>CAWUFW010014007.1:0-438798 GCA_963921515.1 Calotriton arnoldi | reverse complement strand
TAAACTTTTTGCCTGTTAATGTGACCTGATATTAGTAGTTTTTGGCCTCTGCGCACTTTAGCCCTGTGTCCCAGTGTAAAGTGCGTGCGCACTCTGAGTGCGTGTGGTGAGATCGGCCTGCCCTCCCATAGGAATGCATGGGGGATATGTGTATCCATGATAATTCCTGGGGTGAGAGGAGTGCAGGGGCGAGTTTAGTATGTGCGAACTCGTGAGAATAAATGCTGCGCAATGGTGTGCGCAGATTTATTGTGACTAGTGGAGAAGTGCCACTTTTAGAAGTTGGCATTTCTGTGTGCTGTGTGTCTGCCTGCCTGATGTGGAGTGCATGTCTGGCTTGTGATTGACAGGGGCTGGGTGGTGTGCTTGGCTCCAGGAGTCAAGATGAGTCTGCCCAGTGGTGAATAGGGAGATCTACATGTAGATGGGAGGGAGGAGTTGCACCTGGGACCTGAATAGGGCTGTGCCTTCCCTCCACAATGCTGGCTCCGCCCCCTGTGGTGCGTCTGAGCACCTAGCCCCCACCTGACAAAGAGGAGAGGAGCTGAGCACAACAAAGTGCTCCAAAGCTCCCCCAAACCAGTTGCATCTGGTTTTCCCCCAGCCCTGTGCTGTGTGACAAAGGGGGATATGTGTATAAAAGAAGGGGCTGTGACCCCATGAAAATGTTGTTCTTGTGCTTACTTGGACTAGCGGCCGGCTGGCTGCCAGCCTGCCAGGAGGAACCGCCGCTGGGGGGGGGGACTTGCTGCCCTGCTAGGCAGCTGATGGTCTGCTGGCCTTGGAGCCCCCAGCGTGCTGGCCTGCCTGTGTTTTATTTGCCCAGCTTTTGCCGTTATCAAGCTCCAGGACGAGGGGAGCGTGAGGGCGCTGCAGCGCTGGGCTACGATATTTCCAGAGGGAATCCCGACGTGGGGATTCCCCCTAATAGAGGAGTGTGAGGGCTCTGCAGCGCTGGGCTGCGAGGTACCCTGAGGGAATCCCAGTGTGGGGATCTCGCCCCCCCTTTCTCCTGAGGTGAAGCGGGAGCCTACGCCGCATTTTGGGTGCCTCTGAAACGTGGCGGGTGCCCACCCCGCAATTGTGTCCTTGTTGAAGGCGGAAGCCCACCCCGCATTTATGCTACCTGCAGGAGAGAAAAGACGCCGGGTAATCGCCGCCGAGATCGGAGGGCGGTCAGGCAAGCTGTCTGACTGGGGGTGTGGCCAGGAAGAGGAAGTCACCAGGGCCGGAAGACAGGAGGCGGAAGCCTGACCGAGGGCGGGAGCCTACCCCGCAGTACTGAGCCACCCAGGAGGAGTTCGACCGGAGCCTTGCAGGCGCCATGCCGAGGCCCGGTGAGTGGAGGAGAGGCGGAGTGACACGGCAACCCGGCCGACCGTGCCCGCAGGAGAGCGTGGCCCCCGTGTGCTAGTGGGAGCCCTGCGGGTCATCCAGAGGAAGACGGTGCCTTGTGTCCCCAGCCCATGAAAGACCAGCGGAGTCCCGAGAGAGCCCCGGTGAGTAGGGGTTGACATCGCAGAGCAAGGGAGCCGAGTTAGGGCTCCCAAGGCACAGTTGGTGCTTGTTGGAGGCATTTGATATTTGGGGGCCCTCTGCAGCAGTGCACGTGCCACCAGAGGCACCAGCAGAGTCCCGCTACGGGGTGCTGAGTTTGGAGCATTTTTAGTGCTCCCCAGGCACGGTGGTGGCAGTGCTTATTTTTACAGTGGCACCGCGAGAGCGCGGGCCGCTGCAACGTTGGGGCACATTTATTGGTAGAGTCCCAGTGGGAGACCCCGGGCACGCTTAGTGCCAGTGCCTGTTCATTTTGCCACAGCTGCCCCACCGGACAGTGGGCAGCTGCAGCGAGGGGGCGATTGTGTAGGAGTCCCAGAGGGGAGCTCCCAAGAGGCACAGTGGTGCCAGGGCTCATTTACACAACTGCACCGCAGTAGCAGGTAGCTGCACCACGGGGGCATTTTTGGTTTTAAGGAGAGGCACAGTGAGTGCCCAGACCCACGTTCTGGTCCACAGCTGCCCAGCAATTAGTGGGCAGCTGCCACGTTTAGGTTGTGCATCTGCACACTTTGCTTTCGCTGCATGCGCAGCCAGCCCTGACATTCTGGACGTTGGGCCTTTGAGCCCCTGTGAGAGGCCAGTTTGCCTGGGGGCCAGTTCCAGGTTGTGTGCCCCCGATTGGGGCCCCCTGTGTTTATGAGGTGTATTACCTAATGTGTTTATGCACCATGATTCTTGCCTAATGTGCTTTTACGTATGAGGTTGGTGCATAACGTGTGATGCTAATGAGGTTTATGCCTAATGAGATTCAGGCCTGATATGATTTAGGTGTCCCATCTTTTATGTTGCAGGATAATGCTTAGTACAGTGTTTGCCAGTAATTACTGGTTGTGATCTACCTTTATTACAAGTTCTACATTTACTCTTTCCACTTTGTGATGGTCCTTACAGTGGCCCAATTGGCCCTGTCAGGTGTATATAGTCCCCTGTAAATACTGCCTGGTGCCAGTTGGCACAGTGTACATTGTGTGATTATGATCTAAGGTGTTTATGACAATACAAAGGCTATTTTTATATATAACCTTGTGTGGAGTTCCTTTGCTGTGTGCCTAGTGTGTTGCTGCTGTGTGAGTGTGTTGCGCAAACGCTTTACACATTGCCTCCGGGATAAGCCTGACTGCTCGTGCCAAGCTACCAAGGGGGCGAGCAGGGGTTATCTTTGGCGTGTAACTCCCTCGCCCTGACTAGAGTGGTGGTTTCTGCCTGGCTTTGGCGCAAGCCTTAGCCAACCAGAAATCCCATTTCTAACATTGGTGGCAGCGGTGGGATAGGACTTGCGTTTGCGCAGTACCACAGCGACAACTGGCTGCACTACAAAACTCTGCATTTAGATAATCACGTGTTTGGGGATTATTGTTTCTGAGTTTTAGTTATTTTATTCTTCTCCTAAAAGTGTCATTTGTAAATTGTGTACTCTTGCTTCAGCTCAGAAACCTAGGTCTCCTGTGTTGCACGTGTCCCTGAGCGTCCTGCCAAAATGGAGTCTGCTTTTAATTTTTGTGGTCTGTTTAGATACAGTATGTGGGAGTTGGTGGAGTTCTGTGAGGAGAGAGACATAGCAGTGAGTGGGTCAGACACCCAGTCAAAACTTAGGGAGAACCTGATCCAATGGCAAAAGGATGAATGGGACTGTGAGCGCAATGAGGAGAAGAGGGCCCTGGCCGCACGCCAAGAGGGTGGTGGGTCTGAGGGGGGCCCTGAGGAGTCTGAAGAGGAGGAAGAAAGTGACAGGACAGGGACGCCAGTAGATAGTGAGGACCACATGGATAGGGAGTCCCTTGCTGGGTCCAGTGTCGGGGGCAGTGCCCCATCCCTTTCCCTATCCCCAGAGGAGTGGGTAGATAGTAGGGAAGAAAGGGAGCATCAGCTGGCTTTGGAGAAGCTCAGGTTAGAGCATGCCAAGGAGATAGCGCAGCTGAGGGTGGAGGAGAAAAATCTAGAGATCGAAAGGGTCTTAGCGCAGGAGAGGATGGCGGAGGCTGAGAGGGCCTTCACCAAGGAGAAATTAGCTCTTGGGGGTACGTCCTCTGAGTGTAGTTTTAGTTGTCTGGATTCACATGGTAGGGTGGGGTCCAGTGGTGGCAGCAATATAGAGTCCAGTGCAGGAAGTCCCATTCCCAGTTCCCGAAGTATGGTACCTTGTTCCCAAGAAGAGGAGTACAGGTTGAAGTTCAGGGGCAGTAAGAAACTGTCTCACCAGTCTTGGGAGCAGTTTGCGGATGACTGTAATGATGCACTGGCTGATTGGGTGATGGTTAACACAGAACAGGATTTTGAAGGACTGTTCGATCTGGTTATCCGAGAGCACATGCTCAGTTGTTGTTTTCCGGGGTTGCGCCAACACCTGTTGGAGTGTGGGCACCCTAACCCCTGGGATCTTGCATGGGAAGCAGACCTCTGGGAAAGTGCCCGAGGTTCTGAAGAGGCTTTGGTGAGTGATCCCAAAAGTAGTGGCTCAGGTATCTTCCAGTCCTGTATTGGGGAAGAAGTTCAGAGTAGCCCAGCTAGGTCCCAGTGTAGTGGGAGGGTGTAGGGGCTCACGTCCTGTCTCAGTGGAGTAGGAGTGAGTGTGGGACTGAGTGTCCCCAGGTGCCCGAAACCCAGTCTCAGAACCTGGATGGTTTCTTCAGGGAACACCAGGTTGGGAGCCTAGGCTGTCCTGTTAGTCCATTTGAGGAGGATCTCCTAGTGTCTGGAGAACCTGGAGCGTCTGTAAATAGAGCTCCAGTGATTCTGGTGTCTGGCAGTGCCGCTCCAGTTGGGAGGGTACAGAAGTCCGGATTGAGGGGTGAGAGGGGGATGTGTTCCCCAGTGGAAGAACCAGTGGGTCAGGGACCAGCCAGAAGGGCTGAGTTTCCTTGGAGTGACCATGGTGACACCACTTCTGTTCTGGGGGATCTTTGCGCACTGTCAGGTGGACAGGGGACGGGAGATCTGCGCCAGGCAGACTGGCACACGACACATGAGTCATGTGTTACCCTTGGGGGGATACTGTGTGAGTCCCCAGAAGTCCTGGCATGCCAGGCAAGTACTCAGCCAAAGGGTTTAGACCCAAGGTTGGGAGGCCAGGTTCAGGATCTGCCTTACCTGGAGGGAAGGACGTCTGTAACCAGTGTCCTGACCGGTTCATTGTCCAGGGGTACCGCTCCAGTTGGGAGGGTGCAGAACTCTGGAAGGGGTGCAGAGGGAGGGAGTCCTCGCCTCTGACCCCGGTGCAACCTGAGGGGTTAGACCCTAGGTTGGGAGACCAGTTGTGGGAGAGAGGTCCTGAACTGGTGGGAGAGTTGTGTTCTGAGGGTGCTTCTCCAGGGAGGAGAGGGCGGAACCCTAGAAGGAGAGGCAGGGGGAGGAGAGCCTCACCCATGACTTCTGGTCCGCCTGAGGGTGCAGACCCTAGGCTGGAGGATCAGTGGCAGTCTAGACCTGCCCTGATGAGGGGAAGAGTGGAGAATGGCTTCTATGTGCCAGGGGTTACTACCCCCCACTCTGTGAATGGGCAAGGACCAGTGGCATCTGGGTGGCCTAGGGCCTGGTCCTGGCAGCGGACAGCTAGCGAGTACCAGTGGGGTAGCCCAGTTGCTCCGGACAGCTTTTTCAGAAGGAACCACATGGGTTCACCGTGGCGTAGAACAGGAGGGTGTCCCTGCAGTTGCGGGCCCATGTCCGTGTTCTATCGCCCCAAGCAGGGAAGAGCTTCATTTTTTTTTTCTCATCCGAATTCGCGCACCCAGCGCGACTTCGGGCGTTTTCTTTTTTAAAAAAATGCTTTTTTGGGGCCTGGGGGTCCTTCTGGGACCCCCTGACCAGGCCTAAGGGGTCAGGGTGTTTCTACACTGCCCCCTTTTCTTGTTTTTCAGCCTTTTTTCCACTCTTTTTCTTGTGACTCAGTTACCGAGTCACAAGATGGCTGCCAACACTTCCTGGTTTGGAGTGTTGGCAGCCAATCAGAAGTCAGCTTGTGCTCGGGAGGAGTCGCGACTCCTCCTCGGTGCTCAGATATCGAAAGTTTTCTTTTTTTAATTTCTCAGGAACTACTGAACGGATTTACACCATTTAAAAAAAGGTCGCTTTCTGAACCAAGAGCTACCTTTTTGCCAAATTTGGTGTAATTCCGTTCAGCTGTTCGGGCTGTAGCCTGTTCCAATTTTTCTATGGAAATTAACATGGGGAAAACGCGTTTTGGGACTCCTCTTTTTTCACGGCCCCCGGTTGACGAATCATCTAGAAACTTTCAAGACAGGAGCTGACCGGAGTGGCCATTAGTTTTGAAATTTTCACGAAGATTCGTCAAACGGCGCCAAAGATATTGGCAAATCAAAAACGCTTTTCCTTTGCAAACTAGGTCCTAACTATAACTACCTACTGGTGACCGCCAGTAGGTGATATATATAATGAAAAACCAAAGATTACAGTTATAGTTAAGCTCAGGAGCTGTACCACCCCTCGATGTGAGGGGCCACGAGGCATGGGATACACCCAGCCGCTTTGATGGAATACAGGTGTGGGATTTAAAACGGACACTGATTTCTGAGGCCCATCTGTGGGCTTGTAACAAGACAGACAGAAATTAGTGCTACCATCCGTGGTTTTGAATTAACGGGACTTCGACTCCCAGAAGGCCCCGTGAGGTCATTGGACCGGCCCATCTGGGGGTGTGGAATTCAGCCGTACAAATGGGGAAAGATGTCCTAAGCAGCACGTAAACTGTTCCTCAAGCAGCCTCTGAGGAAGAAAGAAGGACTTTTGAAACGCGTTAGGCTATGCTAAGGAACGGCTGTCAATTGCTTTCAGCAGCTAGTAGCACGTTTATACCCTGAATAAAGGCTTGCTGCCTTACGCCCGTAAGGAGTGCAGCTCATTGCTTTGGCAAATATGGAGCATGAAATATGAGGCGGCGGCCCTGCTGCTGAGCTGCACCACCCCGCGATGTGAGGGGGCCACAAGGCATGGGATACACCCAGCCGCTTTGATGGAATACAGGCGTGGGATTTAAAACGGACACTGATTGCTGAGGCCCATCTGTGGGCTTGTAACAAGATGGACAGAAATTAGTGCTACCATCCGTGGTTTTGAATTAACGGGACTTCGACTCCCACAATGCCCCGCAAGGTCATTGGACCGGCCCATCTGGGGGCGTGGAATTCAGCCGTACAAATGGGGAAAGAAGTCCTAAGCAGCACGTAAACTGTTCCTCACGCAGCCTCTGAGGAAGAAAGAAGGACTTTTGAAACGCGTTAGGCTATGCTAAGGAACGGCTGTCAATTGCTTTCAGCAGCCAGTAGCACGTTTATACCCTGAATAAAGGCTTGCTGCCTTACGCCCGTAAGGAGTGCAGCTCATTGCTTGGGCAAATCTGGAGCATGAAATATATATATATATATATATATATATATATATATATATATATATATATATATATATATATATATATATATATATTATCTACTGGCGGTCGCCAGTAGATAGTTATAGTTACAACCTATTATCCATAGGAAATCCGCGACATTCTATTTGAAATAACTCTCTTGCCGGTTGACGTATCTTCGCAAAATTTTCAAACTTTGTGGGGCGCTCCGGTCCGCTCCTACCCTGAAAGTCTCGGGGGATTCGGTCAAGCGGGGGCCGAGAAAAAAGGGGGGTCCCAAACGTGTTTTCCCCATGCAATTTTCCAGAGGAAACTTTAGACACGGCTACAGCCCGAACTGCTGAACGGAATTACACCAAATTTGGCAAAGAGGTAGTTCTTGGTTCAGAAAGAACCCTTTTTGTTAAATGGTGTAAATCCGTTCAGTAGTTGCTGAGAAAATCAAAAGTAAAAAGATAGATATATCTATGGCCGCGTCGGATTCGCGCACCCTCCCGATCACGAGCTGCATGCTAATTGGCTGTCAACACTCCAAATCAGGAAGTGTTGGCAGCCATTTTGTCTGGACAGAAACAAGTGCGCAAAGCGCACAAAGGGGGCAGGGTAGAAACACCCTGACCCCCTAGGTCTGCTCAGGGGGTCCCACAAGGACCCCCTGGGCAAAAAAAAAATAAAAACAATTTTTAAATCGGCAGGATGCGCTCAGGGTGCGCGAATCCTGCCGAAAAAATCGAAGCGCGGTCTCCCGCGCTTCGATGTCACTGGCCCCGGGTGGGCCAAGTCCCGGGGGCATGCTGGGGGGGTTAATTTTATGTGTGGGGGGCCTCTAAGGGCCCCCCAAGCCCCGGGGACCACCACCCCCCCGGGGCTTTATGTATAATGGTGCGGGAGGGCTCTGAGCCCTCCCGCAGCCCTGGGGACCGCCACCTCCCCGGGGCTTCTTTTTTTATTTTTGAAAAACCTGTGTGGGGGGGCTCCAGCCCCCCCACACGCCCCGGGGACCACCACCTCCCCGGGGCACTAAGAAAAATTACAATGGGGGTCCGTTTTGGACCCCCAAGCCCCGGGGACCACCACCTCCCCGGGGCTTTCAAAATGTAAGGAGGGGGGCCGCGCGGCCCCCCTCCTGGAGCCTGTGGTGGCCCTGGGGACCGCCACCCCCCAGGGCCGGCTCCTGCAGTGTCCCGGGGTGCCTACCCCCGGGACACTGCTGTCCTCGCGGCTCCCGTCCTGTCATTGCAAACTGCTTTGGATATTGGAAGAGAGAGCAGGAAACCTGCTCTCTCTTCCAATATCCAAAGCTGATTGCTTTCCACATGGGGAGCAGCATGTTAGCTGCTCCCCATGTGTAAGCAATGCCGGCTCCCGTAGGACACGGGGAGCCGGCGGGACTGTGGGGGTTTGGGGACCCCCCACAGTCCCCAACGAGAGGCCAGGCCCCGGGGGATGGGGTCCCCGGGGCCTTAAGTGGCCACGGAGGGGGGCCACGCAGCCCCACTCCCCAAAGGTAAAAAAAATAAAAAAATAAAAAAAAGTGCAAGGCCGGCCCCGGGGGATGGGGTCCCCGGGGCCTTAAATGGCCTGAGGAGGGGGGCCACGCAGCCCCCCTCCAAATAAAAAAAGAGGCCATGCCCAGGGGGATGGGGTCCCTGGGGCCAATACAGGCCCAGGGAAGGGGGGCCACGCGGCCCCCTTCCCGTTTTTTTTTTTTAAATTTTAATTAAAAAAAAAGGGGTAAGGCCCTGGGGGATGGGGTCCCCAGGGCCTAAAAACAGGAAAAAGGAAGGGGGGCCACACAGCCCCCCTTCAGGGGGGGAAAAAAAAAACGATCGGGCCCGCAGGCTCCGCCCCCTTCCTTCACCACTCTGCAAACGCGCCCCTGGCGCGTTTGCAGAGGGGGAATGAATTCCCTTGAATACTGGGGGTCCCTGGGGCCAACTAGCCCACCAGGAACCTCCAGTATGCACCAGGGGGCTGCCTTGCAGAGAGGTGTACAGAGGCCACGCCCTTTTTACACCTCTCTGCAACGCAGCTCTGTGGCGCTTTTGGAGGTATATGGTGGGCTAGTTGCACCCCAGGGACCCTCAGGATTCAAGGGAGTTAATCCCCGACTTAAAACGCGCCACGGGGCGCGTTTGCACAGTGGTGAAGGGAGGGGGCGGGGCTTCAGGTGACATGTGTGCAAACAGGCCCCGTGGCGCGTTTTAAGATGGGGAATTAAATCCCCTTCAATCCTGAGGGTCTCTGGGGCCAACTAGCCCAACAGGTACGTCCAGAAAGCGCCACAGAGCTGCGTTGCAGAGAGGTGTAAAAGGGGTGTGGCCTCTGTACATGTCTCTGCAACGCAGCCCCTGGCGCATACTGGAGGTTCCTGGTGGGCTAGTTGGCCCGTAAGGACCCTCATGATTCAAGGGGACTTAATCCCCCAACTTAAAACGCGCCACGGGGCACGTTTGCACAGATGTCACCTCAGGCCCCGCCCCTCCCTTCACCATTGTGCAAATATTCCTCTAAAATCAGCCGAAATACGAATTCTGATTTACTCACCTGTTATCAGGAGAGACCTCAGTGCTGCATCTTTCAGCCCAGTACTAATCCTGAAAAGTAATTTTAACCGTACTTACCAGTAACTTGAATTTCCTTCCATAGGCTAACATTGACTGGTTTCACTTGGAAATTCTTCTAAGTGTGGAGTTTTGGAACTTTAAAATATTCCTCTAAAATCAGCCGAAATACGAATTCCGATTTACTCACCTGTTATCAGGAGAGACCTCAGTGCTGTATCTTTCAGCCCAGTACTGGTCCTGAAAAGTAATTTTAACCGTACTTACCAGTAACTTGAATTTCCTTCCATAGGCTAACATTGACTGGTTTCACTTGGAAATTCTTCTAAGTGTGGAGTTTTGGAACTTTAAAATATTCCTCTAAAATCAGCCGAAATACGAATTCCGATTTACTCACCTGTTATCAGGAGAGACCTCAGTGCTGCATCTTTCAGCCCAGTACTGATCCTCAAAAGTAATTTTAACCGTACTTACCAGTAACTTGAATTTCCTTCCATAGGATATAATTGCCTGCTTTTTGCTGAAAAAGTTTCTAAGTGTTGATTTTTGAAACATACAAATATTCCTCTAAAATCAGCCGAAATACGAATTCCGATTTACTCACCTGTTATAAGGAGAGACCTCAGTGCTGTATCTTTCAGCCCAGTACTGGTCCTGAAAAGTAATTTTAACCGTACTTACCAGTAACTTGAATTTCCTTCCATAGGCTAACATTGACTGGTTTCACTTGGAAATTCTTCTAAGTGTGGAGTTTTGGAACTTTAAAATATTCCTCTAAAATCAGCCGAAATACGAATTCCGATTTACTCACCTGTTATCAGGAGAGACCTCAGTGCTGCATCTTTCAGCCCAGTACTGATCCTCAAAAGTAATTTTAACCGTACTTACCAGTAACTTGAATTTCCTTCCATAGGATATCATTGCCTGCTTTTTGCTGAAAAAGTTTCTAAGTGTTGATTTTTGAAACATACAAATATTCCTCTAAAATCAGCCGAAATACGAATTTTGATTTACTCACCTGTTATCCGGAGAGACCTCAGTGCTGCATCTTTCAGCCCAGTACTGGTCCTGAAAAGTAATTTTAACCGTACTTACCAGTAACTTATATTTTCTTCCATAGGAATCCATTGTCTGGTTTTCAGCAGAAAAGTTTCAAAGTGTCGATTTTCACAAACTACAAATATTCCTTAAAAATCGCCTGTATGACTTAAACGCATTCTTTCAACTGTTTACAGGAGATGCACCAGTGCTGGATCCAGGATCCAACACTGAGTAAGAAAAAGTAACGATAACAGTTTTTACCTGCTAAGTGAATTTCCTTCCATAGGATAACATTGGTGATTCTATGAGAAAAAGTTTCTAAGTGTCAACTTTTAAAATACAATAATATTCCTTAAAAATCACGACTGTAACCAAAACGCTTTTACTCAACTGTTTACAGGAGATGTACCAGGACTGAATCTAGGATCCAGTCCTGTGGTTAGAAAAGTAATCCATAAAGTAACTAATTGCATTTAACTAGAAATTCACATTGAGCTGAATGTTGCATTGTGTTTGAAAATGTGGTGCCCATTGCAACAACTGTAACTACTGTACTTAAAAGTCTATTGCCTATGTGCAAAGTATTTAAACTAAAGTAATTCATTCTGAGAAAGTATTTTTTGTAATGTAATGTATAATGTAATTACAATGTAATTTAAAAAATAAAATATGTAAAAAAAAAATTCTAAAAATGTAATAAATCAGTATGAAAAAAATTAATATAACAATTAATACATTTAAAAATTGTCATTTACAAAACCTTTGAAATTCACTGAAAAACCGTAGGTTTCAGACATGTTATAGTTAGGAATTAGCATTTAAAAAACCTTTGAAATTCACTGAAAAAACCATAGGTTTCAGATAAGTTATAGTTAGAAATTAGCATTTAAAAAACCTTTGAAATTCACTGAAAAAACCATAGGTTTTAGGGACAGTTATAGTTAGTTGGACATTGCACTCGTACAAAACCCGTGAAATTCCCCCGTTATAGTTAGTTCAGCTAACTATAACTCGCGCCCCGCAATGCACTGCTGATGACGTCACATATTACATCACTCATGACATGGTCAGTGACATCACTGATGACATCACTGATGACATCTCAAATGACATCACTGATGACATCATCCACGTGATAATCTGATGCACCTCCTCACACCCTAATATAACCTTTGATACACCCAATCTAAATTACAGACTGCCATTCGCAAAACCATAGACACTCCAACACCAATAACTATATACCCACTCACTGATTCTTAGGTCTACACACACACATCCACTCACTCACCCGTACAGTCACTCATACTTATGGTCACTCAGTACAGGACAATCATATGCACTCTTACTCCTATATAGACACTCAAACACCGCCACTCATCCATAGAGGTACTCACACACCTAGTCAGTCATGCAAATAATTAAACACACTGCCATTTACTCACCTATACAGTTATACACACACCAGCTCACTTAATCATACAAATACTAGCACATTGTTACGCTCTTATACAATCACTGATACAAGCACACACTCATCCATACAGCCACTATCACAATCACTCACTCTCGCTTATAGCTATTTATATACTCCAATACACATATATACTGCCTTTCACATATGTAGTTACTCACACATGTACCACTGGGACATACATTCACTCACTAACACACTCTTACACACACTTACCCACCCATACAGTCTATCACAGATGCACTCTTGAAACCATCCACCCAGTGAATCACCCACTCACACATCTATGCACAGTCGCACACACCCCATCCACACAAACACTCAGGCACCCATACAGATACTCAGACAACAAATCAATAACTCTTATAGACACTCATGTAGCTATTCACAAACCCATGCAGCCACTTACACAGCAACAGACAGATACAGACATTAACCCAGTTTAGTCACTAACCCATGCATTCAGTAAGATACGTTTAATCACTCACTTATAGAATTAGTCATGCACCTACTAAATCATCCATACACACACTTATACACCCACTCATTCTTCAATACGCCTTTCCCTATATATATTAAAAATATTTAAACTTTACAGAAACACACAGTCACTGGATGATGTCATCAGTGATGTCATTTGAGATGTCATCAGTGATGTCATCAGTGATGTCACTGACCATGTCATGAGTGATGTAATATGTGACGTCATCAGCAGTGCATTGTGGGCGCGAGTTATAGTTAGCTGAACTAACTATAACGGGGGAATTTCACGGGTTTTGTACGAGTGCAATGTCCAACTAACTATAACTGTCCCTAAAACCTATGGTTTTTTCAGTGAATTTCAAAGGTTTTTTAAATGCTAATTTCTAACTATAACTTATCTGAAACCTATGGTTTTTTCAGTGAATATATATATATATATATATATATAATGAAAAAACAAAGATTACAGTTATAGTTAAGCTCAGGTTTCATTTGTACAAACTAGTGAAATTCAGCAGTTATAGTTAGCTGAGCTAACTATAACTCATGCCCATGCAATGCACTGCTTATGTCCTCACATATTAGATCATTCATGACATCACTGATGACATCTCAAAATGACATCTCAAAATGACATCCCGCATTTCTATTTATCATCTATTGCCCCAGGGAGGTGGCTGTATTAGTGAGTGAGTTGGTGTATGAGTGGCTGTATGGGTAACTGAGTAGATATGTGTGTAGACCTATGAATCAGTGAGTGGATGTGTAAGTATTGGTATGGCTGTGTCAATGGTTTGGACAATTCTAGTGTGGAAGTTGGAGTGGGTGTATGAAAGGTTATATTGGGGTGTGAGTGGTTATGTCAGAGATTCTGTGGATGATATCATCAGTGATATAATTTGAGATGTCATCAGTGATGTCATGGGTGATGTCACTGACCATGTCATGAGTGATATAATATGTGAGGTCATAAGCAGTGCATTGCGGGGGCATGGGTGATGGTTAACTCAGCTAACTATAACTGCTGAATTTCTCTGGTTTTGTGCGTGTGAAATCAGAGTCTAACTAAAACCTCACTGTAACCTTTGGGGTTTTTTGAAGTGAATTTCTAAGGTTTTTTTTAATTCTATTTCCTAACTATAATGGCCCTACAACCTTTGGTTTTTTCAGTGAATTTCTAAGGTTTTTTAAATGATCATTCCTAAGTATAACGTCCCTGTAACCTTTGTTTTTTTCAGTGAATTTTCTGTTTTTTCAAAATTATATTTCTTAATTGTAACATCCATTTTTTTAAAGTGAGCTTCTAGGATTTTCTTATTTTCTTTCTAATATTGGATATGTATATTATATTTATATTGTATACCACTCATTTTTTGATTTGGTATGTGTTTATCAGAAAGTGCATTGATAACTGGTTTTATGTTTATATTTTTTTTGAGTCGGCACAACATTGTTGCATTTACTGTGGAGAATCTGTGATCAGCACATGTATTTCACATACTGAAAAATAAACTTAAAGACATTTTTTAAATAAAGTTTAAGTGTAAATATTTAGTAAAATATTATTTTAACTTTTCTTTCTGTGATCAATTTAGAAGAAAAACACCATTACAATTTTTTTTTATATTCGCGAAAACTGACGTCGTCGTGGTGACGTCGGTAGTTGCGAAGACCGTGTGTTTTGTACAAAGTGTAAAACATATGTATAGACATATTCTACAGTATATTTAACAGTAGAGTTTTATAAGTATACTTTTTAAACTCATATTTTTGTAGTGAGTCTCCAGAAAAATTGTCTTCAAACACTATTTTCCGTTTTCATGAAGACAGCGGAAGTCGCAATGACGTTGGAAATCGCGGATACTGCGTGTTTTTCAACAGCTCTGAAACATATATATAGAGGTATTGTGAACAAGTTTCAGTATTGCTGTTCACTATTATAGTATTGAAAGTTCTGCTTTTCTTTCCATTGGTAAAGAAAACTACTTTAAACTTGTATTTTGAATTTCTGCTTCTGCGCAGTAATATGTTGGTCACCACGTATATCACATGACTGGAAAAGCAAGGGATATCATTGGATAATATACTTTTCAGCAAAATCAATAGGAAGTATATATCCACTCCTCTTCTTGAATTTTCTTTCATAGAACTTTATTCTGAGCAGGTGGATCGATTTTGCTGTGGAGAGTTTGTGCCCTTTTTTTCATTAAAAATGGCAACATGGGAAGGAGAAGGGGGTCAGCAGCATCAACAACAGGACCAGGATGTGGAGGAGGTCGAGACTGCCGATTTAGAAAATGAGCCTCCACAAAAGAGAGCCAGTGTAGCATGTGAGATCTTCAAAATCCCATTTGGGGAATATAAAACGGCTGCAAAACTAGTGCACTGCACATTCTGCGACAAGACCCTCTCTAGAGGGACGAACAAAAAATATTCATGTGGGACGACGTCCATTTTATATCATCTTAAAACCTATCATAGAAAACGTCTCCAACTGGCGATCAAGCACAGGGAAGCTGGAGGACCATCTACAACAGTGGCAGCAGGAATTCCCGACCAGAAAGTTCCTTCAGAGGTGCAGATTACTACAACGGATATGGCTCCAGAGTTTTCAAGAATGGCCATGTACTGCATAGACTATAGTGTTGATGTAAGTGCTGGTGAGCAGTATGTTACAGCTATACATAATGCTGCAAAACATCTTACATGCTCATTTTTTTCCTCTTTTATATTTTTTGCACATTTTTCAGTGCACTTTTTATGAATGTATGACTGTTGTGTGGATGACTGAATGAGTGCATAACTGGTGCATGGATGTTACAATGAGTGCAGCAGTGGTGCCTGAGTGAATCTATGAGTAAATAAGTAATGCCTGAGTGATTGTATGAGTGCCTGAGTAGTGCCTGGGTAATTGAATGAGTGCAAGGGTACTGCCTGGGTGATTGGGTGAGTGCATGGATAGTGCTTGGGTGATTGGTTAACTGCATTCATAGTGCCTGGGTGATTGGATTAGTGCATGGGTAGCACTGGGTAATTGCATTAGTACATGGGTAGTGCTTGGGTGATTGGATGAGTGCATGGGTACTGATTGAGTGAATGGATGAGTGCAAGGGTAATGCCTGAGTGAATGGATGAGTGCAAGGGTAGTGCCTGAGTGGATGAGTGCAAGGTAGTGCCTGGGTGATTGCGAGAGTGTATCGATAGTGCCTGGGTAATTGGGTGAATGCATAAATAGTGCCTCGATGATTGTTGAGTGCAGGGGTAGTGCCTGGATGATTGGATGAGTGCATGGGTAGCGCCTGGGTTAATGGATGAGTGCATGGGTAGTGCATCAGTGGATGAGTGCAAGAGTAGTGCCTGGGTGATTGGATGAGTGCATGGGTACTACCTGGGTGATTGGGTGAATGCATGGATAGTGCCTGAGTGCATGGATGAGTGCAAGGGTAATGCCTGGGTAATTGGATGAGTGCATGGGTAGTGCCTGGATGATTGGATGAGTGCATGGGCAGTACATGGGTGATTTGATGAGTGCATGGGCAGTGCCTGGGTGACTGTATGTGTGCATGGGTAGTGCCTAAGTGATTGTATGGGTGCACGAGTAATGCAAGGGTGATTGCATGAGTGCATGGGTAGTGCCTGGGTGATTAGATAAGTGCATGCATAGTGTCTGGGTGACTGCATGAGTGCATGTGTAGTGCCTGAGTGAATGGATGAGTGCAAGGGTAGTGCCTGGGTGATTGGATGTGTGTATGGGTAGTGCCTGGTTGCATGAGTGCATGGGTAGTGCCTGGGTGATTGGATGAGTGCATGGGTAGTGCCTGTGTGATTGGGTGAGTGCATGGGTTGTACCTGGGTGATTGAATGAGTGCATGGGTAGTGCCTGAGTGAATGGATCACTGCATGAGTAATGCCTGAGTGAATGGATGACTGTATGGGATAGTGGCTGGGTGATTCGATGAGTGCATGAGTAGTAGTGCCTGAGTGAATGGATGAGTGATTGGGTAGTGCCTGAGTGAATGGATTAGTGCATGCGTAGTGCCTGGGTGATTGGATGAGTGCATGGATTGTGTATTAGTGAATGGATGAATGCAAGGATACTGCCTGGGTCATTGGATAAATGCATGGGTAGTGCCTGAGTGAATGGATCACTGCATGAGTAGTGCCTGAGTGAATGGATGACTGTAAGGGTAGTGGTGGGGTGATTGGATGAATGCATGAGTAGTGCCTGAGTGAATGGATGAGTGCATGGGAAGTCCCTGAGTGAATTAATGAGTGCATGGGTAGTGCTTATGTGAATGGATGAGTACATGAGTAGTGTCTGAGTGAATAGATTAGTGCAAGGATATTGTCTGGGTCATTGGATAAGTGCATGGGTAGTACCTGAGTGAATGTATAAGTGTAGTGGTAGTGCCTTAGTGAATGGATGAGTGCATGAGTGGTGTTTGAGTGAATGGATGACTGCATGAGTAGTGCCTGAGTGAATTGATAAAGGCATGGGTAGCGCCTGAGTGAATGGATTAGTGCATGATTAGTGCCTGGGTGATTAGATGACTGCAAGTGTACTGCCTTGGTGAAAGAATCAGTGCAAGCAGAGTGCCTGCATGAATGAAAGACTATAAGTGTAGTACCTAGCTGATTCCATAACTATATTAGTAGTGACTGAGTGAACACATTACTCTATACGTACTGCCTGGGTTATTGGATGAGTGCCTGAGTAGTGGCTGTGAGATTGGATGAATGCAAGTGCAGTACCTGAGTGATTGGATGACTGCCTCAGTAGTTACAGGATGATTGGATGAGTGGAACTGTAGTACCTGGGAAAGGGGATGAGTATATGAGTAGTGATTTGATCCATCACAAGGTTAGTGATATGACACCAGTAATACATTCCGACCTTCAATCAGTGTGAAAGAATATAAACAGACAAAATGTATTAGAATTTCATTTTGACCATTAGGTAACCAAACAACATACAATATTTTTTAACCAAAACTTTAATTCAACATAGAAAAATGTTTTACTGTTTTCAACTTTCATACTTTTTCACTTTCAACAGTGCTTTGTATGAAGCATCATCATTAAACAGTGGGGAAAAACAATCAATGAATTGTAAAAAAAAACAAATGTGCACAGTATATCATTACAACTATGTCATACTGTTCCCTGCACTCACTACAAGTTTTTTTTAATACTGGCTTGCTGACAGGTTACTACCTTAATGAAAGCAACTATATGTTAAAACCGTTACTGATATTTTCATATCTGAAACAAAATGTCAAACAATTATGAAGTAGTCTTCAATTTTGGATATCCTTTTGTAAACATCATCCCTGTTAGGCCAAATGATCTCTAAATTTTTCTTAGTCCATGTACGAAAAACATAACACATAGTACTACGTAGAAGTTGCTGAAACAAAAGGGGACATTTTTTTTTAGAGATGAAGAGACTTTTCAAATGCAAATTAAGTCTACTGGTATTATAGTACCTCCATTTACTTTTTTTCTGTAGTAACACAATGTAGTCCTCAAATGTTTTATAAATTCCTTTCCTGCAGTTAAAAAGAGTCTTTCATTTCTAACAGCTTGCTGTAGACAATACTCCTAATTGGCCGAATAATGTCTCAGAAACACATAATCCATATATTTGTCAACACAATACCACATTTTTTATCCTAAATTCTCCTTAGAACTTCAGTTCTAGAAATAGCAGATATGAGTTTGGTAACTTTTTAGGTAGTCTTGATTTGAATGCCACTTGCATGTCACTGCACTCTGTCCATCCTGTTTGACATCTTAAATATATTGTGTAGTGTCTAGAGGTTATATTAACTCCTTCATGAAATATGATTGCTATAGTTGTGAAAGTTTTTCTTTAGATGGAAATTTGTGTAGCTTTAAAGTTTGTAATTTCAGGTTCTAATTTAGTACCATCCACTCTGCATCGTTGTAGCATGACTATGACATATTTTCCATACCTTTGTAGAAACAACATTGACCTAAGTTCTGATCTGCAGTTTGGACAGATTATATCTTGATGGGCATTTATAGTAAAATTTTTAAAGGGCACAGCTTTACAATCTGGTAATGTCAAGTAGAGGAATTGTTCTGAATTGATTTCAGTGCTAGACGTAAATTCACAATCTTCACAGTTATGGGTCCATGTATAAGTTAAACCAAATAATTCATTGATATTCACATCTTCTTCGTCTAATAGTCCTAGCATTACCATTCGAAATTCTTGAGCATCCTGCTGAAGATTTTGAGAGAACACTACTGATCCAGTACAGGCATCGGTGAGTTTTCTTATTCCAGTAGCAGAATGTATAATACTTCTGTCACTTCTTAATTCTTCAAGTAAACTACACAGTTGTGAAGACATTCTTTTATCTACATTTTCTTTAATAGAATTTGTGAAATGAGGCAAATGGTATAATGCATTTAACACTACATTAGCATAACAGTTCACTCAAGATTTATTATCAAAATGATACCCTTCTATTTTCTCATTGTGCTGTAGTTTTTTCTTTCCTACTTGTTATTTTTCTTTTGTTCATCTTTCTATTCAACTCTGATAGACTGCTTTGATATTTTCCACTTTGGACACAGTATCATTTTTTGAAGCATAGGATACTGGCCTAAATGAGGAGCATATTGAGCTCTTAAGCGATTATACTCCTTTACACAGCTCACATCAGCACTTACTTTCTTCTCATCAAGATCAATCAGAAATAAAACAGACAATGTTCTAATTTGCGACAAAGCAACATATGACATTCCTTCTTTGAATACACAACTACCAATATTAACAAGACCTATATCTACACTTAAACGTTGCGATTTGTGAATAGTTACTGCATACGCTAAAGACACTAGGAACTGCTTCCACTGGACATACAAGTCTTTCACAGTTAGGAAATGTACAACACATCTACCAATCTGCTTAACTTCAGCAATATCATCAAATTTTAAGGCTACGTATTCCACATCATTTCTGTTTGGATAATTAATACATTTCATAACTTTACCCATTGCACCATTCACTAGCCCTTCTTCAACATTTAAATTACGACGTAAGAGTGCACAACAATTTTTACAGATACGTATCTGTTTTTCTAATCCTGCAGTTTTCGACACAGACTTTTTTAAACTAGCCAATTTTGATTGCAATTTTTCTGTTAGTAGCAGTGTAACTCCTTGATGTTCCATTTTATCATTGCTCTTATTTCATTTTCACGCACACACCTGCCGGGTCCCCAGAGGCAAGGCAGGAAGCAGGGCTAAGGTCCAGAGGGGTAATGTCGGTAACCATCGGAACAAGCATGCCTCTAGAACCTACGAATTCAGCCTCTGCCACCCCCCTAGCACCTCGTTCTGGGGCTGTCTTCTTTAAAAACAAATGGACCCGAGACATGGAGTTCCAGTGTAGGACCATCCACCTTGATGATACAAAGTGAAACAAGTCTTGAAGAGGAGGGTTAAACAACAGCATAGATACCCCATGTCAGGAAATCTGGGACACTGAGGTGAACAGATATATGTGGTTAGAAGGAAAGCTGCACCCTTAAATGCACAGAAACTTACTCTGTATTCCTTGTGTTTCAGAGAAAAGAGACCATCCTACTGGGGACAAATGAGAACTGTAGTACAGCGCTGCACATTCGGGTCATGCAATGGCGCTCCTGCATACTGGCATAACTACTGGCAGTGCTGCGAGTTTGCTTACACTCAGCTAGTCCCCGGATGGTGTGGCTTCTGCTCCCTCGTTTCCATACACACCCCAACCCTGGTCTTTCCCAGAGAAGATCTGTTAGAGTTACGCCAACACCATCTAAGGAAGAAGATGACTCTGTTGCATCAGGCTCTAGAGAAAAGAACTGCTGAATATTTTAGCTGGGCTCAGTACAAGGACATTCTGGATAAATTCAGACTGTTTTCTAACACACAAACCAATGCAGGGGGCTCCATACCCTTCTTCACAGTGCAAATGAAAGCGAACACCCTATGGTTAACAATAACCAAGTGGGAGATGCTCAAGATGATGAACAGCACTGAGCTCAGCTTTAATGTGATCAAGGAAGAACTGAGAGCCACCCGCCTCATGGTGATGCAACATCGATATGTGTTGGACTTAATGACTGCAATGGAGGGAGGGGTGTGTGCCAAGATCGGTGCATCCTGCTGCATGTTTTCCCCAGGTAGCGAACTGGATAATGGAACTATGACTCTTGCCATCCAAGCATTGCACCGTTTAGAAAGAGACATGCGTGAGGAGGGATGTGCATGCACAAATGAAATCTCATCACTATTATCAAATTCACCCGTCATGAACTCTCCATCAACCCTGACTCAGAAATACGTGATCAAGCACACTCTGCAACTTAGGCCCGCAATAACTGATTGGCAGTTTATAGGAGGGGTGGCACATAGCCGGGAGACAAAAGCGCGAACAGGAAACTCAGGTCCCTCCCCAAGATAAGCGCAGCGACACCACAATGGTCCAGGAAAATTGGCCCCTATAAAGCACACATGGCCAGAGGGGTGTGTGCATTCCCAAAACACCATATAGTCAGATGCCATATGGAGTTAGGAACACGCAGTCAATCAGGAATCAGCACACACAATACACACAGTGATCACACGCCCCTCATACCAGACAACTGGACACGTTACCCACTGGCCCACATTGTGTCCACACAAGGTCGAAGCCCCCCTGTATGCGCTATCAGGGACCTTTTATTTATGACTCCACAGACAAGGTCCATATTCTTTTACCGAATGTTCTTTTACGACATTCAAAACTGCATGAAAAAACGCTTATATTGATTGTACTTTGAGACAGTCCACGGACCCGTTTCTGTAAGCTGTACTCCCGGCCGAAGTGTTTAATTTAACCAACTGTTCCTGTTTTGCCAAACGCCTCTTGTCTTTTGTTTTCTCAAGGTAAATTCATATTCAAGCAACAATTGGTCCATGCCAGATAGGGCAGACATAGGTAAAAACAGTGCATTCATGTATCTCTGGTCACATAAAATGTCTGCGGCTGTCTGCATGGAGGTGCTGTATGTGTATCAGACCCTCAGTCCATACCCTTAGGTCAGAGTTCTGCAGCAAAGCTGCACATGCAGTTACGACATAACCACTACCTGTTATGTTGCTGATGACAGGGGCAGAGAAGCTTCCAAGAAATGCCCTGAAACCTCTGTTCATGCTTATGAAGTGCACAGTCACCAAATTAATGAACTTTGAATTTGAATCTTGGCATCGCTGCTGAGAGGTAAAAAATATATTGTCCAGCATTAAAATAACACAGCCTGTTAAATGATGCTTAAAATTATTGGTTGGATGCAGTTTGCTTGCTCTGTGAAGGCAGGATGTTTTCTAGTTGTAGTGACAAGATCAAATAGTGGTATATATAGGATGACCAGAAAATCTAGACATTGCATTAATAGGATATATTGTGGGTTCTGAGATCACACTCTGTTCAGGTGTGTGGAGTATATTGGACAGAATACAGGTGTTGGTTTCCATGCTAGGCTCTTCAGACGGTGAATTGAGTGAGGTCTAATGGAGTGCAAAGAGGGCAGTCCCCGGGATGGGAGGGAGCAGGAGCTGGAGACTGTGTGAAAAAGGAAGAATGGGATTTGCATACTCGAGCCAGATTTATCAAGGTTTTGCATTGCCCATGCAAGGGGGTGCAAGGGGGCCGCAAAACCTAAGTGAGATTCATCAAGCCACGCAAGGCCACCTTGCGTGGCCCTGCATGGCTTGATAAATCTAGAGTAACACAAGGCAGCACAAATCGCTGCTTTGCATTACTCTGCGCCATTCCCTGGGTGGAGCGTGGGTATTCCTACCTATCCACCCATGGATTTTGACACATTCCCAGATTTACTATTAGTGGTAGACCTGGAAATGCATCAAAATGCTATGCCTTCCTAGATGAGGCGTAACAAGAAGAAATATCTTTATTTCTCCTCATTTTTTACTCTTTCTCTGTATAATGCTAAATATTGTGCATTCCTGCTCTTTTCCTTTCACATAGCGCAGCAAGGTTGCTTGCTGCATTCTGCTGCATGAAAAAAATGATAAATATGGACCTCAGTATCCAGCTTTAGTTTGATGTCAAGCAATTTATCCTAAGTGGATGAGAGATATGTGCTCTGGTCTGTACTAGGTGTGCTGTCACTTAACTTATGTGAACCATGCCTACTGACAGTTGTGTTATTTTGTGGCGAACCAGTCTGCGTGCTACTTTTATGCAACTTGGCTGGACTAGAATGTTTATTGAAAAAGGCTGTTTTGAGAAGTGGCATTGGCTACTGTGAAGGCAGTGGATCTGTTCATTGACTGTCTTTGATCTATGTCAGTTTATGCACAGCTTTATGTAAGAATAAGGCCCATACACTCGTGATTTATAACGACATTAAGATTTCTGGTTTAATATCCCAAGGAGTCAGTTGGTTATAATGGAGTGATGGTGGAGAGTAGGGGGGTGAGCTAATGGTATTGAAGTCAGTAGAAAACAAAAGCCTGGTGTTAGTGTTAATATTCGTAGCCACTGTAGAAGATTGAGGAGCCTTCAACTAATCAAAAATACAGGCATGGTGTGTAGATCACATTTCTGTTCATGATATTTTGAGACGATAAGATATTTTTCCTTATGCATTTTTTTGTCTTTTGAGAGTAAGTGGAAAAAGCATATTGTATCAGTCTGGAGGTTCTCCTCATGGTCTCCGGTAGCTGCGGATAGCATGCAACAAAATGTCTAAAACATTCATTTATGTGACAACCGGACATCTGATACAACATATTTAAACTGCTAGATCCCCAACTGTGCACTATTCCAAACTATGCTCGTGGTTCTTCACAAAAGTGCCTGAATGTAGTTATTTTTCTGAGTCAATTCGGCGCTGAACATGTCAATCCAGACCGTCGCTGTTATATTTAGGAAACAGTGGCCACGCAAAGAAGCCATACCGAAGAGAATAACCAGAGGAAGAGACAACTGTGCACAGCCACAGATTCTCTGGATACTCATGAGATGTTGAACTTATGGAATCATGAGTCTCGGGTAAAACAAATATCAACTGTCATTGTAAAGGAAAAGCACAATATGAAGAACCAAGGTTGTTATGGTGGACTTGACTAATGGGTTCTTGAGTGGCAAACTCATCAGAACCTCAAAAAATCACCGGTGACAAAGTCTGAGGGAGAGCACTTCTTCTCTCATCAAATACGATGGGAGTGAGAAAGATGTTAAGTCATAAAAAGAGAAACTGGGAGGGATGATTGAAATGCAGCCCAGGAGAGGCCGCCCAGGATATCATTGTGCTTTCTATTGTGAGGGTTAAATCAATTAAATTGTCCTGAAAACATCTGGTCTTCTTCAAAAGCGATACTCTCCATAAAAAACCATGAGAAAAAAATCTGTGAATAGATATTAACTGTAGAATTACTGTGCTGGAATGAAAGACCCGTATATACCCATATCGATACATTGTATTGATCAGGCGATATGGTTACCTTTTGGAAACCGAATTATCAGCCTCTTGTTTGAATCTCATTTGTACATTGGCAAATCATGTTACGTTAAGAAACACCTGGAGAGCGCACCAGTATAGTGGTATTTCAATGGACATATTTGGTCTTGATACCATCTTTTGTGCACCAGTTGTTAAAACTTTTTTTAATTACCCAATTCTTGGTGGAGTGGTGGTATAGACAAAGGGTGTAGAATTGACCTGAGATATTACTGGCTGATTGCCTTTCTTGAAAATGAAGGTCAATTATTTGCAAATTACTGTATTTTCAAATGGGGTGCACAGCTCAAAAACGAGTCCAATTCAGCAGTTACAGATTTATAAATGACTTCTTTATTCAATTTCAGATATAGGTCATCTGACATAACAACTCCGGCCAACGCGTTTCATTCCCTTACTAGGAACTTCATCAGGGCTCAGATTGACACGAAGTCACCTAAATAGATGAATGATTTGTAGAGGTACCGTGTAATTCACTGGGACCGTTGTGCACCGGTTGCAAATAGAACTGCTTATATCGCAGCGTCGGACAGAACTTCCTCTCTAATCGTATTGCAATCATTCATCTATTTAGGTGACTTCGTGTCAATCTGAGCCCTGATGAAGTTCCTAGTAAGGGAATGAAACGCGTTGGCTGGAGTTGTTATGTCAGATGACCTATATCTGAAATTGAATAAAGAAGTCATTTATAAATCTGTAACTGCTGAATTGGACTCGTTTTTGAGCTGTGCACCCCCATTTGAAAATACAGTATTTTGTTGATCTGGAGCACAGTTACACCAAGCAACGGCTGGTGTTGGGGTTGCTTGCACGGCGATTTTACACATCGGAACAGGTGTGAGGTGCGGTGCAGAAGGTCCGCCGTTGGTTCTTTTTTGACTGTCAATTATTTGCAAATTACGTTTGAAAGGATTGGTGTCCTGGGTTGGGGAGAGAGACCTATCTCTCCTGCTAAAGTTTCTCAGCAGTTGATAATTAATGCCATTCTACTGCTTCGGTGGAAGAGGCAGTGATACAGCCAAGGTCCTCAGTGTATGCCTGTTTATATGTTACAGCGCTGGAAATGATAACAGAGATTGAGGACTCCCCTAGGGAAACCTAATAAAACTCTATAGAAGATTGTTATGTTTTACCATGCCAGCATGTTCGGGTAAAATGGAAAAAGTCCTCCCTGGCACAAACAGTCAAAGGTTCCCCATTCAGTTTATTTACTGAGCTAAAGTGAAGCTTAAAAGCCTCCCTCCAAAAGATGATTTCCTGCTCCCAGATGTCTAGCAGGAAAGCACTGTGGGAAGACATCTGCAGCACCGTGACCTCTCAGCAGTTAGTACTGACAAGGGAATGCTGCTGCAGAGTTGAGGGGTGAGGATGGGAGAAACGGTGCAGGGACAGAACGACCTGTAGAGAGGGGTTCGGCACAACATAGGATCCACTGTACATATGAGAAGCCTTTTTAGTGCAGGCAGGAGACCTGTGACTTTGCAGCAGCGGAGCAAGGGTGTAGGTGCAGAGAGACAGGGTCAGGCAGGCCTATAGGGCACTCAGGCAGCGCCCGATGGGCTGGTCTGACAGATCAGTTTGTGGGCCCGTTTTTTGGCTGTTTCTGGCCTCTTTTATGGTTTTCTGGGCCAGTTTTTACTGCTACATTTTCTGATATTACACCAAACATTGCCTTCAGCAACTTCAAATCCATGCAGTCTTTCATACCTTGCAAAACACTTATGCAGCTCATCTTTACAAGTTAAAAACTGGCACAATTTCAAACATGGGCCACTTTTTTAGATATCTAATTCACTAATGGGGCCACTTTTATTTGGGTGCCCGAGCCTATTTTTTGTCTTATTCTGACCCTGTAGAGGGCAGGAGCAACTGGCAAAGGGCACCAGCCCTACATAGGCCTGAGAAGCCCCTCATGGCAGCTGAAATTCCCACAACTGTCACAGCACATCTCTCTTTGCCTTTTTTTAAACAATCTTTGCAAGTTTCCTTCATGGTTTCACAACACACAGAGCTCACAGAGTTTTCTCGTTGAATGTAGAGTTGTGAGTCATAATTCTTTGCAGCTTTGTAATTGTTATAAAAAACATGGGACTAACAATTCGATATTAAAACTACTCCTTGAGCTGCAGAATAATACATGGGTCTAAGCCAGGCTATCAGTGAAAAACAATTATTGCCAAGGTTACATTATTTATCACTCATTTTTTTTTAGCTTTAACTGCAACTGGCTTAGCTGAAAATGGGTAGTTAGCAGGTAGATAGAAAAGTAGTGATTCTTTAGGATTTAATGAAAGATTTAGATAAGTACAGCAGTATAAATAAAAATATGACTGTTAGACCTGCAAGCCTTAGGGTGGTCTTCCCTCCAACTTTTTGACTTACTCCTCCATTTTTTTGCTGATCTAGTTTTTGTTGGCCTTAGGCCTGCACACTTTACCACTGCTAACACGTGCTAAAGTGTTCATGCTCTTTCCTTTAAACATAGTAGAATTGGCTTACACCCAATTGGCATATTTAATGTACTTGTAAATCCCTAGTAAAGTGGTACTTCCTGTGCCCAGGACCTGTAAATTAAATTCTACTAATTAGCCTGCAGCTCTCATTGCGCCTCCCTCTTAAGTAGCCCTTTAAACATGTCTCAGGCCTGCCATTGCAGCCTGTGTGTGCAGCTTTAATCTGCCATTTCGACCTGGCTAACTAAACCTTTCTTTTTGATACATATAAGTCAACCCTAGGGTTGACCCTAAAAAGCCCATAGGGCAGGGCACAGTGTATTTAAAAAGTTGGACATGTACTGTTAACATTACATGTTCTGGTAGTGAAACACAAACTGTTTTTCACTACTGCAAGGCCAGCCTCTCCCACAGGATAACATTGGGTTTACGTATTACTTTATTTCAGTGATAATTTTCAATTGGGATCAGGTAGGGAATGGCGAGTTTAGTGTCAAAAGAATTGTAATTTAGAACCCTCTTTAATGATAAAGTCGATTTTAAGTCACAATTCAGAAAATGCCACTTTTAGAAAGTTAAAGGTGCCTACAAGGGATTAATTTGAAAATTTTCTTTGTTAGATTCAGAAATGAATTGTAATAAGCCCCCACGCTGACCACACAAGCAGCGTGCACCCAGCAGGACTTGGGCTACTCTGTGATTAATATCAGAGCGGTTGGCCTCATTGCAATTCTCACTGTAATATTGAGGTTGCTGAAAGTAATACGAAATTCCGTTTGAGTGGTTAACTAACAACCACCTCCGTCCTTTTCTTTTGGAAACAGGAATTCCTTTGAACCAAGACACAGCTTAACACGGCTGCAAGGCTTCCTATATATGATCTCCTGCTCAGTCCTCGTTAGGGGTTCTCAGTCCACATATGAATAATCCATCCTGAAGATGGTCTTACAGATGTCTTCACACCAAAGACCGAAATGTCGACAACCACGGCCATTTTCTATGTGATTCTTTTCATTTCGGGAATTGTTTTTCATGTAATTGACGACAATTTCTCTGTTCTTGAAATATAAGAAATGGATGACAACAGAAGGGTCAATGAGAAAAGAAACATAGCAAAATATTGTTAAGTCTCGGTCGCCTTCTGTGTTATGTGAATTGAATAAATGTACCCTTCGATTTGATACATCGTTTTTTCACATAAATTTGTGTTTGAATAAGAATACACCCGTCTTGTATTGTTTCCCTTTTTTATTAAGGTTTTCACGATTGACTAGCGCTAGTATAATAAGGAATTGTTTTCTTTAAAAAAACTTAATTCAAAATAAGCCACTAACTAGGGCTTATTACAATTCATTTCTGAATCTAACAAAGACAATTTTCAAATGAATCCCTTGTAGACACCTTTACCTGTTAAACTATTAGATTGCCCAAGCCTCCAAGGGTGTAGTGGGTTTCCCATTTATTTGCTTATTACTTTTAGAAAGTTGGCATTTTCTTGTCCTAACCATTTGGTGCCTGCAGCCTGCATCCTGGGTCACAACTCTAGGTGTAGCTGGCAGTTGGTCTTTGTGTATTGCTCCCAGACAGTGAGACAAAGGGAGATAGATGTTGGCACAATGGGCCATCTCTGACTTGATGAGGGGGAGAAGCTGTTGCCTACCACACTTGCACATCACTAAGGCTCTGCCCAGCACACTCACAAAGGGAATTGGCACTGGTCATTTTTGTCTGCAGACAAGCTGGGGCCAGGGCAGGGAGCCAGGAAATTCCAAACACCTCTGGGGGTGGAAACTTTTAGAACCTTCTCCTACTTCAAGGTGGCCACCAGGTATTAATAATGGACCCTCAGCCTCAACTATTCAGTACACTTCTGGACATGTGGAAGACTCAGAAGGACTGCAGTGCTGCTCTGCAAGAAGACTCTGCTGCCCTGCTGCCCGACTGACTGAGTGAAAAGGACTGGCCCTGCATCTTGAACCCAAGACCACCAAAGTGACTCCAAGGGCTAGTTGGTTGGCCTCCTGATCAGAGCATCAGGGCCAGAAAAGACTCCAACCACCTTGAATCCTGCACCTGGACTCTGTCTGTTATGAGTGCTATCCCCCAAGTGGTGCCACCCCATACTGGACCCTTGGAAGTGGGCCTGAAGGTGCTCTGCCAGCCCAGCTGTAGTCCTGTGGGCAGAACTGACACACTGCGATGCATCTCCTTGCAGCTCTGCTTCATAACTGCTGCAGCGCGATGCATTCCTGATTTCCTGATGCCGTCCCAGTATCACAGCTCGCAATCTCCTTAGAACTGATGCTGTGCAAAGCATCCTCGATGCAGGCCTTTGCACAGCAAGCTCCTCTTTGACGATATCTTCAACGGCGATGCAGGGTTCTTCATCGTAGCCCTACAGCTTCTCCTGAATCACCGGTGCGCGACGCATCTTCAACACAGGAATTTGCATCGTGAGCCCCATGTCGAAGGCATCCTTGATGATGATGCAGGAATCTGCATTGCCCTGCAGCTTCCTTTGAACTGCTCAACGCATTCTCAGCGCAGGATCTTGCAACACTCCGCAAACCAGGATTTAAGGTATTTTGTTTAGTGGTTCTAACTTGGTCCTTGTATCCAGCCCATGCTCCATCGTGGTTGGCCTGAACTTGTGATTTTGTCCCGGTCCAGCACAACCAGATAACCACAGGCAGGGTTTTGTGCTTCTAGGCACTATTTTTTACCTAAAACCTTAAAATTGCAAATCTCCGGTTCTACTGATTGGATTTTTGTCATATTGGTCTCAAATAATGTATTAAATTGTACTCTATTTTCCTAAATTGGTGTGGGATTTTTCTTGTATTGTGTTTTCACTTTATTACAGTTTGAAGTGCTGCATAAATACTTTAGACATTGCCTCTAAGTTAAGCCTGACTGCTTTTGTGCCAATCTACCAGAGGGTTAAGCACAGGTTAATTTGGGGTTTGCTTGTGACTTTACCCTGAAAGGAATTGTGGTTGCTGCTTGAGAAGGGTTTCACCTTCCCGCAACCAGTACCCCAATTTCCTACAGTGACCAATCATACAAAAAATGGAATTTGATAGAGTAAAAAAGTTGCATCTGGCGTGTAGGGTCAGAGGTATTAAAACAATGACAGAGAACAGATAAGAAATGCTTACCACTAGCCAAACAATCTCATTATTGTGATTTAACACACTTTTTTGCAGGTTATACATCTGTGCTCCTCAGTGGCGTAACAAAACTTGAGGGGGCCCTCTTGCAAAGTACATGCCCCCCCCCACCACTTCGGTCCCAGACCCAGTCAGTGTACTGTGCTGAGGGGGGTTCCCTGGAGCTCGGGCCCACCTGCACCGCGGGGGCTGCGGGGGCTAATGTTATGCCACTGGAGCCCCTATTGAAGCCTTTGCGTCAATAATGATTATTCAACTCATATGAGAAGCAAGCGATAATATTGAACAGGTCAGATTAAGGTTCAAGGTAATAACCATATGTAGCTTGGGATGACTATCTCAGTCGCTTGCCTAAACATGACATGTCATGCTTAGGAAAAATGAGGTGACATCTCCACTGAATACATTTGAAAGAATCACCAAAATGTAATCATTCACCCAGAAGGTGGGTAACATAGCTAGATAACACATCTCGGACACTGTCAGATAAAATGAGCACTGGTAGTGATAAATAAAGACCTTTCTTTGCTAAGGTTTTCACTGACTATTATCTTAAATAGTTCAAAATCTGGAGCAGTCGGAATTACCACCTTATACAGTGTTAGATAGTTGTTTGCCACTGTAACATTAAAGGAAAGTGCTGCTTTTTGATAGACATACAGCAGCATTTCTTAACATCCCAAGTTATTATAGAGCACAACAGAATAAAATAACACAAATCAAAATAACAACACAACAAAAACATAACACAGCACATTTCAAACCAAAACAGAGTTGATCACAACAACCACAGTACAACACAACAATAAGTCAATGAAATAATCCAGCACAAAAATATAGCATTACATAAAACAACACGAGATATTACCACCAAAATATAACGCAGCACAACAAATTTGTTAAAAATATTTTCACTAGTCATACTATTTATCAATCAATTAACAAAAAATCACCATCAAATAATTGCATCAAAGTTAAAACATCTAAGATGCGGTATTACATGACTTTACAAAACTGATTCAGACAGTTTCCTGCAAGCAATGTATAAAAATGTCAATGTTTTACATACATACCTGTAGATTTATATGAACCTTTGAACAATATATAGAAAGAGTGCAGCCAACACTATGCTTGGCAGCTAGATTCGGGTAGGAACTTAAAAAGTGTTGTATAGATTCACTTCTATAGTTGCACAACTTACAAGCAGCACTATTACCAGTGGACCACCACTTTCTTCCGAATAACCCAGGGTTCTCCAAAGTCGACCCTGGAGGGCCGGATCCATGCCAGATTTTTAAGACAACTATATTTATCTAAATGGGGGTATGCTTAAAATCTGGCATGGATCTGGCCCTCCAGGACCTATTTCGGAGAACCCTGGAATAACCCATTAGGTGCCAGCAGGAATCATAGTAAGACCAAGCTAAATTCCAGTCTTACTTGAACTTGGAAGGTTGCAAATGGTAAACTAAAAACAAGCCTACAGGTTTGACAATGCAACAAGTTCAGGCATATCCAAAATCTATTGAGGAAGTTGCATTTCCCATATTGGAGGGCAGGTGTCTGGGGTAGCTTGGCCCCAGAGTTGGTTCTGAAGAAGGTCCATCCAACTTATTATACAATCAACAAAAGGCAAACATTAAACTAGAGCACTCTTTCTTAATTTCCAGTAAGTGAACATGAGGAATACTAATATCGCTAAGCCATACTTCCACTGGTGCTGGTTAACATATGCCTCTCCTTATATCATGTGTCCTTACAATTCCGACTTTTGCCAAAGATCATAATCCTACGTTTCACAGATTTGAAAGCAAATGGTTCTGTTCATTTTACATAGTCAAAACACACAAGATGATGGACGGAATGCTGCACATTGGCAAACATTCACCCCCAGTCACAGATCTGGGTTTAATCCATCGTTATTTTGCTTCACCACGCCACCCCAGTTCAGACATGGCCATATGCAAATCAGTCTGACCCTGTGCCTCATGGGAACAGTCCAGACCGAACTGCCAAGCTATGTCTTCCCTCGACCGGAATCAAGCATCCTAGGACCGGTTTCAGGCTATCAGCCTTCATCAGCCAGGATAGCTTGACTCCAGTGGCGTAGTGAGCACGGGACCCACGTCTGGGCATACCCTTCCCACTTAGGGCGAAATGCAAAACACACAAGATGATGGACAGAATGCTGCACATTGGCAAACATTCACCCCCAGTCACAGATCTGGGTTTAATCCATCGTTATTTTGCTTCACCATGCCACCCCAGTTCAGACATAGCCATATGCAAATCAGTCTTGACCCTGTGCCTCATGGGAACAGTCCAGACCGAACTGCCAAGCCATGTCTTCCCTGGACCGGAATCAAGCATCCTAGGACCGGTTTCAGGCTATCAGCCTTCATCAGCCAGGATAGCTTGACTCCAGTGGCGTAGTGAGCACAGGACCCACGTCTGGGCATACCCTTCCCACTTAGGGCGAAATGCAAAACACACAAGATGATGGACGGAATGCTGCACATTGGCAAACATTCACCCCCAGTCACAGATCTGGGTTTAATCCATCGTTATTTTGCTTCACCACGCCACCCCAGTTCAGACATAGCCATATGCAAATCAGTCTTTACCCTGTGCCTCATGGGAACAGTCCAGACCGAACTGCCAAGCCATGTCTTCACCTGGACCAGAATCAAGCATCCTAGGACCGGTTTCAGGCTATCAGCCTTAATCAGCCAGGATAGCTTGACTCCAGTGGCGTAGTGAGCACGGGACCCACGTCTGGGCATACCGTTCCCACTTAGGGCGATATGCAAAACACACAAGATGATGGACGGAATGCTGCACATTGGCAAACATTCACCCCCAGTCACAGATCTGGGTTTAATCCATCGTTATTTTGCTTCACCACGCCACCCCAGTTCAGACATAGCCATATGCAAATCAGTCTTGACCCTGTGCCTCATGGGAACAGTCCAGACCGAACTGCCAAGCCATGTCTTCCCTGGACCGGAATCAAGCATCCTAGGACCGGTTTCAGGCTATCAGCCTTCATCAGCCAGGATAGCTTGACTCCAGTGGCGTAGTGAGCACGGGACCCACGTCTGGGCATACCCTTCCCACTTAGGGCGAAATGCAAAACACACAAGATGATGGAAGGAATGCTGCACATTGGCAAACATTCACCCCCAGTCACAGATCTGGGTTTAATCCATCGTTATTTTGCTTCACCACGCCACCCCAGTTCAGACATAGCCATATGCAAATCAGTCTTGACCCTGTGCCTCATGGGAACAGTCCAGACCGAACTGCCAAGCCATGTCTTCCCTGGACCGGAATCAAGCATCCTAGGACCGGTTTCAGGCTATCAGCCTTCATCAGCCAGGATAGCTTGACTCCAGTGGCGTAGTGAGCACGGGACCCACGTCTGGGCATACCCTTCCCACTTAGGGCGAAATGCAAAACACACAAGATGATGGACGGAATGCTGCACATTGGCAAACATTCACCCCCAGTCACAGATCTGGGTTTAATCCATCGTTATTTTGCTTCACCACGCCACCCCAGTTCAGACATAGCCATATGCAAATCAGTCTTGACCCTGTGCCTCATGGGAACAGTCCAGACCGAACTGCCAAGCCATGTCTTCCCTGGACCGGAATCAAGCATCCTAGGACCGGTTTCAGGCTATGTTTGATTTGCTCCAGCGCTCCGTCCATCATCCCCTTTGGTATCGCTTTGTTCACCCTAAGTTGGCAGGGTATGCCCAGACGTGGGTCCCTTGCTCACTTTGCCACTGGATTCAAGCTAGCCTGGCTGATGACGGCTGATTAGCCAGAAAGCGGTCCCATGATGCTTGTTTCCGGTCCAGGGAAGACATGGCTTGGCAGTTCGGGCTGGACTGTTCCCATGAGGCACAGGGTCAGACTGATTTGCATATGGCCATGTCTGAACTGGGGTGGTGGAGTGAGCTAAAGAATGATGATGGATTAAACCCAGATCAGTTGACTGGGGGTGAGTGTTTGATTTGCTCCAGCGCTCCGTCCATTATCCCCTTTGGTATCGCTTTGTTCGCCCTAAGTTGGCAGGGTATGCCCAGACGTGGGTCCCTTGCTCACTTTGCCACTGGATTCAAGCTAGCCTGGCTGATGATGGCTGATTAGCCAGAAACCGGTCCCAGGATGCTTGTTTCCGGTCCAGGGAAGACATGGCTTGGCAGTTCGGGCTGGACTGTTCCCATGAGGCACAGGGTCAGACTGATTTGCATATGGCCATGTCTGAACTGTGGTGGTGGAGTGAGCTAAAGAATGATGATGGATTAAACCCAGATCAGTTGACTGGGGGTGAGTGTTTGATTTGCTCCAGCGCTCCGTCCATCATCCCCTTTGGTATCGCTTTGTTCACCCTAAGTTGGCAGGGTATGCCCAGACGTGGGTCCCTTGCTTACTTTGCCACTGGATTCAAGCTAGCCTGGCTGATGACAGCTGATTAGCCAGAAACCGGTCCCAGGATGCTTGTTTCCGGTCCAGGGAAGACATGGCTTGGCAGTTCGAGCTGGTCTGTTCCCATGAGGCACAGGGTCAGACTGATTTGCATATGGCCATGTCTGAACTGGGGTGGTGGAGTGAGCTAAAGAATGATGATGGATTAAACTCAGATCAGTTGACTGGGGGTGAGTGTGTGATTTGCTCCAGCGCTCCGTCCATCATCCCCTTTGGTATCACTTTGTTCGCCCTAAGTTGGCAGGGTATGCCCAGACGTGGGTCCCTTGCTCACTTTGCCACTGGATTCAAGCTAGCCTGGCTGATGACGGCTGATTAGCCAGAAACCGGTCCCAGGATGCTTGTTTCCGGTCCAGGGAAGACATGGCTTGGCAGTTCGGGCTGGACTGTTCCCATGAGGCACAGGGTCAGACTGATTTGCATATGGCCATGTCTGAACTGGGGTGGTGGAGTGAGCCAAAGAATGATGATGGATTAAACCCAGATCAGTTGACTGGGGGTAAGTGTTTGATTTGCTCCAGCGCTCCGTCCATCATCCCCTTTGGTATCGCTTTGTTCGCCCTAAGTTGGCAGGGTATGCCCAGACGTGGGTCCCTTGCTCACTTTGCCACTGGATTCAAGCTTGCCTGGCTGATGACGGCTGATTAGCCAGAAACCGGTCCCAGGATGCTTGTTTCCGGTCCAGGGAAGACATGGCTTGGCAGTTCGGGCTGGACTGTTCCCATGAGGCACAGGGTCAGACTGATTTGCATATGGCCATGTCTGAACTGGGGTGGTGGAGTGAGCTAAAGAATGATGATGGATTAAACCCAGATCAGTTGACTGGGGGTGAGTGTTTGATTTGCTCCAGCGCTCCGTCCATCATCCCCTTTGGTATCGCTTTGTTCGCCCTAAGTTGGCAGGGTATGCCCAGACGTGGGTCCCTTGCTCACTTTGCCACTGGATTCAAGCTAGCCTGGCTGATGACGGCTGATTAGCCAGAAACCGGTCCCAGGATGCTTGTTTCCGGTCCAGGGAAGACATGGCTTGGCAGTTCGGGCTGCACTGTTCCCATGAGGCACAGGGTCAGACTGATTTGCATATGGCCATGTCTGAACTGGGGTGGTGGAGTGAGCTAAAGAATGATGATGGATTAAACCCAGATCAGTTGACTGGGGGTGAGTGTTTGATTTTCTCCAGCGCTCCGTCCATCATCCCCTTTGGTATCGCTTTGTTCGCCCTAAGTTGGCAGGGTATGCCCAGACGTGGGTCCCTTGCTCACTTTGCCACTGGATTCAAGCTAGCCTGGCTGATGACGGCTGATTAGCCAGAAACCGGTCCCAGGATGCTTGTTTCCGGTCCAGGGAAGACATGGCTTGGCAATTCGGGCTGGACTGTTCCCATGAGGCACAGGGTCAGACTGATTTGCATATGGCCATGTCTGAACTGGGGTGGTGGAGTGAGCTAAAGAATGATGATGGATTAAACCCAGATCAGTTGACTGGGGGTGAGTGTTTGATTTGCTCCAGCGCTCCGTCCATCATCCCCTTTGGTATCGCTTGTTCGCCCTAAGTTGGCAGGGTATGCCCAGACGTGGGTCCCTTGCTCACTTTGCCACTGGATTCAAGCTAGCCTGGCTGATGACGGCTGATTAGCCAGAAACCGGTCCCAGGATGCTTGTTTCCAGTCCAGGGAAGACATGGCTTGGCAGTTCGGGCTGGACTGTTCCCATGAGGCACAGGGTCAGACTGATTTGCATATGGCCATGTCTGAACTGGGGTGGTGGAGTGAGCTAAAGAATGATGATGGATTAAACCCAGATCAGTTTACTGGGGGTGAGTGTTTGATTTGCTCCAGCGCTCCGTCCATCATCCCCTTTGGTATCGCTTTGTTCACCCTAAGTTGGCAGGGTATGCCCAGACGTGGGTCCCTTGCTCACTTTGCCACTGGATTCAAGCTAGCCTGGCTGATGACGGCTGATTAGCCAGAAACTGGTCCCAGGATGCTTGTTTCCGGTCCAGGGAAGACATGGCTTGGCAGTTCGGGCTGGACTGTTCCCATGAGGCACAGGGTCAGACTGATTTGCATATGGCCATGTCTGAACTGGGGTGGTGGAGTGAGCTAAAGAATGATGATGGATTAAACCCAGATCAGTTGACTGGGGGTGAGTGTTTGATTTGCTCCAGCGCTCCGTCCATCATCCCCTTTGGTATCATTTTACATAGTCAGCTGCAGCATGGCTCTATACAGACCAGTGTCAAAAGTCACCACTTCATCCACGTACTGCTTTATCTTATTGTGATGTGACTCTAACTTGGCAGGACATGATCTGGCCCATTCTAATGCTGCGCAAAGATCAGCCTTTTAGGGGCTGAAAAGCAGAGGCATCTATAAGAAGTCCTGCTTCATCCTCTAATTGGTAGGAATACGATTGGAGATGTGCCATCCATGACCATACTTACCTTGCACCCAGGGCTGGAATTCGAAACATTTTACTCCAGAAACCCATAAATTGGGGGTCAACATGTGGCACAGGAAAGGGAGTAGAGTCACAAGGGACAGAACTTTAAAAGCAGGGTCTGACAGTCAACTTATACACTTATTTAAAAAAATGCTACTAAAAAACAAACTGGCTATAAGAACATATGAGACAGTAAATCTGTTCAAGATTTCTTAATTAGTCACAAAGAGACTGCATTTTAAAATATCTTACAGAATTAAGACGCCTGATGCAGAGATCATTATGTGCCCTGCAATATTGAGGGGATTATAATAGTAGTGAGATAACTCTAGTTGTAACACCGTTCTGGGAGAGTTCTGTGTTTTGTCCAGTCACAGTTGTGACTCATAAAGCAGCATAGAGGGTTAATGTGCCTGCTGCAAAGCACAATGTGCAGCATGCAGATAACAGATTTGTTTTTATTTAGATTGGTAGGAGGGTGCTGGACTTGGACCTCTCTATAGGGTGGTCACACCAAAACATTTTGCCTTTAACCCTCCTATTTTTGCTGAATTTGTTTTTGTTAGCCCTACGAACCAGTGCTAAAGTGTTTCTGCTCACTCCCCTAAAGATAGTACAATTGGCTTTTCCCCAATTGGCACATTCAATGTACCTATAATTCCATAGTAAAGTGGTATACCATATACCCAGGGCCAGTAAATTAAATGCTCTTAGTGGGCCTGCCGCAAGTATTGTGCCACCCACTTAAGTACCCCTTTAAAACATGTCTCAGGCATGCAATTGTAGACTTTGTGCAGTCTTAAACTGCCAATTCGACCTGGCCAAATAAACCTGTTGCCAAGCCTAAAACTCCATTGTTAATAGATATAAGTAATGCCTAGGGAAGGCCCTGAGCAGCCCATAGGGCAGGGTGCATTATATTTAAAAAGTTGGACATGTACTTTTAAGTTTTGCATGTCGTGGTAGCAAAAAACTCACAAATTTGTTTTCACTATCCTGAGGCCTAACTCTCCTATAGGATAACATTAGGTTACCGTCTTAAATTTAATAAGTGATAACGTTTGTTTAGGAACAGGTAGAAATGTCATGTTTGGTCTCTAAAGAAATTTAATTTAAACTCCTATTTAATGGTAAAGTCAGTTTTTAAGTCACAGTTCTGAAAATATCACTTTTAGAAAGTTGGCATTTTCTTGCCCTTATCATGCCTGCAGCCTGTATCCTGGGTCACATGACTAGGTGTGAGTGACAGTTGGCTTTTGTATATATCCTCACAGACAGTATCACAAAGTGGGGCTGGATGTTGGCAGGATAAGCCATCCTGACAGGGTGGGATGGGTGGAGCTGTGCACAGCCCTACTTATATTTCCAAAAAGCTGCCTCAATAGCCTTTTGTGACTCCAGGCATTCTGGGACCAGGTCGCAAAGGAAGAAAATTCCAAAACCCATCTGAGGTGAGAAAACTACAGAAGTTTCGCCACTTCAAAGATGGCACCAGGTATAAAAATAGGACCCTCAGACACCCTATTCAGTTCACTTCTTGAACTGCAGAGAACCTTCAGAGTACTGGCCTGCTGCCTGATGCCTGCTGTGTACTTCAGAGGACTGCCCTGCTGCTTCAAGAGGACTGCCATGCTCTCTGAAGCCTGCCCTGTAACCTGAGAGGACTGCACTGTCGCTTGAGACCTGCTTCTCTGCATGAACCAAGGGCTACCAGAGTGACTCCAAGGGCTGATTTGTTGGCCTTGTGTTTAGAGCTACAGGGACACAAAAAGATACAAAAACTTGTAAAGTGCACCTTCATCCAGCCTGAAGTGAATCCTGATCCTCCTAGTACTACCCAGCCAGTCCTGGACCCTTAGAAGTAGTGCCTAATGTGCCCAACCAGTCAAAATCTAAAACTTGGGACCAAAACGAGCTCTGAACACTGTGAGGAGACAGGGACCTACCTGCTCACGGATCAGCCCAGGGTGCAAAGCTGGCGGGCCTGACTTCACAGCAGCTCCCGCTACATTCTGACAGCGACCACAACCCCATGGCACGAGATCTGGCACAAATGCCTATCCTCCCCTGCTGCCATTCTTTGCAACAGACCCGAAATGCCAGTTCTTCTTAGCAACAACAGAATGCGGGTAAAATGGCCCGCAATACAAAGCAATGAGGATATTCTACCTCAAATGTACACTTTAGTAACGCACACAATAATTCATAATAACATTGAAGAGCAACACAGACAAACTAATAGGAATAATTTAAAAGTTTTCCCTCAAAGAGGTCAAGGGGAAGGTAATTAATTCCAATGGGGGCATTGTTGTATGATTGACAGTGTAAGGTGGCCAGAGAAATGTTAATGACTGCCATTAAAGGTGGCAGTAGAGATGCCATAGCTGAAGAAAGGAAACAGTATACATCAGTCCAATTAAAAGTGAAAATGTTTTGGGAGGACAAATTGTAGTGGGATTTGGCTAAGGCAATAACACTGAAAGATAGTAAATCATTCTGGCATCTAATAGCTATAGGGACTACACACCAGGAAAAAGAGGAAGACTTTCATATCCAACCACAAACATGGGTAGACCATTTTAGTACATTATATTCAAAACAGAATCATATGATGAAAGCCATGGGAGATAAAGATTTGGGGATTAGTGGTAGTAATAGGAAGGAAGGAGATGATAACTTGATCACCTTCACTTTAGGTGAGACAATGGAGGCAATTGACAATTTAAAAAAGGTAAAGCCCCAAGCCTCGATAAAGTACAGGGAGACTTTGAACCAGTTATCTGATGATATATCTTAAATCAAACATTTAATGCCTTGTTAAAAGGGGCAGAGATACTAGACACTTGGAAGGGCACAGACATAGTGCCAATCTATAAGAAAGGAGAAAAGGGGGATGCAGCAAATTATCGGCCCATTAGCCTGATCGATAATTCTCAGAAGTTATTCTGTAGACAGCTGCTGATCAGGGTCCAACAATGGATGGAGGAGGAACAGGTTTTGTCACCCCTTCAGGCGGGCTTTAGAGCAAACACAAGCACCATTGACCAAGTGGTTAGATTCTGACTAATACTCTGGAAATCTGTGGTTTTAAACAAAGAGCACATATATGTAGTGTTTGTAGATCTTCACGCAGCATTCGATCTGATCCCCAGAGAGAAACTTTGGATAGCACTCGAAGGTATGGGGACGCTGATTAATCTACTGCGCATCATAATGTGGCTCCATAGTGACAACTATGCCCAAGTGAGATGGGGAAGGAATGGGGAGCTAATGGAGCATATTAGTGTAAACAGAGGAGTCCAACAAGGATGCGTATTATCCCAGACTCTGTTTACCCTATACATCAATGGGCTCGTTAAGACACTGTTTGACTGCAATGGTGACCCGCAGAAATTGGTGGTATTTAGCGTGCCAGCTCTGCTTTTTGCAGATGATATGTTATTGATATCAAAAACTCCCATGGATCTGCAAAATGTAATCAACCGATTCGCACTTTTGTGTGAAAAATATGGCCTGGAAGTCAATGTGTCTAAGACAAAATTCATGACATTCTATCCACACATGACATTCAGAGGTAGGGTGAAGCTAGGGGCAGTCCACTTGGAACAAGTTAAAAATGTTGACTACTTAGGGTAAGAATTGCAAACACGCTTACATGGGCACCGCAGATAACAAAGTTCAGTTGACTCTATAAACTGCAGGTTCAACAATAGCAAAAAGGTTAAAAAAAACAAGCTGTAGGCTATGTTCGCTGGCTTTAGAAATATATCGTACAAGAGTGTTCGGTGCAGCATTATATGGAGCAGAGATTTGTGGTATGAACCAAATAGGGTGATTTGAGAAAGTGGAAAACAGCTTCATGAGACCAGTACTCATGCTGCCCTGGAATTCTCCTTTAACACCCATGTGATTAGACCTTGGCCTAAAGAACATAGTACATGTGGCAGCTTTCAAACCACTGGCCTATTGGCTAAATGTTTGGACTAGTAACTCTCCAATACCATTAAGGCTATCCTTTACAGAAGTAAGAATGCAAGACAAAATGGGACGGATATCTTGGTTTAAGTATGTCAAAAGCTGGATGATTAGATTAGGAATGCATGAATTTTGGGATAATTCTGAGCAAATTAAGAAGGATACATTGGCCTGTTAAAAGAGTAGATACTGGAAGTACATCTATGAACATTGGTTGTAAGAATGATGTTGGCATTCTAATAGAAAGGTGCCTAGACATTAAGGGTTATCTTGTGTTTGAACCATTGCTGGACAGAATTGAAACACCACAAACTAGATCTTTCTAGAATTCAGGTATGGAATTCTGCCAGTAAACAAGTTTCAAAGCTGTGGAGTGACTTTCATAGTCAACCCTCTTGTCAGGCGAGAATTGTAACAGAGGAACATTTTATCTTTTTGTGTCCTGCTTATGCTACATTTAGGAAGACATGGATAATCCCAATCTGCCGTACCTTGTCTATATTACACTTAAGGGAAGCCATCAGGATACTAAAAAGTGATAACACAGGATGGCTACTATTCACACTTCCTATATACCTGCTTTATGCTTTGTGACTGAGATGTAAAACACTGAAGCAGGACAAATAACTTCGAGATGTACACTAAGGGCCTAATTATGACTATGGCGGTCCTTAGGACCACCATAGTAGTGGTGGTGGTCCGACAACCAACGCACAGCGGGACTGCCTGCAGTATTACAAGTACAGCAGTCGGACCGCAACGAGACTGCCGCAACCTCCAGAGAACCGCGTTCCCTAGGGGTCCTGCGGCAGACTGAGGTCTGCAATATGCTTGGTGGTGCCCTGAGCCAACACCAAGCATATTACGACTTTCCTCACTGCCAGCGGTGTCATGGAGGTTATTTCTCCACGTTACTGCTGGCGGTGAGTAAAGAAAGGGGGCTCTATAGGGTCCGCTCTTGCCCCCGTGCACAGTGGTGCTTGCAGGGGGCCACATGGTGTGCCCTCCTGTCTTTCTGCACCCCGAGTTCCAGGACGGCATGGACTTTACAGTCCATGCCATACTGGAACGTGCTGTGGCTGGCCCATGGTGCTGACTTTCTTATCCTCTCCTGTGAGCCTTTGAAAGGCAGTGCCCTGGGCCAGCCACCGCAGGACCGCCTGCCGGATTTCAACTTGCAATCTGGGGGGGCAGTGTGCCGATGGCTTTGGTGGTCCTGGAGCAGGGCGCCGGCGTGGTGTCCCACTCCAGGACCACCAAAGCCGTAATCAAGCCCTAAGTATGTTATTCAATCACTTGTCCCTTATACTTCAAATGCCTAAGGCTATTGTTTTAGATCTAAGTAGACTGGTTTTTAATATTAATCGTTACTGTATAGATGCTATGATTAATGAATATATTAACCTAATGTAACTTCCAGGAGCGTGGCCCTCAGGAGGTAGTAGGACTCATTGGCACTTTAATGCATAAGCAATTAAAAAGAACAAATCATGTTGTGTTCATGCACATGTGTTGGAACTACAACCATCTAGAGTGAATAAACCTAATTTGATTTTGTTTTTAACTAATGCTGCTATTAGTTAGTTTCTCAATTATTTTGACAATTTGTCCATTACATCTTAAATGTTTAGGGCTATTGCTCTAGATTTTACGAGACAGTTTTTTAATTCCAATTATTATTGTCTATATGTTCTGATTAATAAATATTTTAACCTGATGTAAGTCTCAGGAGCATGGCCCTTAGAAATTAATGGGACCTATTGGCACCTTAATGCACAAGCACTTTTATGAACAAATTGTATATGTGTCTACCCACTTGTATCTTGCACCACAATTATGGAAAGTGAATAAACCTTCATTGATTCTGTTTTTAACAAATGTTGCTATTAGTCAGTGTTAATTGAGCAACTCTGCATTAAGCCCTACTCAGTTATTCTGCATTGAATACAGACTAATGCACTATCTGTATCCCTTGTATTAAGTATAAATCATTGTAATGTTTGCTCGTAACTAGAAGAACATCTGTACAGGTCATGAATCATGACAAGGACGGGCAATGGCAGAGAATGTGGTTTTAAATAAGTCTTATGTGTATATGCGTATTTATTGTTTTAATTGACATGTTATGCTTTTATGGTTACTTTCAAACTGAATATAGAACTTTCACTTTGACTCTTCTCCACAGCAGCAAATCCTGTTCAGCGGCTCCTCTCTGGAAGGGTATCCAGCCTCCTGCAGCCCTCGGCGGATACAGCCTGCACCTTTGTCCCACTGGAGATTTTCAACTTCCAAAAAAGTGACAAATCAGAGTGTAGAAATCTTCACTGTGACTTCGTCCAGCTGCACCCTGACAAAATGCCTCCTCCTCTTCCTTCCTTACCCCACTGAACTTTAACATTCTCAGGCACACTGTGCTTGTTGGAAATTGGGTTACTGGTTCATGGGAGTGATATCCTACTCAAGTAGCAAACATAAATTCAGAAGGTGAGACACAAAGAAACCCCAAATTAACCTGTGCTCAACCCTCTGGTAGCTTGGCACAAATGCAGTAAGGATTAGCTTAGAGACAATGTGTAAAGTATTTATGCAGCACTTTAACAGTAATAAAGTGAAACCACATCACAAGAAAAATCCCACACCAATTTAGAGAAATAGATTAAAGTGTATTAAATAATTTGAGACCCAAATGACAAACATCAAATCAGTAGAACCGGTAATATGCAATTTTAAAGATTTTAGGTAAAAAAAACGCCTAAAAAGAACAAAGCACCCCTCTCAGTTGTCTGGTTGTGCAAGACCAGGTGAAAGTCATAAGTTCATGCCAGGTACCACATGATACAGGGACCAGAGTAGTCCTGCTGAAAGAGTTAGCTTTAAAGTCCATGGTAAAGACTTCCGGTTGCGGTTGACGGGCCACAAGGAGCAAGGAGAGTGTTGTGGATGGTCGTCAATGTAGCCCAAAGAGCAGGCTGGGCTTCGGGATGGTCGTCGCTGCAGCATGATACTATGGGTGTAGCAGACAATCATTGCTGGAGCTTCGTATTGGTGGTCACTGCGAGCTGTTGATGCTGTAGCGCGAAGTGCAGATAGTGTGCTGCCGGGTGTCGTTGGCAGTCGTTGGTGCGCGAAGAGTAGGTTTGATGGAACTTCGAATTGGAGGGCGGCAACATCTTGGTCCGAAAAGGCCCATTCATGTTCACAAAGAGCCCAAAACATCAGGATTTCTCTTTTTCTATGGGGAGGTGCTCAGTTGAGGCCACACATGGATCCAGGACCTGAGGGACTCCTCTTGGGGGTCAGGAACTCACTCCAGCAGAGGCTAGGAGATTTCAGGCGCATCCAATTGCAGGTTAAGGCAGCAGGTCATCTGAGCAGTTGCAGGGAGCCTCTGGAGCTTGTTATGTCCATGTAGCTTAAAATAGGAGGCCAGCCTGCTGACCCTTGGAGTCACTTCAGCATAGGATTAAGGGTACAGGTCCAGTATTCCTTCTCAGCAAGCAGACCATCAGACCACAGAACAGCAGAGTAGCAGGGCAGCAGAGTGGCAGTCTTTCTGGCAGCAAAGCAGCATAGCCGTCCTTCTTCTGTAGCATCCACAGGTCCAGGAGGGTACTGAAGAGCTGGGTGTGAGGGTCCAATATTTATACCTGGTGCCCACTTTGAAGTAGGTGAAGTTTCTAGAGAATTCCCTTTTAAGTTTTTGAAGTTTCCTGCCTCCCATGCCCTGGCTCCAAGCTGGCTGCATGAACAATGCAGTGTTAACCAGTCCTTTGCGTGGCAGCAGGGCAAAGCCTATTCAGTTGCAAGAGGAGCTGTGCCCAGCTCCACCCCCGCATTCTGCTAGTTGATCGTCCATCCAGGCCTACCTAATCCCTCTATTGTGTGACTGTCTGGGAGGAACATCGGCCAACTACACCCAGTCATGTGACCCAGGATGAGGCTAAAGGCACCAAATAGAAAGGGTAGAAAAATGCAAACTTTTTAAAAGAGGCATTTTCAAAATTGCCGCTTAAATTTGACTTTACCATTAAAAAGGAGTTTTAATTACAATTTCTCAGACACCAAACATGAACGGCTCAATTATGATGTCGGTCAGAGTTGCCTCTGATTGACACCGTCGCTGTCTCCACTGCAATCACAATGCGACCGCACATGGTGCGGTCCCATACTCCCATTTCTCAATGGGAGCTTGGGCTACGGCCGTAAACAAGCCGTGGCACAAGATCCCATTGAGAAATGGGGGATTCTGTTAATCCCTGCACAGCGTGGCAGGCATCTCAAGGGGCCCGATTCACAGAACTAACTTACTACAAAATCCTAAACTTACTACCATTTTGGTATTCACAGAAGGCACTTACTCATTTTGGTATTCACAAAAGGTACTTACTCATTTTGGTTTTCACAGAAGGCACTTACTCATTTTGGTATTCACAGAATGCACTTACTCATACTAACTTTATGTTCGCACTCGGGCCGGAGATTCCGGCCCAGTGGTGGAGATTCCGGCCCGGAGGTGGAGATACCGGCCCGATGGTGGAGATTCCGGCTCGGAGGTGGAGATTCCGGCCCGATGGTGGAGATTCCGGCCGGTGGCGGAGATTCTCCACAACCGGCCGGAATCTCCACCATCGGGCCGGAATCTCCACCTCATTGTATGTGGTGGTCGGAACTGAACCACGATGAGGCTTGGAAAGCCTCCGACCTGCGGTTGGAGTCTTTCCGAGCCTCATCGTAACAAGGCCTGAAATGTTTACCTTTTTCAAATCAAAGGTTAGCACTTTTTAAATGTAAGAAGGCAGCCAAATGTTATTCTATAGGAGAGGTAGACCTTGCAGTAGTGAAAAACGAATTTAAGAGTTTTTCACTACAAGGACATGTAAGAGTTAAAAGTGCATGTCCAACTTTTTAAATACACTGCAACCTGCCCAATGGGCTGTTCAGGGCCGAACCTAGGGATAACTTATATGTATTAAAAAGGAAGGTTTAGGCCTGACACAAGGTTTTTTTGCCAGGTCGAAATAGCAGTTTAAACTGCACACGCAGGCTGCAATGGCATGCATGAGACTTCTTTTAAAGGCTACTTAAGTGGGTGGCACAATGAGTGATGCAGGCCCACTAGTAGCATTTAATTTACAGGCCCTTAGTTCATGTATATTACCACTTTACTAGGGACTTACAAGTAAATTAAAAATGCCAATTGGGTATAAGCCAATTCTACAATTTTTAAAGGAGGAAGCACAAGCACCTTAGCAGTGGTAAAGTGCACAAAGATCTAAAAGACAATCAAAAACAGGTTCAGAAGACAGGAGGGTGAAGGCAAAAAATCTGGGAGGACCCTGCAGAAAGAGACAAATTCAACAGCACTCCATCGTGGTCCTCCAAAAGTTTTTGACTTTTCCCCTGTCTCATACAACCAGATACCCGCGGTAGGCTCACTGATCTTTTAGGCGCTATTCTGCACTTGAAACTCCAGTACTACTGATTTGATTTTTGTTACTTTGGTGTCAAATAACATTACATTTTATTCTATTTTTCTAAAATAGTATGGGGGTTTTCCTGTGTTTTATTTTCACTTTACTGCTGTTTGAGTGCTGTGTAAATACTTTACACGCTGCCTCTAAGTTACGCCTGACAGCTTTTGTGGCAAGCTACCATAGGGTTAAGCACAGGTTAATTTAGTGACTTTTTTTCGTTCACCCTAATGAGGATTGTGGCTGTTGCTTAAGAAGGGCTAGCACTGCCCTCAACTTATACTTATTTATTTTCAGCAGACAGAGCTGGCCAAGAAAAATTGCAGCAGGACCCAGGGCACAGATCACAGATCTTTTAGGTTCCCCTAGATGTCAGCAAACCCAGGACCAAAAACACAGGTGCCCACCTATCTATCACAAAACTACCTGGTTTTTCAAGGGGGTCACCTGCGTTTTTGGTCCTGGGCTCAGCGTCCATCTAAGGAAACTAACCAAACCCACACATTTCTGAAAACTAGACACCCGAGGGAGTCCAGGGAGGTACGGCTTGCGTGGATCCACCAACGTTTTCCTACCCAGAATCCCCTGCAAACCTCAAATTTAGCTAAAAAAATCAATTTTTTCTCAGATTTCTGTGTGGGAAAGTTGTGGGTTCACCAGGCTGACACAAATTTCCTACCACCCAGCATTCCCCCAGGTCTCCCTATAAAAATGGTACCTCACTTGTGTGGGTGGCCCAAGTACCAGTGACAGGCAAGGGCCCAAAACATATTGAGGAGACATCAAAATAACCTATCACAAAAACGACCTGGTTTTGCAGGGGGGGTCACCTGGGTTTTTGGCCCCGGGCTCGGCGGCCATCTAGGGAAACCTACCAAACCCACACATTTCTGAAAACTAGACACCTGGGGAAGTCCAGGAAGGTATGGCTTGCGTGGACCCCACAACGTTTTCCTACCCAGAATCCCCTGCAAACCTCAAATTTAGCTGAAATAAATACATTTTTGACATATTTTTATGTGGGATCACTGTGCCGGCACAAATGTCCTACCACACGTCGTTCCCCTCAGTGTCCCGAGTGAAATGATACCTCACTTGTGTGGGTGGGGCAAGGGCCTGTGACTGGGAAGAGCCAAAAACATAGGGATTAAGGGTATAGCACAACAAATTCTAAGCGCAAACTTTTTTAGCCAATTCTGCATTGGATACCCACACAAGTGAGGTATCATTTTACTCGGGGGACTGAGGGGAACGCTGTGTGGTACCTATTTTTCACTCTTTATATTTTACCAAATTAATTGCTATATACCCGGTACACAATGAAAAACCACTGCAAGACGCTGCTCAGTTATTGGCTCTGGGTTCCTCAGGTTCTTGGTGAACCTACAAGTCCTATATATCCCCACAACCAGAAGGGTCCCGCGGTTGTAATGGTATATTGCTTTTAAACATCTGTCATAGTTAGAAGAAGTTACAGGTGAAAACGTTGGCACACATGGCTGTTTTTTTCAACTCATTTTCAATTTTTCTTATTTTCAACTGTTAGTTTCTATAAAAAAAAACCTTGAAGGATCTACACAAATGACCCCATGCTGAATTTAGAATTGTATCTACTTTTCAGAAATGTGTAGCTTTCCGAGATCCATTATTGCTTTCACACCCATTTCTACCACTAACTGGAAGGAGGTTGAAAACACAAAAAGTAACAAAAATAGGCTACGTCCCAGTAAAATGCCAAAACTGTGTAAAAACTGTTGGTTTTCTGACAAAAGTCTGCTTGTCCCTGAAAGCTGGGAAGGTGATGATTTCAGCACCACAAGCCCCTTTTAGGGCCATTTGGGCTATCTGGGCTATCTGCAAATGATACCATTTGCAGGGTGAAAACCACACGCTTTCTTCTGTAGCACTTTGTACCCATTTAAAAAAAAAAAAAAACTTTTGCTGTATTTTGGCTAATTTCTGGGTCCCCTCCAGGGGAATCCACAAACCCTGGGTACCTTTAAAATCCCTATGATGTTGGAAGAAAAGGGCGCAAATTTGGATGCCTTATGTGGTCAAAACGTTACAGGGGCCTAAGCGCGAACTACCCCAAATAGTCAAAAAAGGCTTAGCACAAGGGGGAAAGGCGCAGCAGCAAAAGGGTTAATTCTCTCAGGCAACAATTATCCATACCACACCATACATCACACACTCATCCTATAAATCTTAGAGCTTTTGAATCCATAAGTCCCAACTTAATGAGAGAGTATGACTCATCCATAAAGTTATGACACTGGTCCCATCTCACATGTAATGTAGGCCCACAACCACTCAGTTATCTATTCTGTGATTAAAAATCATGCCTAGAATCAAACAACAGGGGAATAAATACATCACACAACAAATCCAGGCATAATTACTTCTCTAAAGTCTAGATAGAACAACTCAAAAATGTAAATCTCCAAAGGAAAGAGGCTGCCTCAAACTACACTGTCCCTTGTATCTACAGTTAGCTATCAAAATCCCAAAAAATAATAAGGAACTACTGCCTACCTAGGGATAATCTTGACAACCCTCTTCTATTTCATCCTAGGATACTGACATACAAACGGCTCCATGTATGCTACCTAATGTTGGAGTGAACAAAAGCCGTAAAAATGAGAGAGCCAGAGGCATATTCTCACATGACTCCCCCGAGGACAAATAGGACCTCATATGATAACATCATCCCTACCCATGAGACCGTCTCTTCGATAGTGATACCTAATACCAAATGCTGACTGCGGCAATATGTATCAGAGTCCATTTCAAAGAAATATTTACCTCAAACTTCGCCAGTATTCTCATACGCCGATCTTTTCCAATGTCCGAACAGAGAATCTGGCATCGCCATCTTTCTCTATTTTATCATCTCAATGCCGGTCACATGCTGATCCACGTAATCACGCTTGCACTATGCTGATAGACCCAATCCCCTTTTCACATGGGACGCCATCTTGGAATGGCTAAATTATTTATGAGTTCTCCTCAATAGCATTCTGTGGGCCTACCTCCATAGTCTTCTTTCCAATACAAACCAGGATGGACATAAACCTAAGGTAGTTTTGACCCACATATATATTAAGGGGATAAACTGCCAATGCTCCGCTGACATATAACATGCTATTTTTGGATGATTTCATTCCTCCTATATATATATTTCACAAGGATAACACTAATATGGGCATCTTCATGATCCTGCAAGTGCTACACTAATAAACAGTACCACCTATGCACCCAGATCATCATCTTAAAAAGGCTCCCTGCCTCGTGGGTTATTCACAGTAGCAGACACTAGGCCGTCCTCAAATCTCCACTATTTACTGCAAACTCTGTTTCACCAGAACCCCAAGATAACTTTAGCTCACATCCATGTCAAGGGGATATGCTTCCAACAAACTGCAACAACAGCTCCCATAAAATTAGGAGTTAATTCCATCCCACCTATCTATATATTCCACAAGGATGATACACTAGCATTGTGAAATACGTTACCCTGATTATCACAGAAATGTCCAAATGTTCCACCAAAGTTACCATAAATCAAAAAAATAACAAATCCTTAGCAGAGGGCAAAACTACACCTCTAACTAAATATCCAAATACTGAGAAGTCTAATCTAAGAAATGGCATTTTCCCAAGGAATTACCTTATTTAAGCCCATTCTATACGCTCGCAAAGTGAAAATCCAATACACTTCCCTTTTCTTGCGATACCCATGATCATTTCTCCCTCTGACAGGATTCATTCTCTCCAAAATTATCCATTTCAAGCTGCTAGCTGAATATCCAAGTTGTGTCCAATTTTGTACTAAGAGCTCCAATGTTTTGTTATTGCATATAGCTGATTTATGTTCACTACATCTAACGTGAAATTCACACCCTGTCTCACCTACATAGTAGAAGCCTCATGAGCAAAGAATTGAATTGATTACATTAGACATGCAGCAATCCCTCAGAGAAAACTGCATTCCTTTAGATTCAATCCTGGAGGTAACTATGGACCCGTCACAGGCATGGCAATGCCCACACTGGACTTTGGCCAGTGATAGACTTTTGACAATAGTCCCCTTCACTCTAAAATCTCAATTTCCCCAGAATGTTTCTTAGATTGCAGTTCCTAGAGAAGGCAAATACGGGTTTAGGTAACTTCATCTCTTCATCATTAATATTCAGTATATGCCATTGAAAGCTTATAAATTGACTAAATTTATGATCTAAGTTAGAATGCCATGTGACACATATAAGGCTGTCATTCTGTTCCTTTCTTCTTTCCTGACGCATGGCTTCCCTGTTGTTATACTTAGCCATCTTAAATGAATCACGGGCCAACCTTTTAGAATAACTTCTCCTAATTAGCTTCTCCCTGAATGCCTCCGCATTTCTCATAAAGAACTGCATATTACAATAATTCCTTCTAATACGGAAGAACTAAGGAAAAGGTATTCCTTGTTTCTGGCATAGAGGGTAAAAACTCGGAAAGTGAAGCACTGTGTTACATGCCACAGGCTTGGTGTATAAAGACACCTCTAATTTCTGCTGATGATTCGGTTTCTTGACATTGAGAAACTCCACCCTACTCCTACTAATATTAGGAAAAAATTCAAATTATCATCACACTGGTTAATCCAAGAGATGAACTCATTGAGCTGTTCAACTTCACCTTGCCATACAAAAAAAATGTCATCCATAAATCACGACCAACGTAGTCTATCGCCATGTTCTTCAAACTGGTTCAAACTCCCCTCTCCCTCTGATTCAGATGTATCTGAGAATGCTATTACTTTCCTATCACTCCAACCTTGATTCTGTGATCCTTTAACATGGTCATTGGAAATGGTATAATAATCACTTAAGAAATCTAAATGCACATGAATCTGTTCTATTTTTTTCTTTGCTTCCTCTATCATGTTTACTCTCTTAAGTTTCTCTTCCAATTCCTCCATCTCTTTGTTAAGGATAGCCACCACCTCCCCAACTGTTTCAATTATAAGAATCATCCAGTCATGCAAACAGCGGTTCGAAATTAAAGATAATTTCTCCAAAAAGTCCTCATTTCCACAAACAATCCTGCAATATTCCTCACCCTCATACCCATTGGAATAATACCTGCTTTTTATTACTCTAGAATAAAATTAGCAGGTGACTCTGTGCGTTTAGCCTTCTTTTTCAAATTGAGTAATTTATCCCATTCATCATTTTACACTTTGAACACTAGTTTGGGTTTATTTCCCATGATCCCTTGACCTATAGGTTTAGAAAAATCTTCATCACTAAATCCGTATGTATTTATGCTCTCCATAGTGAGAAAATTGGACCCCTTCTCATTCTTGTATCTAAAAAAATGTTTTTACACACTTCTAAATGAAAAGAAGACACACTCAGAGCTAACTCTAGTGAATATACCTGTAGCAGGTACACAACAGACTATTAATTCAGTACCTCCCTCGCAGTAAATGCTGAGAAGTAAGGATTCTATCGAGTGAAAATGAGGGCCCTTGAAAAGAAAAAGATAAGTATTAGTATTTAGGACGCTGGAGTTTTATTGAAGTTTTGATATTTTTGGGACTTTTGACTATAATTTACGGATGGCTTACATTGGAAATGTTTGTATTACACATTAGTTTAAAATTTTGTTTTTATTGGTTTTCGCAAAATACAAACGCAGCAGTGCTGCAGAACAGTGTACATTCCAGTTGCAGATGAAATATGAACTTGCCATGTAAAGGACCACATCATGATGGAGCAATGGGAAGGTAAAGGAGGGGAGAGGGATAGAGTGCATAGGGGGAGGGGAGATTAATAGGGAAGTACGGGGTGGGAGGGGAAGGGAAAAGGGCAAATAAACTGGCCACTCAAAGGGATCCAAAATACTCTTAGTCGATAGTATTGGATGGTGAAACATCTGACATAATGAGAGGTTAGAACAACAGACCACATTGGCAGAACAGTCAGGTAAGGCAGCGCCTGAAGGGGAACAGTCAAACAACTCGGTCATCGGGGAGTCACCACTGGGGACATGTGCGTCCACATTCGTGTCTTCACTAGTGAGTCTGAGATAACTCACCAGGGGGGCCCAGATGTCTTTCGGGCATGAGCGGGCAGGCATCAATTACCAGTACTCCTCTAATAGCTCCTGGCATGTGGCAGCATCCCTAAGCCACTTGGTCCTGCTTGGCACCTGCCTCCTGCCCCAGTGCATCCCCACCCTGCATTTAGACAGTAGAAGCAACATGCCTGTCAGCCTGCAGACCTCCGGGGGGACCTCTTTGACATATCCTAACAGTGCGCCTATGGGGGAGCGTGTCCCGTAATACTAGTCACAGTCCAATACACCTCTTCTCGGAAATCCAATATCTCTGGGCAGCCCCACTCCAAGGGTAGGAATTATACCATGTGGTGCCGCACAGCGAACACAGCGTGCATCATCTACGAGGCTCATTTGCAGCAGGCATGTAGGCATGTGATAGGTTCTATGTAAATTATGAAAACTTTATTGAAAAATATGTAGGTTTCAATGAGTGTGTTAAGACAAGAGTAGTGAATTTTTACAAATGTTCATTTATTTTTAGGGTGTTATCCTGTGAGTCCTCCTACATAATGCTGCAGGTGAATGTTGTTGTGAGGTGGTGTGGTGATGAATGAGCTGCTGTTGGTGGAGGCGGTGATGACGAAAAAGGTCCAGGTGGAAGTGGTTGCTTTGGGGGTGCTGCAAGGGGGTTTAACAACTTGATTTGTGGGTGGTATGACCCTGATAGGTTGAAGTGCCTCAGGAGAATCTTATACATATGTTGGTCATCAAAAATGACTTTGGTATTTGTCTCTAATTACTTCTATGATCTTCATGGACAGGGCATGTTGCTGTACACTTTCTTCCCTCAAAATATGAAAATGTAGAGCTGTTCCTCACCATGGGTGTCCTCTACCACAGATGACAGAGGGAAGCCTGGAATTTACTTGCATGGGAGAAATATTTAGGGGAGTCTACAGAGGTATCTGTAAGATGAGGGCTGTATGGAGGTGAAAATTGATCCATGGCTGCTTATGCAGTAGCTGGGGACTGGCAGTCCTCAGACATGATCTTGAAGGAAGACTGCAACCCACTGGAAATAAGTTCTGTTTGATTTTTTTCTGTGAATGGGGCAACTATTTCCTCCTCCTCATCGCCTTCCTCCTCCTTCTTAACCAGTTCTTGCTCCTCTTTTTCATCTTAGACAGTGGTGGCTACTGAGACAGCTGCTTGAAGAGTTCTGAATGTTCTTCTTGGTTTGACCGTCATCCTTTGCTTGTTGGTTGTTCAGCATCATCGTCGGCCCAATTTCCCTGGTCCCTCCACGAAGAAGATGAAATACATCAAATACATTTTTATGACAATACTGCTATAAACTACATTAATACAAAATATTAATAATAATTATAATGTTAATAAAAACGAATTAACAAACGTTTGTATAATTGGAACTTAACTAAACATATGAAGGTAAGGGTTGATCAATGCATGGAAATATGAATTCTCTACCACAGCATGGAAATATTAATTCTCTACCACCAGCTCCAGTGATAGATTACCCTTTCTGAACTACCACGTTGATATCAGCTGCTGATTTAGTAACCTTGTAATTGGTGTTGTAATGGCATCTCCTAATCCAGCAGCAATAAAGAGAACAATAAATAAAAATGATACAAAAAATATTAATGTCACTCAAAAATGGATCTTTTCCACAAAAACATACAAATCAGAGAAACAACATGAATGGGAAGCAAGGAACACCGATGAAAATACTTTAACATTTTTACAATTATATTAAATGAACACACAGAAAATACTGTAAAAGAGTTAATAATGAGATTAACAGTAAAAATCAGAAGTTCCAAGATTTACTTGATTAATTTATTGTAGAGGACCGAATTGCTGCTTCCAGGATGTCCTACGATGTCATCTGTATTTTTATTCACAAGGTGGACACTAGGGACTGTTGTATGACAGAAGTTGACAGGAAAGAGACATACATAGAGAAGTAAGCTATTCTAAGTCATACCTAAGGAGGATATTTTCTTCTGATTTTTACATAACGTTTGAGACCCACACCAACTCCTTTTCTCTGCTTAAACATAAAGTCTAAAAGATATATTATAGTGCTATCCTTACAATGTCAAGTCTGTGTAACATTTAAATTGTCAAAGTATAACTTAAACAACAAATGTCTTACATATTAACCAGGATGGATACAGGGATGCGTGACACTATACATATAACTGCCCTATTGGATACAAATAAATAGATAGGTTAGACCTAAAGCTGAAAGAGCAGTTATTATACTTACCAGTCTCCACCATTTGTTGTGCTCTGTGATGCCGGTCTGGGTTTGTTGCAACACTAGGAGCAGTAGTAGATTTTGTGAAAGGTGGTAAATGGGACAACAACACAGGACCTTAAAGGTGAAAAAAGAAAGTGTGTGAGTGTATTTTGATTTAGAAATTACATTTCAAAGTCATATCTGAGTAAAGGTCTTAGTCAATCAAGAACATCATTTAAAAATAGAGTTAGGGTCTAGGAATTTTTTTTACAGAAAATCCCTTGTAGTGTATAGTGAGATTGTTCACATGAGCTATCATGAGGACATGCCCATGTGTGTAGTTGTGGTTTGTTGAGAGTTATTCCCTGTGTGTTGGCCAGCTGCACTTTTAATCACTCCTGCTCCAGCTGAAGCAATCAATTTACAGTGAAAAGTGACTGTATGAAATGATTTTTTTTTTAAAGTACATTAATAAAAACATCAACGTTTTATTAGGGCATACGTTAGAAGCTGTGTTTGAGGGTTATGTAGGGGATGTATGCTTAACAATGTAGGCATGGCGGAAGGGCAGAGTTTGTTTGTAGGACAGTTTGTAGTGATAGAGAGGGGGTTAAAATCTTACCTGCCATAGCAACTCCATATAGCAGTTGTCAAGAGGACACTGCCTCAAGAGGGGAAGGAGGCAACTTGAACTAGGTGCCCCTCCAGGAAGACCTCCAGCGACAAACTCACATCAACCCTCACCTCAGAAATTTCCACTGGCTCCCAGTTCATAAGAGATGCCAATCCAACCTGCTCACCCATGCATACAAGGCACTACACAACTGTGGACCGCCTACATGAACCACTGCCTGATCTTTCACCAGCCCACAAAACACCGCCGCACTGCTTCCCTCTCACTTGCCCACACCCCACATCCGATCTAGCAGGAGCGGAGGCCGCTCCTTTTACCTAGCTGCAAAGACATGGAACGAACTCCCCCTACATCTCCGAATCTCTCTGTCTCTCCTGGAGTCCCACTAGCCGCTAAAGACCTCACTCTTCCATTGAACCGCTAGACCCTGCCAGCACCTGGATGCCCTCATGGGTGACAAGCTGTGCTCTGCAAACCGACTGATTGATTGAAATTAACGATGGACTGGGATGCAGCCCAAGTAATTACCTGTGGCTGAGATTAATTCAAGCATTCGATCCAGCACTGTTTTATATGCTTTTAAATAATGTTGTAGCAGACTCCACCTGCTGAACAGAGGGCCACATGTACGACCATCAGGTTTTGAAACTCACAAATTGGGATTTTTAGCAGCTCGCAACTTGCGAGTCCCAAAACCTGAGGTACAACAGTGTCTCAGAAACTGTTTGCAATTACCAAATAGGTTGCAAGGGACCTGCCACATTAATATTCATGAGGTAGGTCACAATTTGCGGCCCCCTGGGAATGGACAGCACTCACAGGGATGGTGGCCTGCTGGGGTCAGCAGATCACCATGTCTGTGACTCTTTTAAAAAAAAAAAGCAGTTTTTTTAAAATGCATCCCATTTTCCTTAATGGAAAACGGAATGCATTTAAAAAATAAAAATTTACAATTTTCTTTTAATTTTTTTACAGTGGACAGTGGTCCATGGGACCACTGCCTGCTCTGAAAAAATCTTGGCACCCCTACTTACAAAGGGAAAGGTGTCCCTTGGAGACTTTTTCCAGTTTGCGAATGGCTTACGACCAATTTGAAATTGGTGGTAGTCTGCTAATGTTTTGCGACCGCATTTCCGGAAGCAATACATTTATAAATGCCTGTGCGACTCACTATTAGGAAGGGATGCCTTTTACACGTCCCTTCCTAATAGCTCTCACAAACCCTATTTTGTGAGTCGGTAATAGGTTACCGACTTGCAAAATAGTGTTGGTGCAAAGGAAAATGCATTTTACTGGTTGCAAATGGCCCGATGAGCCGTTTGCAAACGGTAAAATGCGACGTACATCTCGCCCAGAGTGAAGAGGGACATATACATCTAAACTTAGGAGCAACTTTACACTCTGAAATGGCGAATAGTATAAAGTAATAAACTTTCTCCTAGGTGTAAGAGTAAATTTACAAGTGATTAAATCTACTCATATAAATTTACCTTTGTTAATAGGTTCCTTAGGTGTAAATCTACACTTGGAAATGGTTAATAGGCAAAAATATAGATTAGCTACCAAGTGCAGTACTAAGATTTACACATGAATACATTTACTCTAGTGTATCAGTTCCTATGTCTCAATTTGCTACAAACTTGTTGTGGTGTGCATGAAATACCTATCCTGTAATTAAAGTGATGGACCTTACATGGTAAAAGCATTCCTAAACAACATTAGCAGAAAGACAGTTTATAAGCTAGGGTGCTGTAGCCACAATGGACTTTTGGGAAACTTGACGTGCTGGGGAAACAGAGTTCTGCCTTCAACAAGTTTTTAAAAGTAGGTGGGTGGGCGGGTGGATATTTCAAGTGTTTGTGGGCCATTATGTTTGTTTTTGTCCCTGGCAACCAGGTTTTTACTGGGGGTGAGGTACAGGAAAAAATACATTACACCTTCCATAATAATATAGGGCAGGCCATATAATATCTTTCCTCCAACAGCCCCTTCTCTGTCCGGCTGTCGTTAAACTCTATTGGGCCCTAACTCTTTTACTATCCCTAAATAGTCTTTCCTTGTAAGATTCAATCCTCCTAAAGAATCTTACTGCTGAATATACTTTAATCTTGATAAGTGCCTCTTTTCAAGTATTATGAAGCTGGGGAAAAAATTTGCTAGAAACAGAACACCAGTTATAGAAAATGGAAACGTAGTGGTCACAAATCCTTGGAATGAGATAGGAATTCTCAAAGGAGTACAGAAGCAATACTCCACAATCTTGTTCTGCTGGTGACAAAAGGGCTCACTCAAAATCTTCAAAATGCTAATATCACATATTGTCCTTATCAGACTTCATATTCACACATATGCCTTTCTTGTTTAGGAACCAGAGCAAATAATTTGCCTGGTCTTACATTGCTCAGTAGCCTGGAAAATTAGGTCCATCCACATATCAAAGTTAGAACTTAATGAAACTATATTATTATAAAGGTAAAGTAATAAACAAACTAGGTATCAGTGAGGTAGCAATGGGGCTGGAAGGAATGGAAAAGTAGATGGGGAGGGCTTGGTGAGGGAATGGAATGTGGTCCATTAAAAAAGAGAGAGTGATGAGGAGAGAAATGGCTTTTTTCTCATGGAGGCTTCTTGCTTTCATCTTCATTTGTAAATTTGTTCTTGAGATATTTGTATAGAACAAGACTCTCTTTGTAGGAAGAAAGCATCGCTCTGGCCTACTTGTTAGCACCTTCACCATTGATATGTATGATAATCCTAACATATCTCTCTTATGCCCGTTTCTACATCAAAAATAGATAAACATTCATCCAGGAGATTATTGAGGCATATACGTTTACCTGGAATGGGTGATGTGTTTGTATAGATATAATAACCTCAGGAAAGGAAGTTGAGGACAGGGGAAAGATAAAGATAAGAAACAAAGAGAAAACTGTAAAGTTAAAAGAAGGCTTTTTTGTTAGTGTCTTTTTCTCTGATAACTATGATAATCCTAGCACCTCAATGGTCATCTAGGAAGTTTGTTTGTGATAGAAGTACATAGGTTCACCTGGAATGGTTGACATGATTATCTTGTATAATAACCTCAGGAACACAAGTTGAGTACAGGCTATAACAGAGGAGGGTAAAGGTGAGAAACAAACAGGAATCTTGAGGTGAAGAGAAGGGGACACAGAGGCTCATTCATTCATTAAAAAGTAAATATTTATTATACCACATTAAAAATGTTATGCAACTTAATCATTACAATAAAAATAAATAAAAATTAGGTTAGAGAAAGGAGGCTCTTTGGTTGTTACCATTAAATAGTAATAATACAAACAATAATATATTCTAGTATATTTAACAATAAAATGGCATAGTTCCACAATTTCAGATCTACAATTTTGAATCAAATTATTTTGGATCCTATATTTCAGGTTACCAACTGTGATAGATTACAATTGCATTTTGGGCATAATATCATCCCAGATCCACTCTCTCAGTTGCTAAAAAAAAGCTTCTTTTGAATACTACTGATGTCCTTGAAGGGGAGGGGGTCATCTGTCTCCCATTTAACTAAATATCATAGAATCTGTTCACCAATATGTATCTCCGGTGTGGACATTGTCTTTCTCTGCTAACTACGCCCAGGTTCCATTGTGAAATGCAGCATGGCTTTATATTTATTTATTTATTTGTTTTATATAGCGCAAACATGACCATCATGGTATCAGAGTGCTGTACAATGAGAGAGTTGATGAGGGTTGCAGTCCAGTAAGAACATCTGTCACTTAAGCTATGCTGTACATAGAATTCGAAGAGCACAGTATTACGTAATAGGATACAATATCAAATAGGGTGAAATGGCACATCTTTTTCTAATAGTACAGCTTTTACTTCCTTCTTGAAAAGCCTGAGAGAAGTCATTACTCTTGTTGAGAGTGGGAGGGCTTTCCAAATTTTTGGGGCAGATCTGGCGAAATTGCGGCCATGAATTTTACTTTTTTTTAATCTTGGTGGTTCTAGTAGGAGGGATTTAGCACTTGTAGAAACCCTTCCACCTCCTGATAGCTTGATCCTATTCACCAAGTATTTAGGACCAGAATTGAGTAGCGCTTTGTGTGTTATGCATGCAACCTTGAGTTGAATCCTGGCTTCGACTGGGAGCCAGTTGAGGGCTCTGAGTGATGGGGAAATGCGATTATAGTGATGTGTGTCAGTTAAAAGTCTTGCTGCTGCATTTATTGTCATCTTGATTGGGGCTAGGCTGGCTTTAGGTAGTCCTATGAGTATGGCATTCCCATTGTCCAGTCTTGAGAGCACTACAGATTGCATAGCTGTTTTGAGGTCTCCTAGCGGTATGAAGGGTTTTAGTTTTCTTAGAAGGTGCAGATGTAAGTTAGTGCTTCTGGTTGCAGCTTGTATGTGAGCTCGCATGTTTAGATTTGAGACTAGTGTGATGTCTGGTGTTTTTACGGAGTCACAAATGGTTGGGGTGCAGTTTAGCGATTTGATGTTAAGAGAGTAGGGATGCGGTTGTTGGTATCTAAGGGGTGTGGTGAAAACAATTAATTGAGTTTTCAGCAATTTAGTTTTAGATGGTTGTGTGCCAGCCAGTCGGGTGTTTTTCTCAGGGGGTCATCCATTCTCCAGATATCCTCTTGAGAGGTGAGTATGATGTAGAGCTGAATGTCATCAGCATACATGTGGTATGAAATTTTTGATTGTAGAAGGATTTCAATGAGTGGTTCCATGTATACATTGAAGAGCGTTGGTGAGATTGTAGATCCTAGAGGAATGCCCCTGCGGATGTCTGCTACATCCCATAGGGTGGTGCCTATTGTGACTCTTTGTTGTCAGTTCTTCAAGAAGGAGGAGAACAATTTAAGGACCACTCCTGTTAGGCCCATTCTGAGTTCAAGAGTTTCTCTGAGGCGTTTGTGGCTGGCCGTAAAAAACTCTGCTGATAAATCTAGAAGAACCAGGAGACAGGATTTGTTTTGGTCTAGTGATGTTTGTATATCATCTAGGATGTTTAGAATGGCGACCTCGGTAATGTGTCCAGGCCTGAAACCTGATTGCTGTTTGTCTAATAGGGCAAAATTCTTAAGTTGTTCTCATAGCTGATCGTGGGTGCATTTTTCTATCAATTTAGCCAGGAAAGGAAGACTGGATACAGGTCGGAAGTTGGTTGAGTGTTTCTGGTCAGTGCCCTGTTTTTTTTAGTAGGGGAGATAGTCGGCCCATGTTCAGGCATTCTGGGAGGGATCCTTGTTGGAAACATGTGTTTATGATTTTCATCCCTAAGGAAGTGACGGCTTGGTGGATCTCTTTCAGTAGTTGGGAAAGAATGGGATTTTTAAAATGTGTTGTAGTTTTCATTGCCTGAAAGGTTTTCTGGATTTCCCCTTCAGACAGAGAACTGAAACTGTTCCAAAAGGCTGTGATTTTTCTTGGGACATTTGGGGGGGGTGTTAGTCAGTATACTTGCTATATGCTGGGAGAGTGGCATTGATTCTATTCCCTAGGTTAGGTACTAACTTGGCTGGGAATTGAGTTGGTATTGGTTGCAAATTTATCTTCAAAGAAAGTGGAGAAGGTGTTACAGGTGTGTGTTGAGTTGTTTGCAAATGGGGGTTCTGCCAGTTTTCCTGGTTGGTGATTTATTATGTCAAAGAGTTTTCTGAGCCTGTTCTTCGCTATGTCTAGTTGGGATCTGACCGCTGTTGTTTTGGCACTCAGATAGCCTTTTTTATGAGATTCTGTGCATTCTCAACTGTTCAAGGTGGGTAGTGTTTGGGTACTTCCTCCAAAGTCGTTCCTTATGTCTTAGTTGTCTTCTTTCATTGTCATGTTTTGGTTGAACCGTGCCACTGAACGTTTTTTTCTTTTGTCTTTTTAGACGTAATGCCTTCTGAACTATGTCGGTCATATTGCTGTTGTAGAGGTGTGTCAGTTCTTAAACTGATGTTTGGTCTGTCCGAGGTGCCAAGGAGTTTTGGCATGGCCCCATCAGGTCTGTTCTGTTTGCACAGCTATAATCCCTCATCCACATTTTTCCCTTCTCATTTGCCCCTTGATTTTAGTATCTTGTGCTAAGATTTGGAAAATAATTTGATGGTGGTGTTGGAAATGGCCCTTTTTGCAGGGTTATCGCCAAACTTTTTGCTTCTTCCTCCTATTTTTTCCTGACCTGTGTTTGTTGGCTATAGGACTCTGGGCACTTTGCCACTACTGATCAGTGCTAAAGTGCATATGCTCTCTGTGTAAATTGATATTGGTTCTCCCTGATTGGCATATTTGTTTTACCAGTAGGTCCCTAGTAAAGTGCACTGAGTGTGCCAGGGCTGGTAAATCAAATGCTACTCGTGGGCCTGCAGCACTGATTGTGCCACCCACATGAGTAGCCCTGAAAAGATGTCTCAGGCCTGCCACCGCAGTGCCTGTGCGCAGTTTGTTAACTGCCATGTCGACTTGGCAAGTGCACCCACTTGCCAGGCCCTAAACTTCCCTTTTCTTACATATAGGGCACCCCTATGGTAGGCCCAAGGTACCCCCATTGGCAGGGTGCAGTGTATGTGAAAGGTAGGACATGTACTGGTGTGTGTAACATGTCCTGATACTGAAATAATGCCAATTTCGTTTTTCACTATTGAAAGGCTATCTTGCCCTATAGGACAGAATGGGGAAAGCTTTGTAACATTTTACAAGCATATCTTCCCATAGGGATAAGATAGAAAAATGGACTTTGGTATCCCTGAACTCAGAAATTAATAACACATCTTTTAGTAAAGATGGTTTTTAAATTGTATGTTTGAAAAAACCACTTTTAGCAAGTGGCTATTTTCTTGTTCAACCATCCTGTGCGCCTCTGCCTGTTTGCGGATTGACTGTCTGGCTTTGGAGTGACAGGGGCTGGGGAGGTGCAGTGGCTCCAGGAGTCTGGATGAGTCAGCAAAAGGCTGAATAGGCCTGATCTGCATTTGGAGTGGTGGGAGGAGTAGCACCTGTACCTGAATAGGGCTGTGCCTGCCTTCCACAATGCTGGCTCCGCCCCCCTGTGGTGTGTCTGGAGCCAAGGCTCACACTGACAATGGATGTTGTTGTGCACTTGCAGAGTGCCCCCCAGAACTGGTTTGAACTGGGCTCAGAGCCCCTTGCGCAAAGAGAACAAAGACATTTTGGGGTATAAGTATTAGACCTAACACCCCTGAACTTTAGATCATTCCTGGAATTCACAAGGAACCTTTGCCAAGGAGAAGAGCTGGAGAGACTGAGGAGAAGAACTGCCCTTGCTGTGTGTCTGTGGTTGGCTTGCAGTTGCTGTTTCTGCCAAGGAAAGGAGAAGGACTTTGCTGTGTGCTGTGTACCCTGCTTGAAGGAGATCTCCAAGGGCCTGAAGTGTGCTGGCCTCCGGTTCTGAGGTCTCAGGTATACAAACACTTCACCCCCAGGTCTCAGGTATACAAAGACTTCACCCCCAGCTCCCCTGAACTCTGCTGCTGTGAGTTCTGACCTGCCAAGAGGGGCCTGTGCCAGTTTTGGGCCTCTGGAGGTTGTTGCTCCTGATGGGGAGCTGGAAGAAAGAAGAAACTCAAAGAACTACAGAAATCGAAGCATCAAGGGATCGCGGCTGAAGAGGACCGACGCAGCGGCGCTTGACGCAGCTGCATCGATCGTGACGAATCCTGGATTTCCACGCATCATGCCTGTGCGGCAAGTTCGTCCGACGCATCACCTGCGGACCGGAACTGTCACAAAGAATCGACGCATCACTCCCCATACAGACCGGATTCGACGCAACCCTTCCTCTGCGTGCAGCGGGACTGTGGCATCGCCTCCCCAAGGTCTCAGGAGTGTCGCATCTCTTTGTTTTCCGACTCTGCTGCTGTTTGGCTTTTGGAACTTTCACGCATCTACAGGTACTTTGGTGAAAAGTCACGCATCCATAGTTTTCTATGGTGTAAGTTCTTGAAACCTTTTGAAAGTCATATTTTTAACTGTGTATGTTGGATTTTGGTCGTTTTGGTCTTGTTTAGTTTAGATAAAGATACTTTATTTTTCTAAACTGGTGTGGTGTCCTTTTGTGGTGTTTTCACTGTGTTACTGTGAGTGTTGGTACAAATACTTTACACATTGCCTTTGGGATAAGCCTGTCTGCTCGTGCAAAGCTACCAAGGAGGTGAACAGGGGTTATCTCGAGTGTGTATCCCCCTTACCCTGACTAGAAGCAAGTGTCCCTATTTGGACAAAGGTACCTACCTCTGCCAACTAGAGACCCCCATTTCTCATGGTCAGCGGTGAGGATTTGAACCTGTATTTGTACTTGACCCACAGTGATTGGTGTACATCACTAGTTTAGTGCAGACCACTACACAACCACACACTTTGTTTTGTTTTTGGTTCTATTTTTGAGTGACCCTTTAAATATCCATGCATCATGTCTCAGAAGGGTAAACCAGCAAGTGATGTTGCAGAACTGGAGTTTGATATCGACATGTTAATTAGTTACAAAGTAGGTCAACTCAAGCAGTTCTGCAGGAACTTTGGATATCCCATGAAGAGCAGCTCCAGGAAGGAGGAGCTACAGAAGGCCTTAAGGGCCTGGTGGGAGGCCAGAGAGGCTGGGGAGGCAGAGGATGCAGAGGTGGATAAGGATGCACAAGGGGATGGTTTCAGATCACAGGATCTGCCTTTGGGAAGAGCAGCCTCCTGGGCTGGCAGCAACCATTCCGCTAGAAGTTTTTCCCCAAAGGAGTTGGAGGAAAACCAAAGGGTTAGAGATCATGAGTTAGAAGTCATGAGGCTCGAGATGAAAATATTGGAAATGGAGAACCAAAGAGCTGCCATAGAGAGAGAAAAGATGCAGAGGAGAGCAAGAAGGCTTATGCCTTGGAAGAAAAGAAATTGATCTTGGCATATGAGCTGAGAATGAGAGAGCTCGATGAGGAGTTCGCAAGGCTTGAGGCCCTGAGTGTCTCAACCAAGCAAAAAGAGATGTGTGTAGCTCAGGAAGTGAGCTTAGCTGGGTTGGAGGTAGATTCCAGCTCAGATGGTGGCAGCAAAATGGTGTTATCTAGTGCTGAGGGAGACGTACACACACCCAGAGATGTGGCGCCTGACTTGAGGGAGAGGGGTTGACATACACCAAGGGGTTCAGGTTTATGAGGTAGCGCCAGTGGTGTGCAGTGTCACTGAAGTGGATTGGGGAACTGACACCGGGGATCATATTCCTAGTGGTGGGAGGGATACTACTGACTCTAGATGAGAGGTGCAGGGAGAGGGGTTCCCCCATGGTAGAAGTCCTGGTATGTATGTGTGGAGACCTCCCAGAAGACTGTGGGTTGAGTGACAGAGGCAGTCAGACACTGTCTTTCCAGTCTCAGGAGAGTGGTGTGGGGTACTTGTGTGAGGCACTGGATGGTGGGGCAAAGGGTAGCTTGGTTAGCACCTGTGGGGGGCTGTGTGATTCAATTGTTGGAGAGCATATTTTAAGTCCCTGTTTTCCAGAGCTATGCCAACACCCGGTAGAGTGTGAGTTCTCTGATTCCAGAGAGCTTTTGCTGGAGGCAGACCTTTTGGTGGAGTCCAGAGGGTCTGATGAGGCTTTTGGGAGTGATCCTGAAGGAGGTGGCTCAGGTTTTCCCCAACCAGGTGAGGTAGGGGAGGTTTGGAGTAACACAGATAGGTCCCAGTGTACTGGAATGGGTGAGGAGCCCCATGTCCTGTCTCTGAGTCGAGGGAGTGGGAGTGGGGGTGGGCTGAGTCCCAAGGTGTCCGAGGCCCAGTTCCAGGGCCTGGTTGGTTCCATGAGTGAACACCAGGAGAGGAGCCTAGGCTGTACCGGGAGGCCATTTCCTGAGGGGGATCCCAAGGTATTAGGTGAACTGGGGGAGACTGCTGTAACTAGCGTTCCACCAGGTCTGGTCTCTGGCAGCACCGCTAAAGTTGGGAGGGTGCATGAGTCCAGAGAAAGGGGGAGACAGTCCCCAGTGGGAGGACCAGTGGGTCAGGGGTTATCCGCTCTGAGGTCAGAGAACCCCAGGACTTACCCTGGTGAGGCCACTTGTGGCCTGGGGGGTCTTCATGCTCTGTCCGGTGGACAGGAGGCTGGAGATCTGCGCCAGGCAGACTCTGGCACAGCTCATGAGGAGTGTGTTTCCCTTGGGGGGGGTTTGGCGTACTTCCCCAGAAGTCCTGGGTTGCCAGGCACAGGTCCAGCCAAAGGGTACAGACCCTGGGTTGGAGGACCAGGACCAGGGGGTCCCCCCTGACCTGGAGGAAGGGGTGACTGCTAGCAGTGCCCCTACCAGTTTGTTTTCTGGGGGTACCACTCCAGGTGGGATGGTACAGAGACCCAGGGAGGAGGACAGGGTGTGGGAGAGCCCACCCCAGTCTCCTGCCCAGCTGCAGGGTACAGACCCCGAGCTGGTGGTTCAGTGTCAGGATGCTATCCCTGACCTGGGAGGCGGGAGAGTGGACAAAGGGTGCCAGTCACCTGGGGCTACCGCCCCCCACTCTCTGATGACACAGAGGTTAGAGAGCCTTGAGAGGCATGAGGCCTGGCTCTCATTACTGACAGGCGTCAGTGGCCACTATGGTTTGCTGTTCTGATGGACAGAGTTGTCCCTGGGAGTGGGACAGGAGTCGCACCCTGTGGGTGGACTGGGCCACACTACTGTGTAGGCCTTGTGTGTGCTGTCTGGTTGATGGGACACATCTGTGAGCAAGGTAAGCTTAGGCGCTGGACTGATGGTGTCCCCAGGTGAGGAGAAGGGTCCCCCATGGCTTAGCTTAGTGGGCCCTGAGAGTATGGATAGAGGGATCCAACTGGGTTCAGGAAGGCGTAGAACAGGAATAGACCCCTAATGTTCGGGTCAGGTTCTAGGATCTATCACCCCAAGCAGGGAAGCCCATTGAGGTATTGATTGGTCTACCCTGGGTTTAGGCTGGAAGGGGGTTGTGTTGGAAATGGCCCTTTTTGCAGGGTTATCCCCAAACTTTTTGCTTCTTCCTCCTATTTTTTTCCTGACCTCTGTTTATTGGCTACAGGACTCTGGGCACTTTACCACTGTTGATCAGTGCTAAAGTGCATATGATCTCTGTGTAAATTGATATTGTGATTGGTTCTACCTGATTGGCATATTTGTTTTACCAGTAGGTCCCTAGTAAAGTGCACTGAGTGTGCCAGGGCTGGTAAACCGAATGCTACTCGTGGGCCTGCAGCACTGATTGTGCCACCCACATGAGTAGCCCTGAAAAGATGTTTCAGGCCTGCCACCGCAGTGCCTGTGCGCAGTTTGTTAACTGCCATGTCGACTTGGCAAGTGCACCCACTTGCCAGGCCCTAACCTTCCCTTTTCTTACATATAAGGCACCCCTATGGTAGGCCCAAGGTACCCCCCTGGGCAGGGTGCTGTGTATGTGAAAGGTAGGACATGTACTGGTGTGTGTAACATGTTCTGATAGTGAAATACTGCCAATTTCGTTTTTCACTATTGAAAGGCTATCTTGCCCTATAGGACAGAATGGGGAATGCTTTGTAACATTTTACAAGCATATCTTCCCATAGGGATAAGATTGAAAAATGGAGTTTGGTATCCCTGAACTCAGCATTTAATAACACATCCTTTAGTAAAGATGGTTTTTAAATTGTGTGTTTGAAAATACCACTTTTAGCATGTGGCTATTTTCTTGTTCAACCATCCTGTGCGCCTCTGCCTGTTTGTGGATTGACTGTCTGGCTTTGGAGTGACAGGGGCTGGGGAAGTGCAGTGGCTCCAGGAGTCTGGATGAGTCAGCACTAGGCTGAATAGGCCTGATCTGCATTTGGAGTGGTGGGAAGAGTAGCACCTGTACCTGAATAGGGCTGTGCCTGCCTTCCACAATGCTGGCTCCGCCCCCCTGTGGTGTGTCTGGAGCCAAGGCTCACACTGACAATGGATGTTGTTGTGCACTTGCAGAGTGCCCCCCAGAACTGGTTTGAACTGGGCTCAGAGCCCCTTGCACAAAGAGAACAAAGACATTTTGGGGTATAAGTATTAGACCTGAAACCCCTGAACTTTAGATCATTCCTGGATTTTAAGAGGAACCTTTGCCAAATAGAAGAGCTGGAGAGACTGAGGAGAAGTACTGCCCTTGCTGTGTATCTGGGGTTGGCCTGCAGTTGCTGTTTCTGCCAGGGAAAGGAGAAGGACTTTGTTGTGTGCTGTGTCCCCTACTTGAAGGAGATCTCCAAGGGCCTGAAGTGTGCTGGCCTCCGGTTTTGAAGTCTCAGGGACCCAAAGACTTCACCCCCAGCTCCCCTCAACTCTGCTGCTGTGAGTTCTGACCTACCAAGAGGTGCCTGTGCCAGTTTTGGGCCTCTGGAGGTTGTTGCTGCTGTTTGGGAGCTGGAAGAAAGAAGATACTCAAAGAACTACAGAAATCGGGGGCGGAGCTTGCCCGGCTGGAAGATGGCCGCGTTTACCTAGCGCTCCGCTCATCACCGCCAATATCCTTCATGATCCGGTCATAAATCCGCCGCGACCGCAACCACAACACCGGCATCTTCTGCCTGAGTGCCCGCGAATCCGGAGGGGTAACCAGATCACTGCTGACAGCGTCGCCTTCGCGCACTGCGGGAATTCGGCGGCTACGACGTGGTGCGGCCTTTGATCCACAGCCTAAAGTTTGGCGACGGCCGGCCCTCCTGACACCCGGGCCGGCCCCTGCTGTGCGGCGCTGGATGCTGTGCGCCCGCCCTGTGCCTGCCGCTCCTGCTACTGACGCGTGGACTCTGGGACCTGATTTGCTGTGTGGCCGGATCGGGCTTACCTGAGGCTGTCTGCTGCAATCCCGGGCGGCCTGGAGCCCGGCCTGCTGGGGCCCCCTCGCTGACGCCTGGCGCTGCCGCGCCGCGTTGCTGACTGTGCCTGCCCTTCTTCTTTGTCGCGTGGCTATTTTGACCCTTGGCTTGGTGAGGACTCCGGCGGGCGCGTGGTGCCTGGATCTGCTGCGAGGTGCTGCCTCCTGATCGCTGCCTAATTGGATCCCTCAGCCTCCTAGTCCCCTTGGCTCGTGGCGCCCGGTGACACTGTTGTGGGTGCCATTCCCTCCTGCTGTGACGAGACCTGCTGGCGTGCGCTGGTGAGTGGGGCCATCCCGTCTGGTAATACTGCGCTTCCCTCCTCTGTTTTGCGCTTACCTGCTCCTCCTCTCGCCAGCATGGGGAAAGTTGATCGCACCCAGCCCAAACTACACTTTGAACAGCGCAAATCCCGCCATAACGAGGAGGGGGCGGGCGGAACAGATGGGCCCCCCCCGAGACTGAAGCCCCCAACGACGATCCTGTGGGGGATATCAAACAGATTATTGCGTCCATGCAGCGAGGCCTCACTGCCATAGGCTCTAAGATAGACATGCTGGCCTATAGAATGGATCGGGTCTCTGAGCGTGTTGATAAACATGCTGAACGCCTGGATATGGCGGAGCGCCGTATCACTGAGGTAGAGGAGACCCAGACTGATTCGGGGGATGTACGTAAGCGAATGGAGCGCGCTCTCGCGGCCCTACACGACAAGACGGAGGACCTGGAGGCCCGGTCACATCGCTGCAATTTATGCATTACCGGCCTGGCGGAGTCCACTGCGACAGGGAGCATGGAGCAGTATGTAGAGCACCTGCTGACCTCTCTTCTGGGCACTGATACTTTTTCTTCCCTATTTGTCGTAGAGAGGGCACACCGCTCCCTCGGGCCTCGGCCCCGACCTGGCGCCCCTCCCCGGCCCATCATTGCCAAACTTTTAAATTATCGAGACAGGGACGCTGCATTGCGTAAAGCACGTGAACTTGGTTCCTTGAGACACGAGGGTTCGGACACCTCCCTCTTCCCCGATTTCACCTTAAAAGTGCAGGAGGCACGGCGACAATTCACCACACTGAAACGCAAACTGCGAGACCGCCACATTGAATACGCCATGCTATACCCTGCACGTCTGAAGGTCCTCTTTGATGGGAAGCCCAGGGTTTACTCTGACCCACAATCCCTGCAAGCGGCCTTCCGATATTGGGAGAGGGCCAACAAACGCTCGAGCAGTCCACAGGCCTCTTCCTCACAGAACGCCGCTAGTGGGCCCCTGGATGATAATGACTGAGGGACCTGTGGTGTCTTCTATGTATGCTATATATGCCTGCCTGTATTCCTGTTACCAGTGTGGGCATATGTTAAACCGTTCCCTGCTGGTCCATTGTTGGCCCTGCTATTTGTCTGGTCCCCTTAGTGCACTTCTGTTGATGCGAGGTATCCCTTTCCCCCGGTGTGTAGCTGTCTTTATTGCCTTCCTGGCTTCCCGGGGTGCGCGACCGGACTACTACCCGGCTTCACTGTAACTTGCTCTATTACTGATTGCCTGGGCCCTCTTGGGTGAAGTTGTTCTGGTTAATCGCTATTGCTTTAGGATTGCTTCTTTGTGGTAACGGTGGGTTCGCCACCTGCAGGCGGTATTTGAGTGGTGGGTTTGCTCAGTTTGTGTGGCTGGGCAACATCCGCCCCACTGCGTTAACCGCTGATTTAGTTTCCAATGGGTTGTGGATCTCAGGGGGGGATGGGTGGGCTTGCCTTCTGTTTGGGTAGCCTTATCGTGTTGTTTGGGTGGGTCGAAGCTTGCCTTTGCAAAGTTGGGGCTTGCAAGGCGTGGGTGGGGGGTGGCAAATGTTTGTGGATTGGTTTTCCTTGTTCTTTTTTTTGTTATTATCGGATTGCTGAATTTACTACTCTGAATGTGCTGGGTATGTATCTCTTACCTTCTCCCCTTGCTTTATGGAGCATGCGATTGACTGGTGTCTGCATGATCATCATCGCACTTGATGCGGTGATAGTTGCGCCTCCCCTTGCTGGCGCCTGGGTTCAATATGAGTAACCATCGTACTAGGCCCCAATCCTCTGCTAGTTTGACCCTTGTGACGTGGAATGTTCGAGGTCTCAATGACCAACGCAAGGTGCGGAAGGTTCTAGCTTATTTAAAGCGTAAGGAGGTTGATGTGGCGCTGCTCCAGGAGACGCACCTGCCCCCGGGCGCTGCGCTCCTTGCTAACAAAAAGATTGCGGGGGTCTCACATGCTGCCTGCTTTACCTCCCATGATAGGGGTGTCTTGACCTGGCTTAACCCTAAGGCGGGTTTCAAAATAACACCTTTAGTCACAGATTCTGCGGGTAGATTCGTCATCTCCCACTGTCACAGCCCACAATGGGGGTTCCTTGTGGTCAACTCCTATGGTCCTAATTATGATGACCCCGGGTTCTATCATTCCCTTTTTGATTTAATTAAGGAACATCGTGCTTTGCCGATTTTCTGGGGGGGTGACTTTAATTGTGTAATGGATACGACACTGGATCGCTCTAAGGGCCCCAATCGCCCGCTCTCTGCGGCGGCGAAGGTGGTGCAGGATATTGCCCTGCAGCTTCAGGTTACAGATGTCTGGCGCTCTCGTTCTGCGACTGACGGGGGGTACACACATTACTCAGCACAGTATGATATTCATACGCGTATTGATTACTGGTTCCTCTCGCAATCATTATTGCCTAAGGTGCTGAATTGCGCAGTCTTAGCTCGTTCTTTCTCTGATCACTCCCCGATTATGGTTACGGTTGCGGTCCCTCCCCGAACTCCACCCCCGTTCTTGTGGCGGTTCCCGCCCTATGCATTGCTGGACTCTGTTTTTCATTCCGAGGTGCGTGAAGCTATTTCTGGGTTCTTCGAGATAAATGTGGGGTCGGACGATTCCTTTGCAACAGTGTGGGAAGCCTTTAAGGTTTTCATTAGGGGCATTGCTATTAGTAAACATGCGGGAGTACTCCGTGCTATTCACGATCGGATTGCGTTGCTAGAGACTCGGCTCGTTGATATAGAGTCCCGTTTGCTTGACTCGGATGACCCTGAGTTGCGAGACCTGCTTAAGACCACGCTGGCAGAATTCCATGAGGCAGAGGATAGCGAGGTCAAGCACATGGGCAAATATGCGACTGCTAGAGTTTATGGTGAGACTGACCGGCCTGGCTCAGTCCTGGCGGCACTGGCCCGCCGGCGGCTGGACACGCGTGATGCTGTCGAGGTGGAGAGTGATGACGGGCTGATCGCGACGCAACCTACTGACATTAATATGCAATTCCTATCTTACTATCAGGAGCTCTATAGCTCCAAACTTGCCCCCAGTGATGACGTCATTACTAACTACTTGGAATGTATACAGCTCCCCTGGCTACAAAATTGGCACAGGGTGTTTTTGATGCGGCCCATTGAAGCGGCGGAGGTTCGTCTTGCTCTGGGTTCGATGCGCGAGGGCAGTGCACCTGGGCTCGACGGTCTCACAGTCTCTTTTTAGCCTTCAGCGAGCTCCTCATTCCACATCTAATTACTATGTTCCACGACATGGCTGCGAACGGCATTATGCCCCCATCTATGCGCGAGGCATTAATTATTACTCTTTTGAAGCCCAACAAGGACCCCCGTAGATGCCCCTCTTATCGTCCGCTCTCCTTGATCAACGTGGATACTAAGCTCTACGCGAAGGTCCTTGCTAACCGTCTCTCTCCGCTCCTCCCACGATTAATTGGTCCTGAACAGGCTGGCTTCATCCCGGGTCGCAAGCTCACACAAAATCTCCGCACGGTTTTTGGAGTGCTGCAGCATGTTCGCCCGGAGGTCAAAGCTGCCGCGCTCTTCCTCGATGCCGAAAAGGCTTTCGATTCCATTGAATGGAAATTCATGTATGCGGTGTTGCGTCGCATTGGGGTCGGAGCGGAATTCCTGCAAATGGTGTCGGTGTTATACAACTCCCCAATGGCTCGGGTCCGCACGGGTGATATGGTTTCCGCCCCTTTTCAATCCGTCGAGGCACAAGGCAGGGCTGCCCGTTGTCCCCGCTCCTGTATGCGGTGGCGGTCGAGCCGTTGTTGCGTGCACTGCGTGAATACCACAGTCACAGAGGGCTTCGCTTTCTGCATTATGACCTCATTGTCTCGGCCTATGCAGACGACACACTTCTCTACATTAGGGATCCTGTGACTCACCTATCCCCTGTGATAAGGGAGGTATTACGCTTCGGGGGGTTATCCGGCCTAAAGATCAATTGGGATAAATCCATTTTGTTCCCGCTGACTCCTGCCACAGTTCAGTTTCCGCTTGAGTTTCCGCTCCGGTGGACTACTGAACCGGTGCGATACCTGGGCCTCCAGATTCACTCTGATGCCGATGAGGTGCTTAGGGCCAATTATGGTACACTACTGGAGAAGATAGGGGAAGACGTGGACAGATGGATACGACTCCCATTGTCTCTGGCTGGCAGAGTCTCTTTAATGAAAATGGATGTTCTACCTCGCTTACTTTTTTTGTTTTTAAATATACCAATCGTGGTCCCTCCACAGTTGTTTCGTGAACTGCGGTCCCTGATGATCAAGCTGGCGTGGACTGGTAAAACCCCGCGAGTTGCCTTTGATACGCTCATGCTTCCGTATGCCGCTGGAGGTCTTAATGCCCCGAATTTCGAATTGTATTATAGAGCTGCGCAAGCTTCTCATGCCCATAGCTGGGTGCATGGACCTCAAGACTTGCCTCACCTTCACATCGAAAAGGTTGTCGCTGCCCCCCACTCATTGCCTCGTCTTTTAACGCAGGCCCCTATCAGACGGTGTGGCGTTTTAGACTCTATCAATTCCGTAGTACACGCGTGGGGTGCGCTTCTGAGGCTATATGAGGGGGCGCAATTATATTCGCCCCGTATGCATATCGAATGGTGCCAGTGGTTTGCACTTAGCTCTGATAGGGGTGCCCTGGATTCTCTTCACACACTACGTATACGTCAAATGGGCGATCTATTTTGTCATGGACGATTGGGCACTTGGGAGGAGCTGGCGGGCACAGACAGAGTACACTCAGCCCTCACTAAGTTTCACTTTTTTCGTACTAGGCATGCTTTGCAGGTAGTGTTGGGTGATGACTTGCAGGAACCCTTGGTTATTCCCCCTCTGACAGCTTTACTGGGCGCTCAGTCCCCGGGTAAGTTCGTTTCCAAGCTCTATACTCTGGCTCAAAGCGAGAGGGTGTCTTCACGAAGCGTCGTCCGGCAAGCTTGGCAATCGGATATGGGATCTCCCATCACAGACGACACCTGGTTTTATTGTTGCGAGGTCACACGTAGGATATCCCTAAACGGCCGCCACCGTATTGTTCACTTTAAATTTCTAAACAGAGTTTATTATTCCCCTTCACGACTCTTTAGGTATGGTTTGAGGGAAACCGACAATTGTGAGAGATGCTATGCCCCACACGCAGATTTTTTCCACCTAGCATGGCAATGCCCGTCAGTGATCCATTATTGGGAATTAATTTTCCAGAAGCTCAACGATATTTTAGGTCTTTCCCTGGTTCCGGATCCCTTGCTATCGCTTCTTGGTTACACCAAACCTCTTAAGAAAGCAGCACGCAAATTGGTGGCAATGGGTCTCCTACTTGCAAATCGTCGACTAGCGATGCGATGGTTGAGAGGTCCGGTGCCTACAGTAGCGGAGTGGGAGCGTGACATGGTGTATTGTAACACCCAATCCGATGTGTACAACGAATTGCTCCCCCCTTGTAATCGACCAAAGAGTTTTTGGGGTATGTTTTCGCAATATCGTGCTGATTGTCGCGCTACCTCAGAGGTCCCTGAGGACTGAGTGGTGTCTGTATGTATTCCTTAAGTCTTTAACGGATTGTTCTGCAAGTGCAGTCATCCAGGTTCTCTCTAACGACTCACCTCCGTCTTGATTGCAGCTCCTGGTTTCACCCTGGCCTTGCCAGAATACATCTCTGTAGCAGTTTTGGTTATGTGATTAATATGCTATATGCGCCTTCACTTTCACTACATTCCATGGCCCTATGCTCCATGTTGTTACCCTCGACATAATCTTTGCTTTTGATTTTAGCGATCCATATTATTGTTTTACTGCTTGATTTTGCAATGTTTTTCCTTTCGGTCTTTTGTATGTTTGATTCATTTTTTGTATCTGTATCAAAATAATAAAATACAATATTAAAAAAAAAAAAAAAAAAAACTACAGAAATCGACGCATCGAGGGATCGCGGCTGAAGAGGACCGACGCAGCACCACTAGACGCCGCCGCATCGATCGCGGATGAATCCCGGATTTGCACGCATCGTGCCTGTGCGGCAAGTTTGTCCGACGCATCACCTGCGGACTGGAACCGTCATGAAGAATCGACACATCACTCCCTATACAGACCGGATTCGACGCAACCCTTCCTCTGTGTGCAGCGGGACTGTCGCATCGCCTCCCCAAGGTCTCAGGAGTGTTGCATCTCTTTGTTTTCCGACTTAGCGGCTGTTTGGCTTTTGCAACTTTCACGCATCTACAGGTACTTTGGTGAAAAGTCACACATCCATAGTTTTCTATGGTACAAGTTCTTGAAACCTTTTGAAAATCATATTTTTAACTGTGTATGTTGGATTTTGGTCGTTTTGGTCTTGTTTAGTTTAAATAAATATACTTTATTTTTCTAAACTGGTGTGGTGTCCTTTTGTGGTGTTTTCACTGTGTTACTGTGAGTGTTGGTACAAATACTTTACACATTGCCTTTGGGATAAGCCTGTCTGCTCGTGCAAAGCTGCCAAGGGCGTTAGCAGGGGTTATCTAGAGTGTGTATCCCCCTTACCCTGTCTAGAAGCAAGGTTCCCTATTTGGACAAAGGTACCTACCTCTGCCAACTAGAGACACCCATTTCTAACAGGTGGTCTGACCAGTTTGGCGGGGTGATGTCTAGGATGTTTACCGATCCCGGTTTGGCGATGATGAGGTCAAGTGTGACACCTTTGTTGTGGGTTGGGCCATTGCATACTTGAATCATGTTGAGGTCATGGAGCAGGTTACTGAGTGCAGCCAATGTGGGATCTTTGTCATTGTTCCAGTGCGGGTTGAAATCTCCTAATAATATTGTATTAGAGAGTGAAGTGGCATTGATTGTGATCATTTCCATAAGTTGCTCTTGGAAGACTGTGTTGTTACCCGGTGGATGTTATGAAAGGAGTGTTTTTACTATCATTTTCAGTTGAAGCTTGATTTCAGCTCCCAAGAGTTAAAACAATGGTGTATCTTCTATCAAGAGTGAGTTTAAGGTTATGGAGTTTCTGTAAATAATACTGACACCCCCTCCCTGCTTCATTGTGCGGTCTAGATGTAAGATGGTAAAATCTGGAAAAAGAGAAGGTTCAGTATTGGAGCTGCCATTGGGTTGAGACAGGTTTCAGTTAGGAAAGCAATGCCCAGGTCATGCGCTAAGATCACAAATGATTTATGAGTTGCGCATTTTGCAGCTGATCTGCAGTTGTGCAGCATGCATTTCATGTTTGTTACTGTTTTGTTAGTTACTGTGGTGGACATTATGTTCATTGCGATCGGGATCAAGTTGTTGTGATTGACTTGAAGAGAGTTGTATCTCCGTTTTCTTAAATTGTTTTTATTGTATAAGCTTTATTTCGACAATGATGTCATAAAAGCTATAAAAAAACATTTAAAAGAGAAATACAAGATAAGCATATAGTACAACAGTATGATAAACAGTGATATACACAAACAATCCATAAAAATACACTAGTGCACCCTCTATGAGAGGAGCGGTTGCTGGAATCTACTAGTTCAAAGTTGATATACAATTCATCAATAAAACCATGCATAAAAAACAGTAAAAAAATTAAAAGGGAGCAGTATTACAGACCTTCATAATGGGAGCCTTGTTACGGGCTCAGTTTGCGACCCCCAACCAGGCCTGACTAGAGTGGTTTGAGCCCTCCTTAGGATGACAGCGGGGAGAATCAAGATGTAAAGGGCACGTGCATAAAACGTAGTTTGATGCGTAGCTAAGCGACCTTAGAACCCTACGGCAGTCTCATCTCAGCTTCATTCAGTAGGGTGCTGAGCCACTCCTGACAGGGCTTTTCGCCTACTCAGCCAAGCATGGCTAAGAAACTTAGCCATGCAGCGTGCAAAAAGGGGTCTGGGATCAGACCTGAGAATGCGCAGGGCAGCCCGATAGTCCCGTGTGCCCAGTTGTCGGCAAATTGGTTTTAGCCACTTGGACCTCGGGACGCTATATGCCAGGCAAGCAAACATAACGTGTGCAACGGTTTCCATCGGGGCCCTGCAACATGGGCAATCCTTAAGTGTCTGTTTGGATGTTTTGACTATCGGGAAGTTGGATGTTGTGTCAAGTGAGAATTCCTGTGCTCCCTAATACTATATCAACAGAGTGTTTATCTCTTCTTCTGAGAGGTGATTGTCGTTCTTCTTGGCTGGTGAAGCTTGTTGTCTCAGGGAGTTATGAGTCTGTTGTTGTGGATCAGTTTTATGCTAGATGGGGAGTCAGTATGCTTGATAGTGGGCATGTACATCTTCTTCAGAGTGTGTAGAAGAGTGTTGACTTTCTTCTTGACCCATTCTATGTCTTTCGTGAGAGGTGTAAGTTGGTGTTGATTTAGTTTGTGGGGAGTTTATGTGTTGGACACTGAGAAATAATATTATCATTCTGTGTGTGTGTTTGAGAATTGTCATAACCTGTCTGCGTTTTTCTTTCTATCACCTGTTCTTTGTCTGGGGGATGTTTCTTGATCACTAACCCACTTCCTTTTGTTGAGTAGTTGCTCTTTGGGCTGAGAGAGCTGTTCGTAGGAGTGTCTAGTTGGGGTTTCTGTAAGGCTGTGTGAAATGTGGAGCTACGATTGTCATTGGGTGTAGTTGTTTGGTCGGAGTTAGTAGGTCTAAGGTAATGGTTCAGAACCAAGGGAGTTTTCTTGGGCAATAACCCACTTCCTGTTGTTAAGTAGTTGCTCCTCGGGCTGCGAGAGCTGTTTGTAGAAGGGTATATTTGGGGTTTGTGTGGGGCTGTGTAGACTGCAGGGCTATAATTGTCGTTGGATGTAATTCTTTGGTTGGAGTCAGTAGGTTTAAAGAGATGGTTAAGAGACAGAGTATGAGACAGGTAACTCAGGGGTTTTGCAGGGGCTGCAGCTTGCCTTTTTCAGATACTAAAATTTCCAAATATGATACAAGCATGGGGAGCTCTTCTGCTTCTTGTTCAATAGTCACAGATTCCTTCCCCTACAAAACAGCTGCAAGGTAAGTTGGCAGAGACTGTTCACTTTGTAGGGTAATGTAATATTCTTGTTGGTCTAAAGGTGAAGCATGTAGTGCAGCAATGCCCCTTTATTTGACTGATAGAATATCCAAAACCTTGAGCAATTTGTTCTGGGCCTCCTAGCCTGACAAAGCACACTTCTTGTGATTTCCAAATGGGTCCAGGGGTTTATTTCCTGTCAATGGGTTTCTCTCCCTGTTGTGTCTTCACTCAGAGGGAAGGTGTGAACCAGTCACTGTACTGGGGCCATATTGGCCATTCTGGGTTCGGCCTCTCTTATTTTTACAAGACTTCTTGGAGATCAGACCAAAATAATGTCTAGACAGCCAATATCAGCAAATACACCTCTTAGGCGTATGAGGAAATGTGGGCTAAAGCAACAATGTAAACTTTTAAAAACAAATTTAATAGAAAATAAACTTTTTCTAAACCGATTTCACCCATGTTCAGTTTGATTGAGCACTTTTATATCAAACCAAACAAAGTTATATTCCTTATAATGCATTGTCTCCCTGATTTATAATTTCAAATGCCACATTTAATGTCACGTTCCTTCTACGCTGTTTTTAAATAAAAATTTAAAAAACACTCATATTTTTAAAAATATTCATTGTTTTAAAACGGGAAACACTTTCCATTATAGATTTAATATTTTATGCTTTGTATTCATTGCAGACAAGAACTCTAATATCGAATGCTTGATGGGTTGGATTAGTACTAAATCTCACCATAACTAAATAACTATAAGGCAAACCCTGAAGGGCAATTATAAACTAACAAATGCCCCTCTCAATAGTTATGTGATGCTCTCTATTTCACTTTTCCTCATCTCCTCCTTTCCTTTACCTCTACACTTGGAGTTAAAGTGTAGCGACCGCAGCCACGAAAAACCCCAAAATAAAGTAGGGAGGACTTTGCCATTCCTTCTTCATATTTTCTTTAGTATTCCCAGAAGTTGTGTTGCGTCAATAATGATTTTTAACACCTACTAAAATATCAAAACATCGTAAGTTATATTTCAGACACGCAAAACATCAAATTGTCATTGAACCAAGCAAAACATACCTTCTTGTTGATTAGGAGGTTTGTGAATTGCAGGCAGCTTTTCTGTAATTCCTGGCTCTATATTCAATTCCCTTATGCTGCTTGAAAGTGATTTTGGAAGTCCTCACCATACATGAACATCAGCTCTCAAAACCTGTTTTTTCGAAAACGGTCTCCTTGTGTTTGAGTCATGTAACTGACATGCATATCCTTATCAGGCTAGATGTGGAATTTGGTGTGGATTTATGCTGCCAAACATGTGCTATAGATTAACAGAGTAACAGTCTCAGACATCCACATACATACCCCACAAAAAGACATCCACATACATTTCTTTGCGTGTTTTGAAAACCATCACTAATGAACAAGATAGCTGAGATAGGCAGATAAGATACGCTGCTGTTATCAGATTACCTTTTTTTTTTTTTTTACTTTGTGCAAGCATGAGAATCACTCTATATACAAATAGATTATTCAATCTGTTGACATTGCTTGTTAACACCTCTCTGTTAATGCCATCTCACTCTACATTACCACTTGTTTAAATTGTATTATTACATATATATTAAAAAAACATTTTTTGACAGGCCAGATTGTAGATTAGGGATACAGAGTTCAACAGTGACTCTATATAACAAAGAGCCATTTAGGAAAAAATATGATTTGATGCAGTTACGGTAAATTATTTTGTTTCAATGAACAGTGCAGATTTCAGAAGTGTGCCTGTCACTCTTTAACAGTGCAAATATGTGTGCGTTACAGAATAAGACTCCTCGCACACATATTTATGAAACAAAGATGTGCATATAATTAACAAGGTCGCTTTGTGTGCATCTTCTGAAAATGTACCCCAAAGTTAGATATTAGTTTTAGTTTAGTTTTCCAATGTAACACTTGGGAATTATTTAAAAGAACAGAAAATAAAAAGGCATTGTTGAACGCTGCAGAACCTTTTTATACACAACTTAAGAAAGCTTCCAGCGCAATGCTGCAAAATGAGCACGTGATGTGTAGCAAACAAAATCACACAAAACTGCCCTTAGCTCCTTTTCCATTGCTAAACTGATGCGTGGGGCTCGCTCAATGGCAACTAAAAGCTCTCATTTTTATTTGCTACTATAAATTGCAATGAAATGGCGCAATCTTTTTTTTTTTATTATCTAGTATTTTTGGAGGACATAATACAAAAAAAGAAAGCAGTGGGCACTGAGCTATAGTGATACAATGTGAATGAAGGGCCATAAACTATTGCTATTTCCAGATCAACTGCCATGCAACGACGGAGACATTGAGACCTACAGATATGTTTTAAGATATGAAAAAAGCCTTATCTTAGACCAAGCCAAGAATGAAGTAATGCTCATAGCAATGATAAGCTTTTTTTTTTTTACAAGTAAAAACTAAAATGCATTTGTTAATGGTGATGCCTTGCCTTTTTACGACCGATCCAAATCTTATAATTCAAGAAAGGCATGAATGATAATTAAATAGCATGACACATCTTCCCCAGATAATGGGTGTCATGAGCTCGGCTTTCCTCTACGTACTCCTGTGCTTGTATTGAGTGCATTTTAATACCAAAGAACACAACAACTTAAATGCCATCCCCTTGGTTTTTATGAAAAAGCAATATAGGAGAGTAAATAGGACAAATACCAACATGGAGGAAGAGCACACAAGTTGAGTACAACAATAAATTCAAATAATAGAAGAGGGTCCAAGAAAGGAGATCTCTGCGTGCGGGTTAGCCCGCTCACAACCCTATCAGCATGACAAAATTAGGAATATTCCATTATCTTCAAAAAATAATCAATTTTGTATTAGCCCTGCTGATTGAACTGTCAACTTAGTTAAAACCCGCCATATGCAACAGTAGCAAACAAATAGCGTGACCGCTGGGAGTTATTAATCATCAAGGAATTGCGGCTAATTTGTGCAAAAAAGGAGATATCTGTCGTTTTTTTTTCTGTTTTGCATCTAAACAGGTTTTTATCAAATGTAAAGACATAGCTATGTAATTCGAGGTGCAAATGTAGTCTACACAGCTGCATGCACAACATTTGCAAGCCATTTAATATATGTCAATTATTAAATGCTAGGGTTAATTTTTTTGTGTTTAAGAAGCTTTATTTAAATATAACAAGTCAATAACATACATTAAAGGCCTAGAGATTAACAATAATAGAATAACATGTAATTAAAATAAGGTAGGCAATAAAACAGAGAAAAAAGCGGCTCAGAATGCTGTTAAAAATTAACCCTAAATATAAATAGCTAGGGTTAATTTTTAACAGCATTCTGAGCCGCGACAGCGTAGGTCATTAACATTTTTACATTTGGTAACTTCAACATTAAAAAATGAGGCATGATTGCAAATAAAAATGCACCTCCTTTAAGAATACATTTTGCCAAACGGCGGTATTGCAGCCCTTTCTGCAGAGCCCCTTTCTTTGAAACAGAAGGCAGGAAAGGATTGAGATTTGCAGATCTGATAATGAGCCAGTTAATGACATAAATGATACCTCAAGAACCTCACTAAACCATCCAGGTCCTACAATTTAATCTGTAATAAATACTCCCGCATCATTGCGAGATGGCTGCTCATAATGGCAAATGAAATATGCTGGTATGATAGGTACAATAAATCTGGATTTTCCTATGGTTCCCTCAGGCTAGAACAATATGTAACCATAGTGCGCACTGTCAGGATGAGCAGATCTCAAAGCCATCATAAAATCTAAATGGGGACTAATTAGGCGGCCCTTCCCTCACAGAGTTACTATTTCTATTGACATTTTCCATGCATGAGCCTCCCCATAACATCATAAGTCACCAAGATAAGAACTCCCCAGATTATATGGAAAAAGCTTTAATGGAGAAGTTGAACTCAAAGGCGATGCATAAATTTTCCTTTTGATACTACAGAAAGCCTTTGTTCGGTACTTTCTTTAAAAACTTTCATTCCCTGCACAGTGACTCTTTGAAAGCCTTTTTTCATTTCCGTGTGTGTTGTAATGCAGCACCGCGCGTGTGTGGGGCCCGCGCACCCACGCTATAGGGTAAAAGGGTGGCAGGCGCCCTTGCGTGTTGCTACCTAGGCACGGCCGGAAATTCCACAAAATGCGTCATCGACAGTAAATCGACACCGTTGGTGGCAGTACGCACTAATCATGGGCCTTTGTTGAATGAGTGGGGGAGGGGGCCGCGCAGGGGGGTGAGAATGCACACCCCTTCTGTCGTCAGAAAGTTGTCGAAATCTGGGCAGGAACTGGTAGGTGTGCACAACTCTGTATTTCTTTAAGAACGGTATGAAACGTATACACTTTTCAAAATAACTTTTGAAAGAAAGGGAAGCCGAAAAAAAAGTGAACTCGATCTTGTAGATTTCACTGCTTCAAGCGCCAGTTCAGGCTACGGTCCCATCAAAGGGTGCTCTTTCTGGGTGAATGAGTTTTTTTCTGTCATTCTTTTAGGTGTGGTCTAAAGACCAGCATAGTATTCTCTCCACCCAAATATAATAACAACAAAAACATGGAAAAAATACATACATAGATAGTGGGAGAAGGGGTCATAGTGGGGCTTAACGTCAGCCCTCTTCGTCCACTGGTCTGTTTAACTGTCATTCGAACTTTGCTACTGCCCATGAGAGATTGCACCAATGGGCAGTGGGTCAGCTCACTTCAGCCAATTGCTTTCTTGCACTGTTGCTGATGGCATTTATTCTGATCACATTTGCAAATGGCAAATCCAAAACACACAACGTGGTTACTCGAGACACCGCAGTTTGTTTGAACTGTTGCTGAATGTGTTTTAGGTTTACTTTGAATGCAAATAATTAATACGTGACACCGCGTTTGTATTGAATTATTGCGCAATGCCTCATGTTTCTCGTGGCCACGATTATATCCAGGCTCACTCATTTTTTGGAGTTAGGATTCCAGAGTCTGCTGTGTGTGGTTGGATCACATCATAGCTCCGTGATATAGTTTGTCACCACTCGATTGTGAACACCATTTAATATACAGAGTTGCAACTAATGATATTAGATAATACTTATTATCGATCTTATGTCTATGCTTCTCTTCATGCATGATCTTACATGTTGGATGCAGTGCAATACAGTCTCTATAAAAAGTATTGAAGCACATGCATTATGGATTACTTATATGCCTTCCACCTGTCTCTCTCTGCATAAACGTTTATATATAAAAAAAAAAAGTAGATATAATCGGATGCTGAGCTTATTGTTTGCTCATGGGTTTGACATATCCTTTTTTGACGACCTAGTATAATATAGAGGTATATTGGGTACCCATGAGCATCATACCTGCATGCTCATATCATGCATGGTGTATTAGAAATGAATAGAGCAACACTGGGCACTCATGAGCATCAAAACTGTGTACTCATACTAGTCATGGCTTGATCACTCTAATCCACAAGCACTCGCAGTCTTATATTTAATCTGTGCATTTTATAAACACTAGTATGATGAGCCTCTGTCCAAATACTTTTACAGAATGAATAGAATACAACTCTGTATCCAAACTAGGAAATACAACCTGAAGACCATGTGGAAAACATCATTCGCATGCTAAGGTATGGAAGTTTAATTTGCAATTATTACAAAAAGCACAGAATAATACTTAGCACCACATAATATTTCAAGGTCAATGAGCTCAAATTCGGATTTGTATACAAAACCATTGTCCAAGAATAATGTGTTATTACTCTCTTGTGAAAAGGTGCACCAATTGATTAAAATTATGATGTTTAAAAATAATGTGTGAACATAATATTTCTGTGATTGTCTTCCTCTCTGTCTACATATGTGCAAACAATCCATCAGGGTTTGTATGTGTTACATTTTGAATTGTCTGAATCTTTGTCTAGGGCAAATATTGTGTATTGCCTCTTATCTCTATTTTCATATGAAACCATCATTCAATGACATTGCGTTCATAACTTTGTTGTGAATTCGCGCACTAACTATTCAGGTTCAATATGTTTAAATACAATACACAGACCTAATATCTCTGTGATTGTCCTTTTTTTCTGTATATGCATGTGCATACAGTCTTTTTGGATCTGTATTTGTTACATTGTGATTTGTTTGGATCTCTGTGTAGTGTAAATAGAGTGTACTGTCTGGTTCTTTGTACAGTGTAAATATGTGTTGTTTTTAACATATGTATATGTTGTAATATAAGCCTATGTTTTGTATATATTCTGTAGCCTTGAAGAAGTCCCAGGGGGACAAAACGCATCGGCTATCAGTTGCATGCTGTGTTTTTATGGACAAGATCTGATTAAAGAATAAAGAATCCATATTCCAAAGAAGAACGACTCGTACAATGTTTTACTAAGAAGACTGTCACTTTGTTCTCTCCACTTGTAGACTATGGACTACAATCCATGATACCTGATTATCTATTTGTAAAATTGAGTGCTGAACCACGTTGTGTGTTTTGGTTTGGGGTGGTTCTCTTCCCCATATAGAGACGTAGTTGGGTCGCGACTCTGGTTCTTTGCACCATGTTTCAGAATATAACCTTCTAACTATAATCACTTCAGTATTGACGAGTGCGGGACCTGTGTGCCTTGACCCTTCCCTACTTTGTACATTTGCAAATCCACCTAAAAAGAAGTGCCCTTCAATCCCAGAGCGTAGTTGGGCTAATACTTTGCAAATATTCTTTTTTCATTGCATTCTTTATTCTTTTTGTAATTTTTAGGTCATTCTGTCATCCGCTGTTCTTAAACTCTATCTTCAAGTTTTTTCTAGTTACAGTGATTTAAAACCAATAAAATTATATGCAATGTTTATTTTTTTAAATAATTATTTTAAGTGCAAGGCTGGCACGGTTAGCAGAAGCACACTTATCTTTTTATTTTTTCTTCTTTTTATTTTGTATCGCTTGTTTGCAATACAAAATATATATCTCACCAGCGTGACATAGCCAGACCTATTGTATATTCTAAATGCTTGTTTTACTTTTTATGCACTCAGTTTTGTAAAAGGACCGTCTCAGGGAACACATGCCTCGTTAGAGCTAAGGCTGCCCAATTTATGTCATTTTTTATACTTTGAATGTGAAATGTAACTTCTTGTTAGAACATCATGTGGGTGCTTCAGAAACTCTTCTACAGTTTAGCCAGCCCTAGAGAGGACAGAACAACTCAACTAAACTGACTGCGGCTTAAAAACAAAGCACCTTTATGTAACTTCAACCACAGCATGGAAAGGTGTTAATTCGAAATAAAGATAACTGCATAAGAGGGGAACAAGCGACAGGCCGATATCCCTTTGCGAGGCAGAGGAATGTTACTAATTTAGGCATTTCTATTTTGAAAAAGACATTTTTACACCTATGTGAAACCTGGGATCATAACACAGAACTTTTAGCTAAAAAAAAAAATATATATATATTTAAATAATTTTTGCTGCTTGACTAACATGGAATGGACCAATGTTTTTTTGCTGGAGGCCAAAACATGCATAAACAAGACTTCATACTATTTTTGATGTTTAAATTATAGTCAGGACCACTGAAAGTATGTGGCAGGGGAGCACCAAATTATGTAGCAGTGTTGAATAAATTATGCGGCCCAAAAAGGGAAATTATGGGGCATAATGCAGCAAAGTTCTTGATATCATTACTTCATTGTTTTGTCATTTTTGCATGTGCCAATACTGCTGGACAGAGATTTCACTTCATTAGCAACAGTTTAACAACCAAATACAGAAATAAACATCTGAAAGAAGATCAGTTAATCTTTTTGAAGAGCCTCTCACTGTGCACGAACAGGTGTCGCCATGTTTTTAGTAACTTTTGATCCATTCGAGCTAGAAACTGCATCTACAGATTATGCAGAAGACGTTGGATCATTTGATAAATGTGGATAATGGATAATTAGGCGAAAAATGCAGCAGCTGCAGAATTGCATAATACCAGTGGCCCTGATAATAGTGCATAAAGTACAAGTCTTCCACCTTTTAATCAATCAGAGTTTATTGAGCATGGCTATTCAATCCTGAGGGTATCCAGGCGCTAAGATGTCGCTGGGCTCGGTCGAAAAGCCAAGGCTTGAGCCCCTTTCTGAATTCCGTGAGAGAGGGTGATGTTCGAAGGTGAAGGGGCAGGTCCTTCCAGGACTTGGTGGCTTTGGCAGATGTGGGGCGTGTGTGTGAGGGAGGTGGAGTGCAGGTGTCTGGAAAGTTGATGGAAGTTTAGGTGGTGGTTGATGTATGCTGGTCCCTGGTAATGGAGGGCCTTGTAGGCGAGTGCCAGTATCTTGAATTGGTATCTCTTCTGGATGGGGAGCCAGTGGAGGTCTCGAGGTGAGGGGAGACGTGGGTTGGTTTGGGGAGGTTGAGGATGAGTCTGGCAGCTGAGTTCTGGAGCCTCTTGAGGAGTTGGGTGGAGATTCCACCACAGAGCGCATTTCCGTAATCTATCCGGCTTTCTGTCAAGGGCTTGAGTGACAATTATTCTGGTGCTGACGGGGATTCATCTGAAGATCCTCCAGAGCATGTGGAGGGTATGGAAGCATGTGGAGGAGACTGCATTGATCTGGCATCTCATGGTGAGTTTGCTGTCCATGATTATGTCATGGCTATGGGTGTGGTCTGTTAGTGTGGGTCTGGGCTCATGTTCAGCGGACCACCAGGTGTCTCAAGGGTAGTTGTTGTTCCCAAAGATCAGCACTTCCGTCTTGTCCGTGTTTAGCTTCAGCAGTTTGTCTTCATCCAGTCAGTGACACTCGTCATGGCATTGTCGAAGTTGGTTCTCGTAGTGGAGGGGTCTTCCGTGAACGAAAGGATGAGCTGGGTGTCATCTGTGTAGGATATGATGTTGAGGCCATGGTTTCTGATGATGTCAGCCAGGGGTGTCGTAGATGTTGAACAGGGTGGGGCTGAGGGATGAACCTTGAGGGGTGCCACAGATCGTGCCCTTGGGTTTCGAGGTGAAGGGTGGCAGGCGGATTATCTGGGTGCATCCTGTAAGAAAGGATGCCATCCATTTGTGGGTGTCTCCCTGGATCCCAACGTGGTGGAGTCTCTTGATGAGGGTGTGGTGGGATATGGTATTGAACGCAGCTGATAGGTTGAGGAGGATCAGGGCTGCTGCTTCACCCTGGTCGAGGAGTGTTTTGATGTCCTCGGGGGCGATCAGGGTGGTCTCAGTGCTGTGGTTGGCGCGGGAGCTGAATTGGGAGATGTCCAACAGGTTGTTTCTTTCCAGGTGTTCGGTGAGCTGGTGGTTGATGGCCTTCTTGAAGACTTTCGTGGGAAAGGGAACAGTGAGGTGGGGTGGTAGTTCTTGAGTTCGCTGGGGTTGGCAGAGGGTTTCTAGAGGAGGGGTCTGACCTCTGTGTGTTTCTATCCATCAGGGAAGGCAACTGTAGTAATGGATGCATTGAGAATGGAGGTGAGTTCACTGCCAATTTCTTTGCTCTTGAGGTTCAAGAAGGTGTGGGGGCAGGGGTACATGGGTGCTCTAGAGTAGATGGAGTTCAAGATGGCTGTGGTGTTCTGTGTGGTGAGTTCCCAAATATTCATCTGCTGATTGTCCTGTCATTCCGACTGCTGCTATTTGTGTACCAGAGAGTGGTGCCTCTGGCATCTCAGATGCCTTTAGCATTGATCGTGTAGCTTAGGTGTCGACCAGGAAGGGAACAGTTCTGTGTAATATGGTTCCCTCCACATATGGGCCTTCCTGGTCTACTGTTATGGTTGGAGCTATTAGACAGTCCTCAATTCTCGGGCACTCCTAGTATGTTTCTGGTGGTTGTGGGGGAAATGGTGGGTAGCCACCATCCCTGTTTCCCCGCTGAGGTGGTGGTGGCCATGGTGCGTGTGTTGGGCCATAACGTGGTTGTGTTGTTTCGGGCTTCTCTTGACAATTTTGACCCATGTCGAATGTATTCTGTGTATAGGGTGATGGTGCATTCTGTGGCCGCAAATACTACCTATTGGGCCTTTGATCCTGCGATCTGGAGTTCAGCAGGGGAGAGTTTGCCTTCCGATGCCCAGGATCATTGATAAGGAAGCATGTTGTCCCAGGTAGAGGCTGGGAGAATGATCTATCATTTCCTCTCCTACCCCATCACTTAGTTGGTCCCCTTCCTCTGACCCTGTTCTGTTCCCCTCTATAAAACCTCTCCTGTGCAACCATCAACCTAACTTTTTCTATTCTTAGTTTTCTCGCTTTCCATAGCCTGCAAGTGTGCCTGGTAATCTGCGCAATACCTGTCCGCTGCTCTCTCGATTGGTTCTTGCTGCCAGCAGACAAAAGATGTTTGCAAATGCATCTTAATTGGTTGTTGTAATCCATAGGCAAAATTGGTGACAAAAGCTGGCATGGCATCTCCTAAAGGGTTGCGCATTCCGCTATTCTGCTGGTAGACCTGCAGGAGGCTGTCATAATAGGAATTCACACCCTCGTCCTTTTTCTGCCTTGTGTGTATTATTTTTGACCAATCTCCCTTATCATCTGGTACCTTTTCTTTCAAATATTTCACTACCTCCTTGTACCTTTCTTTTACTTCTGCCCCTGGAATTCCTCCTTCCCCTCTCTCTGGTTCCTTCTCAGACCACCTGGTTGTCTTTTTACAGTCCTCCCATAAATCTTTAGGCACTATTATTTTGAACAGAATGTTCAGATCCTACCACAACAGGCATCCCATTGCTGCTATCCTATTCAATTCTGCGTACAATTAGTATGGTTCCTTGCACAGTTTGGGGAAGTCTTTTGTGAATGACATCAGGCCTGCTCTTGACAAAGGTACATGTATGTACGTTGTGGCACTTTTGTCATCCCCGACTGTGGGTGTGCGGAGAGTACTTCACTTAGGGGCATAATAAATGTGGGCTTCGTAAGTACTGGGAAGGCGGAAGTATGTGAAGATGTTTGTAGCTCCTCAACTAACTGAAGTGTTGTTAGAGACTTCACCAAATCCTTCCACTCGGTCAGTTTGGTGGTGGCATAATGCAACATTTCTGTTATCTTTTCTTCACCCCAAGAGGGTAAATCTAAATCCCCAAAACTGAACTTAGATATATCCCAATGGTATTCCTGCTGTGGGGAAAGGGAGTTCAGTATTGGTGCCCTTAAAGGGGGAGAAGGGTCTGGTATGTCAGCCGTGGCTGGGGCCAGGATCTTTTGGTGCTGGGTATATTTCATGCGTACATGTTTGTGCCAAAGACAACACAGCTTCCTGATAAAATCTAAATCTAATATACTTTTGTATGAAGTCGGTAAACTGTACTATACAATCTACTAAATCGCTTAGTAGTAGTGAACATTTTGCTCGGTCACTTTTTAAAAACTGCTTCCTCTGTGTTGCTGGGGAGTGTGCAGGTGAGAATTTCTCAGAATCAGGGAGTGATCTGTTGCTTTTTGTCTGCCTTTTCCCCAGATGCGTCATTTGCTCATTGTATGCTTCTTCAATGGTGACTATGTCATGTATTGTGAGTTTGACATATGTGCGTATTTCCCAAATTAAATTGTACCAGCACCTGCAGTCTAATAGGGAATATGAAGAGTCATCCTCAAACTATTGTCGCCACATGGGGTGACTTAATTTAATACCGTAGAAATCAAAAAGAGCTAGCACTTGGTTAGAAACTCAAAAAGTGTGTGCGGGGAAAAAAACATTTGTTTTTTATGAAGGCCCTCACCCACCAACCTAGTTGGTGCCATGCTTCATCATCGGGCCCCACCCAGGGCACCGAGTGTGCCTTGGGTGTGCTGCAACGTCTGTTTACAACGGAGCGGATTGTGTTTAAGTGAGTGTGCAGTGGTGGTGTTGTGAGTGTAGGTTAAAAAACTGTCCTGAGGGTCCCAATGTCCACAAAGGTAATTTTAATAATGGGCTCTTGGCAGTATTAAAAACAAGGCAGCAGATGTGTATGGAGATGACTATGAGCTCCCACATCCAATGGGGTCAACATGTTTCAGCCAGGCCTTGTAGTAGTTCTGGCTTTCATCAGGACCTTTATGTGAAGTGTGAATTAAATAGGTGGTTTACCAAATGTGTTTAACCTCCTAAGTGATGCACTCGTTAAGGTGCGATATATGTAAGAGGATGTTTTCCTCTAGTTTAGTACCTGTGGGGGTAAAAAACGACAAACAAACAAATAGACAAACGCACACAATTAGGTTATTATCAGGTTAGGCACATCAACATTGTATGATTTTATGCCGTTGTGCCTGTGAGGTAATCGCAATAAAACAAAAGTGTAGCGCGGTTCGTATCGGCGCATGATTTAAAATTATCGTTTTGGTAATATGCTATACCGTGGTAAAAGTTCAATAGCGGAAAAAGTAAAAAGGTAAATCGTGATTGTTGTGCTCAGGAAAGCATGGAAGGCGTTCACTTCTTACTCTGTAATTAATAGAGTAAAACTCCATGAGTCCCCGGAGGGGGTCCGGCTAATTGTCACACTCTAGTGATAGAGAAGGAGGAAAAACAGGAAAAAACAACAAAGGAGAGTGAGGCATGGCCCTGCCGTACTTACGAGCAAGGTCCAAAAGGACATCGTCTCCGTGACAGCATCCCCCCCGTTCCCCCGCACTTACTTTGTCATAGCTTGTGACCCGTATCTCTACCTAATCGGTCTGCACAGGGACTCCGACGGTAAAGAACCGGCTTCGGGCGGGGTTTAAATACTTTCTTCGCCCCGCAGCTGAAGGTGTTTCCACCGCTGGAGGCAGTTTCCTGTTAGGCGCGAGCAGCGTCTGGAAAACGAAGGCAGTAAAAACAAAAGACAGACCCAGCAATTGTGTGTGAGGAGCGTCCCTCGGAGTGCTCGCTAGGAAAGCTTACGCCGAACTGGCTCATCGTGTGGTTCGCCTAATGTGAAAACTGCTCTCTTGTGTTGGTCACAAAAATGTTTTAAATAACAAGAGTGTTTTAGATAAGAAGAATAAGTCATACTTCTATTGGGTATCTGAAGATTGACTATCATGATTATATTCTCAGCTGGTGAAGTTAAACTGATTAGGATTATGAGAGCGCTAGATGGGTCAAAGTGTCAAAGGAGTATATATTTCCAGAAGAAATGGCAAGTGTAAGTATCTGGGAAGGTTCTTAAGCAAAATGCAGATAAAGGCTAAAAGAGGCCTGATCAGATGCCACATATGGTGGTTAGTAGTGGTACTGATGTGGGCATTTTTACTTTATCACCTTAAGGGCATGTATTTAAATGACATTTGTTGAGGCTACTCCAAGGGATATTGTCATTTAATCCCTCGGCGTGGGTAGAAAGGCGGTAAATCCAGCGTTGTTCTTTGGTAAGGATGAATTTGTCATTGTTGACCTGTTGATATGGTTTCTGTTCTATCACTGTCCATGACATATCATTTGTGGTGTGGCCTTCTCGCATATAGTGCTCTGTGAGTTTGCTTGTGTTCTTTTTACATCGGATGGTGCTACGATGTTCCACAATTCTTGTCCTTACTTTTTGTGTTGCCATACCAATGTAGCGGAGTCTGCAGGGACATTCAATCAGGTATACTACATTGGTTGAGTTGCAGTTTGTATGTTTTAGTTGGCGCCATGTCTTTCCAGACTCCAGGTTAAGTGTCTTTGTTGGTTGTGTCAGATGGCAGACGTTGCAGTCCCCGCATGGGTAGTGTCCGACCACATTAGGTAATCCCCAGGCGTTAAGGACTGTGTTGACAGTGGTGTTTTGGTTGATCCTCGGGCAGGTTGAGACCATTCGGTCTCTGAGGCTACTAGCCTTTTTGTATGTAAACAGTGGTTGGTCCCAGTTTCTTTTCCCTGTGTTGAGGATACGCCAATGTTTGCGTATGATTTTAGCCACCTTATTTGATGCTTCATTATAGGTTGTTACGCAAGTGAGTGGTGCAGGTGTGGCATTCCGTACGTTGTCCTCAAGAAGTGCTTCCCTGTTCTGGTTGCGAGCACGTTTTTTGGTAGTTTGAATGATCTTGTTGGGGTACCCTCATTCCCGTAGTTTTAAGGTTAAATCCGCTGATTGTTTCTAGTACTCTGAGGTAGAGCTGCAATTCCGCCGTATGCGGAGGAATTGGCCGAAGGGGAGATTCTCTCTGAGAGGGCGAGGATGGAAACTATTGAATTGTAGCAGTGAGTTTCTAGCGGTTGGCTTGTAGTAAATGGAGGTCTTAAGGGTTCCTGCTTCCGCCTCAATTGTGAGGTCCAAGAAGGCTATGCTCTGTGCACTGGCTGTGCTGGTGAACCGTAAGTGTGGCAGGTTTATATGTATACCATTTCAAAAAGGCACACATCCTCCCAGTTACCAATCCACATGCCAACAACATCAGGTTGTGGCGTCGGTATATAGACGACATACTTATGATCTGGGCTGGCACAGAAGACTCTCTGTCCACTTTCCTCGATTGGCTCAATGGATGTGACCCCTACTTACGGTTCACCAGCACACTCGCAACTATAGGTATACTGCACATATGACATCGGGGTCCATACTATCACCAAGAATAAGGTGCAGAACTATTAGACTAACCCAATTTTCTTCTTGTCAATCTTAACATGACACCTCAGGAGTTTAAAGACAAATATATGGTAATATATTTCCATATTGAGCAAAGTATGGGAGACAAAAGAGAAAAAATGTTTCTTAAAAAGTTTGCCAGAATTTCACGCAGGAGAGAAAGAATTGCCATTTTTTTAGTTATTTTTAATGTTCTTCTTTATCATTATTTCTTCTGAGAAAAGACAGCACGCCATATTTTGAGAAAATGCGCTAAATGATACTTGCATCTTTTTTCTTTTTGTTTCTTCCTTTACTCTGAACAGGTACTACTTGACCGCATGAGAATCGGGTCAATACACCCTGATACATAGAGACCCATACAAAATAAGGTCTCCACCACTTTTCCTTTTTTAGGTCCTGAAGAAAGCCCACTTGACCCACAAGGGCAATCACTGGGGCTGAAACATGTCGACCTTTTTATGGACACTCACAGTGCGTTAGACCACTAACTAGTCTTCCCACGCACGACACAGATTTTAATATATCTCGAACCCAGATTGATTAAATTTTACAAATCGGGGTCTACGAGTTTTTAACATTTTGAGATTCACTTCACTAAAAACACTTTCACCTTTCTTTGATCACTACTGCAATAACCAGTGGTTTTCTCCGGATGGAGGAAGCATACAAAAACTAACCCTATGATGATGCTGTCACGTTTTTAAGAGCAGGGCGGATAATCAAGATATACCGCTTTTCCGACTTTTGTACGTGAATGAGGGTTTTTTATCGGTACACTGCATGAATTTCATAAAACACTGGTTACTCAGGTCAAGTGATCCATTCTCATTTTGATATCTAATTTACGAATAAGGAAGCTGAATGGATCACAGTTCCTTCTTTCTCCCTCCCCCTTGATTTAACATAGCCTTAGCAGCGGACAGCTGTGGGAGCGATTCCTAGCAAATACACCTTATCCACACACACCCCTAAATTAGGAGTGTAATATGGCCGAAAATCTAGGCCTCAGTTATTCTACAGAAGAAATAAATGCAATTCTCTCCCTTCCCTCACTACTACAAGACAAGGATCTAACACAGACCCTAGCGCAAACTAATGACTGGGACGAGCTCTCAGAAATGAAAAAGAACAAATAAGAACGGCTATCCATGGTATAATTATGACTGAATATCTCCGCGCTAATGCGGCACCCAAAGGACTTTGGGTCAGCAATGCTCCACGCATCTTCCTCCAAGACTTGGTCTTTAGAAAAGACTGGTCAGCGATCTCGTGGAAATGTACTAGGGATTATCTTGTACTAATAATAAAAACGGCCACAAGACTAACGGAAGAACTCACTATCAAAATCCAAGTGAGTGAAGCCAAACTGAGAAACATGGTACATATCACCGTGTACAAAAAAGACTTGAGGAGATCAACCGGGAAATGAACGAGACAAGAGAGTATATTACACAGAATAAGATACAGAAACTTGGGAAAGACCTGAAGAGGTTTTCAATGGAACGAATGCACCCCTATGCTGCAGAAGACTATAAAGCCCCAGACAACATGTCCGACAACAATTCCAGTGCGGGGACCTCCACAGATGGCTCAGACTGGAGTGGGGATGATTCTTACACACCTAGGAGAAACAGGGGACAGAACAGACGCCAAACTCGTCGTAGACCAAATGCTTGGCACACACCTTACTATGGCAACCAACCACAATCAGTTCCTTTCCAAACATTTAATCCCAACTTTCATGGGTGGATGAACCCGTATTTCCAAGGACCGCCATCAATGGGACCACCAATGCTACCACAGATGGGCCCGAATTACACACAAAGAACACCTTTTTTAGGAAGAGGCCAGAACAATCAAAGGACAAGACGAAAAGGAGTGACCTGGACGGACCAGGATCGACAGGTACACACCAGGAGCATGACAGGAACGAAACCCGGAACAAGTGCGACACCCTCATAATCAACCTAACATACATAACCATAACTAAAGAACAAGAAAACGTCCTCAACAAAGGACTTGGGTATGTTCCAACACCCCCCCTTGACACCTTCAAGCTACAGTGCGAAATGGCTGAATTTTGCAGGAAGCTGAAATTAAAAGCCTTCTTTAACAATCAAGAAGAACATGTCATGGATGGAGACACGACACTCCGTCGCAAATCCAACTTCTGCCCCATGAACCATCAAATCCCAATCGAAATACTAACTTTCGAACAGGCAGTGATGAAGGAAGTGGATGATTTAAAAGATCACACCTAAAGACCTTTCATGAATATATCGAATGCAGAACAACAGGCATTGGACTGAACTACGACAGAATGGAGATCTAGTAATTAAGCCGGCAGACAAGGGTGGAGGAATTGTCCTGCTTAGCAAAGAAAGGTACGACCAACAGTGTTTAGAATTACTCTCAGATGAAAAATTCTATAAAAGGATCACGACAGACCCTACCAAACGATTACAAAGAACAATCAAACTCATGATCGATGAAGCAGAATTGAACGACTGGGTTACAAAAAATGAGGCTGAATTTTTAATAACCAAAACACCAAGGGTACCTTATTTTTATTCTCTTCCCAAGATTCATAAGGAACGGAGACCCCCACCTGGACGACCTATCGTTTCAGGGATCGGTTCAATTCTAGAGCCACTCTCTCAATTCGCGGATCAATACTTAAAACCACTGGTACAACAAACACCAACATATCTAAAGGACACCAGAGACCTGTTGAATCTCCTGAAAGATCAAACATACTCAGAAGAAAGCATGCTACTTGTAGGATTAGACGTAGAAAGTCTTTACACAAGTCTCCCCAACAAAAGACCTTAGATACACTGGAGACTCTACTCTTTAACAAACAATGGGACTTTAAAACACCTAGACATTTCGTCTTGGAATGCTGCAAGTTAGCCTTAACAGAGAACTACTTCGAATATAACAACACCATGTACCAACAATGTCATGGGACTTCCATGGGCAGCACCTTTGCCCCGAGTGTGGCAGGGCTGTACGTCAGCGACTTCGAAGAAACATACATACAAAACATCTCGAACCACTTTCTACAGAGGATTCTTTTTTGGAAGCGCTACATAGACGACATTATCCTGATCTGGGAAGGAGACATGGAAAGTCTGAGTAACTTTCATAGATGGATCAACACAAGGGATGAATGGCTGAAGTTCACTTACACAGCTGACAAGACAAAATTGGATTTCCTAGATTTAACCATCTATGTTGAGAATGATACAATCCAAACGAAAACATATTTCAAACCAACTTCAAAGAACAGCTTACTTTCCTACAAAAGCTTTCACCCGCGACCACTCAGGGATAACCTCCCTTACAGTCAGTTCCTGCGCCTTAGACGTAACTGTAGTAACATTCAAGACTACAAAAGTCAAGCAAAGGACCTATGCGACAAATTGAGGAACCGTGATTACCCTGAGAAAACCATCAACAGATGCCAAAAGAGGGCTAGAAACCAACCTAGAGAAAGCCTTTTGGAGACAACACAAAAGGAACAAGAAAGGGATGTGGTAACATGTGTAAGTACTTATAATACAGCCTCAAACGATGTCAAAAAGATTGTTAACAAAATTTGGCGGATCCTGACTTCAGGATCCCTGAATTGGCCAAAACCAAGATTCGCAAATAAAAGAACCAGGAAGTTAAAAGATATCCTGGTCCATACCAGACCCCCACCACAAATACGAGAGGAACCAACCCCAAGGCTATGGGATAACCCCCCAGTGGTGGGTCATTACCCATGCGGTTCCTGTTCTGTCTGCAATTTGACAACCGCAACAAAAACCATCCAACTTCTGCCGAATTTTAAGTGGACGATCAAATACCACACGAACTGCAACACAACACATGTGATCTATATGATCACGTGTCCCTGTGCCTTACGTTGCATAGGGATGACAGGTCGGAAAGCCAAACAAAGAATATGCGAGCATAAGAGCACTGTCAAGTGCAAAAGAAGCACAACAAAAATGAGCAACCACTTTATAGAAGCAAAACACACCCCCAGTGATTTAAAATGGGTAATTTTGGGAACCTTGGCAACAAAAAATCACAATGCAGAAAAAATACTCTTCGAAAAAGAACAGAGATGGGTGCACCGGCTTCAAACGAACATCCAAGGGCTCAATGATAATATTCCGTGGCTGAGCAGAGGACATTAAAATATAATCTGTACTTTAGAAAACCACCCTATAAAACTCTTGGGTTGGACAAGTATACGAGAATTGCCTAAGTTGTATACCTTACTGAAGTGATAGAGCTACACTAAGTCTGTTCTTTCCATTTTTTCCTTTCAAAACCGGCTCTTTTCTAATATATCAGAAGCCGAAATCTCGCCCCCCCCCCTTTTTTAAACCAGAGCCGAATAAATACATTAAGGTAGAGTCAACACAAGGCATTTTTACACTGGGCAGCAGGTATTTATTGCAATAAGAAAAACCTTCCAATTAGACTTTATTCTTTACTATCTATTTGTATTTATAAAAACACTTCTGAACCAACTTGCTAGACCGCTATAACCATTTATTGACATTCCCTCATTAACAATGGAATTAGTCTTTCCTTTATTTCTATCCCCGGCTGTATAAAACATCACAAGCCAGAAGCCAAACACATCCAGGCAACCAGAGGAAGTGTCAGCACAAGTCGACATTCCCTCTTTAACAATGGAATTAGTCTTTCCTTTATTTCTATCCCCGGCTGTATAAAACATCACAAGCCGGAAGCCAAACACATCCAGGCAACCAGAGGAAGTGTCAGCACAAGTCGTACTACACTGCACAGCAGGTATTGAGAAGGAGCCACGAGGACGGAAAGCTGTAAAACCGTAACGTATTTTACTCAACAGAATCTAAATTGCTTTATACTGTTGTCCCTAGCAGGTAACAAGCTCCCTGGTTGCCCCTTGAAATCCACAATTTAAGACTCAAGGTATGAAACCATGCCGTTTTAGAGCTGTTTGATAATACGTAATTCAAATCTAGTCATTAGCATTTATTTAATAAACAGCTAGCGCATGATATACTAATATTTATCGAAAGGTCTGATGAGAATAAGCTGCGGTCATCTATTAAAAACACCGCTATAAGATTGTTTCTACCACAACTTCAGTTAACCTTTCTTTAACACACATTAGTATATCAACAGTAATTACAACAAACCGCCTACCAAGTCGCTTTCTCTGAGGAACACTCGCAACTATAGGTATACTGCACATATGACATCGGGGTCCATACTATCACCAAGAATAAGGTGCAGAACTATTAGACTAACCCAATTTTCTTCTTGTCAATCTTAACATGACACCTCAGGAGTTTAAAGACAAATATATGGTAATATATTTCCATATTGAGCAATGTATGGGAGACAAAAGAGAAAAAATGTTTCTTAAAAAGTTTGCCAGAATTTCACGCAGGAGAGAAAGAATTGCCATTTTTTTAGTTTTTTTTAATGTTCTTCTTTATCATTATTTCTTCTGAGAAAAGACAGCACGCCATTTTTTGAGAAAATGCGCTAAATGATACTTGCATCTTTTTTCTTTTTGTTTCCTCCTTTACTCTGAACAGGTACTACTTGACCGCATGAGAATCAGGTAAATACACCTGTTAGAAATGGGGGTCTCTAGTTGGCAATGGCTGGCCACTGTCCAAGTAGGGACCCTTCTTCCTAAGTCAGAGTGAGAGGGCTACTCTCCTTGATACCCCCGCTCAACCCTGTGGTAACGTAGCACGAGCAGGTAGGCTTATCTCAGAGGCAGTGTGTGAAGCATTTATGACCATACACAGTAACACAGTGAGGAACACTACAAAGGGACACCATACAAGTAGTTATAAAAAATAAGTATCTTTATATATATATATGCAGACTTATCACAAGACCAATAACTGTAAAAGCCACAATACTGTCAAAAATAGGATTACTGTTGGAGGACTGTCAAAAATAGTTCGAGGGTTGCAAAAATAAGGTTCAAATTCAAAGCAGTAGTCTCTGCGACCCTTTCTCTCACAAAGTACCTGGATTTAGTGGCAAAACCAACAAAAATGTCGCAAAGAAGTGTTAGCGATGAGTTTCCTCACGCGAGGCCGGCGATGCGTTAAAATCCTTGCCGCAAGGGAGGATGATGCGCCGATCTGCTGATGCGTGCGGAGACGATGCGACAAACTTCTTCACGCTAGGCCGCCGATGCGCTGAGGCCTTGCCGCGAGGGCGAAGACGATGCGACGATCCTGTTGCGTGTGCGATTGTGTTGCGATGCGAAGAAATGGCGCTCCACGAGGGAGCGACGAAATCCGGTGCGATGCGATCAAAATGGCGGACGCACAGCGTCCGCAAAGCGATGTCTTGAAGCGATGATTTCTTTGGGGGTTGCGAGCGCTCGGCGACAGCAGCGCGATGATTTTTCCAGCGCGTCTCAGCTGCAGCGGCTCGCAAAGGGGCGTTAGCGATGGTTTCGTGTTGCGAGCACTCAGCGGCAGCAGCGCGATGATTTTTCCAGCGCTCTCGACTGCAGCGGCTCGCAAACGTGCGTTAGCGACGATTTCCAGCACTCTTTTCTCTGAAGCAAACTAGAGGCCCTGGAACTCACAGGAGCCTCATCAGCAGATAGCAATCCTCGCAGGGAGGAAGCAGGAGGTTGGTGGTGGAGTCTGATGTGCCTGAGACTCCAGCAGGAGGCTAGCTCTTTTCCTAGCCCTTGGGTAATTGCTGTAACAAAAATAAAAGTTCTCTCAAAAGTCCTTTTCCTTCTTCTTCAAGGTCCAGGGGTCACTGCTGCAGGCCAGTGCAAGAAACAATACACAAGCACAAGGACAGCCACTTCCTGCAGATTCCTCCAGTGCCACGGACAGAGGTTCCTCTTCAGATCCAGGAGCAATACAAATTGTAGGGGTTTGGGCACAGATATTTATACCCCATAAGTCTTTGTTCTCAGAAGCTACAAGTCACTGAACCCAGCCAGAACCAGTTCTGCTCAGTCCTGGAGCACTTTGTTTACCAGGCTGCATCCTTCAGTTCAGAGAGAGGGGGTCTGCTATCAGACACACAGTAGGAGGTGGAGCCAGCATTCACCTTGCCAGGCACAGCCCTATTCAGGTCAAGGAGCCACCCCTCCCCACACTCTAAATGCAGATCTCTCTATTCAACCCAGGTCTGACTCAGCCTGCCCTGTCCCTCCAAAACCAGACAGCCAATACACATAACAGCAGAGTACACTGGAAGGCTTAGGCAAGAAAATACCTACTTTCTAAAAGTGGTATTTTCAAACACAGAATATAAAAATAAACTTCAGTAAAAGATGTATTTTAATATTCTGAGCTCAGGCATACTAAATTCGTTTTTCTACCATGTTCCTGGGGTCAGTTAGGACTATAGAATGTAATAGTCAAACTGCCCATTCTAGCCTATGGGGAACAGGTAGCCTTACAGTAGTGAAAAACGAAATTGGGTGTAATTCACTACCAGGACATGCTACACACACCAAGGCATGTCCTACCTTACACATACAGTGCACCCTACCATAGGGGTGACTTACATGATGCCAAGGGAAGGTTCAGGGGCTGGGAAGTGGGTGCACTTCACAGCCAAGACGGCAGTTCTGGACTGCACACAGACACTGCAGTGGCAGGTCTGAGACACACTTTACAAGCTGCTTCTGTGGGTGGCACAAATCAGTGCTGCAGGCCCACCAGCAGCATTTGGTTTACCAGCCCTGGGCACACACAAGCCACACTACTAGGGACTAACAGGTAAACCAAATAAGCCAATCAGGGATATACCAATTCACATAGACATATTTACAAAGGGAGAGCATATGCACTTTAGCACTGAACAGCAGTGGTAAAGTGCCCAGAGTCATAAAACCAACAAAAACAGGTCAGCAAAAATACAGGAGGTAGGCAAAAAGTTTGGGGGTGACCCTGCAAAAAGGGCCATTTCCAACAACACCCTGATACATAGAGACCCATACAAAATAAGGTCTCCACCACTTTTCCTTTTTTTAGGTCCTGAAGAAAGCCCACTTGACCCACAAAGGCAATCACTGGGGCTGAAACATGTCGACCTTTTTATGGACACTCACAGTGCGTTAGACCACTAACTAGTCTTCCCACGCACCACACAGATTTTAATATATCTCGAACCCAGATTGATTAAATTTTACAAATCGGGGTCTACGAGTTTTTAACATTTTGAGATTCACTTCACTAAAAACACTTTCACCTTTCTTTGATCACTACTGCAATAACCAGTGGTTTTCCTCCGGATGGAGGAAGCATACAAAAACTAACCCTATGATGATGCTGTCACGTTTTTAAGAGCAGGGCGGATAATCAAGATATACCGCTTTTCCGACTTGTGTACGTGAATGAGGGTTTTTTATCGGTACACTGCACGAATTTCATAAAACCCTGGTTACTCAGGTCAAGTGATCCATTCTCATTTTGATATCTAATTTACGAATAAGGAAGCTGAATGGATCACAGTTCCTTCTTTCTCCCTCCCCCTTGATTTAACATAGCCTTAGCAGAAGACAGCTGTGGGAGCGATTCCTAGCAAATACACCTTATCCACACACACCCCTAAATTAGGAGTGTAATATGGCCGAAAATCTAGGCCTCAGTTATTCTACAAAAGAAATAAATGCAATTCTCTCCCTTCCCTCACTACTACAAGACAAGGATCTAACACAGACCCTAGCGCAAACTAATGACTGGGACGAGCTCTCAGAAATGAAAAAAGAACAAATAAGAACAGCTATCCATGGTATAATAATGACTGAATATCTCCGCGCTAATGCGGCACCCAATGGACTTTGGGTCAGCAATGCTCCACGCATCTTCCTCCAAGACTTGGTCTTTAGAAAAGACTGGTCAGCGATCTCGTGGAAATGTACTAGGGATTATCTTGTACTAATAATAAAAACGGCCACAAGACTAACGGAAGAACTCACTATCAAAATCCAAGTGAGTGAAGCCAAACTGAGAAACATGGTACATATCACCGTGTACAAAAAAGACTCGAGGAGATCAACCGGGAAATGAACGAGACAAGAGAGTTTATTACACAGAATAAGATACAGAAACTTGGGAAAGACCTGAAGAGGTTTTCAATGGAACGAATGCACCCCTATGCTGCAGAAGACTATAAAGCCCCAGACAACATGTCCGACAACAATTCCAGTGTGGGGACCTCCACAGATGGCTCAGACTGGAGTGGGGATGATTCTTACACACCTAGGAGAAACAGGGGACAGAACAGATGCCAAACTCGTCGCAGACCAAATGCTTGGCACACACCTTACTATGGCAACCAACCACAATCAGTTCCTTTCCAACCATTTAATCCCAACTTTCATGGGTGGATGAACCCGTATTTCCAAGGACCGCCATCAATGGGACCACCAATGCTACCACAGATGGGCCCGAATTACACACAAAGACCACCTTTTTAGGAAGAGGCCAGAACAATCAAAGGACAAGACGAAAAGGAGTGACCTGGACGGACCAGGAGCGACAGGTACACACCAGGAGCATGACAGGAACGAAACCCGGAACAAGTGCGACACCCTCATAATCAACCTAACAGACATAACCATAACTAAAGAACAAGAAAACGTCCTCAACAAAGGACTTGGGTATGTTCCAACACCCCCTTGACACCTTCAAGCTACAGTGCGAAATGGCTGAATTTTGCAGGAAGCTGAAATTAAAAGCCTTCTTTAACAATCAAGAAGAACATGTCATGGATGGAGACACGACACTCCGTCGCAAATCCAACTTCTGCCCCATGAACCATCAAATCCCAATCGAAATACTAACTTTCGAACAGGCAGTGATGAAGGAAGTGGATGATTTAAAAGATCATACCAAAAGACCTTTAATGAATATATCGAATGCAGAACAACAGGCTTTGGACGAACTATGACAGAATGGAGATCTAGTAATTAAGCCGGCAGACAAGGGTGGAGGAATTGTCCTGCTTAGCAAAGAAAGGTACGACCAACAGTGTTTAGAATTACTCTCAGATGAAAAATTCTATAAAAGGATCACGACAGACCCTACCAAACGATTACAAAGAACAATCGAACTCATGATCGATGAAGCAGAATTGAACGACTGGGTTACAAAAAATGAGGCTGAATTTTTAATAACCAAAACACCAAGCGTACCTTATTTTTATTCTCTTCCCAAGATTCATAAGGAACGGAGACCCCCACCTGGACGACCTATCGTTTCAGGGATCGGTTCAATTCTAGAGCCACTCTCTCAATTCGTGGATCAATACTTAAAACCACTGGTACAACAAACACCAACATATCTAAAGGACACCAGAGACCTGTTGAATCTCCTGAAAGATCAAACATACTCAGAAGAAAGCATGCTACTTGTAGGATTAGACGTAGAAAGTCTTTACACAAGTCTCCCCCAACAAAAGACCTTAGATACACTGGAGACTCTACTCTTTAACAAACAATGGGACTTTAAAACACCTAGACATTTCGTCTTAGAATGCTGCAAGTTAGCCTTAACAGAGAACTACTTCGAATATAACAACACCATGTAACAACAATGTCATGGGACTTCCATGGGCAGCACCTTTGCCCCGAGTGTGGCAGGGCTGTACGTCAGCGACTTTGAAGAAACATACATACAAAACATCTCGAACCCCTTTCTACAGATGATTCTTTTTTGGAAGCGCTACATAGACGACATTATCCTGATCTGGGAAGGAGAGATGGAAAGTCTGAGTAACTTTCATAGATGGATCAACACAAGGGATGAATGGCTGAAGTTCACTTACACAGCTGACAAGACAAAATTGAATTTCCTAGATTTAACCATCTATGTTGAGAATGATACAATCCAAACGAAAACATATTTCAAACCAACTTCAAAGAACAGCTTACTTTCCTACAAAAGCTTTCACCCGCGACCACTCAGGGATAACCTCCCTTACAGTCAGTTCCTGCGCCTTAGACGTAACTGTAGTAACATTCAAGACTACAAAAGTCAAGCAAAGGACCTATGCGACAAATTGAGGAACCGTGATTACCCTGAGAAAACCATCAACAGATGCCAAAGAGGGCTAGAAACCAACCTAGAGAAAGCCTTTTGGAGACAACACAAAAAGGAACAAGAAAGGGATGTGGTAACATGTGTAAGTACTTATAATACAGCCTCAAACGATGTCAAAAAGATTGTTAACAAAATTGGCGGATCCTGACTTCAGGATCCCTGAATTGGCCAAAACCAAGATTCGCAAATAAAAGAACCAGGAACTTAAAAGATATCCTGGTCCATACCAGACCACCACCACAAATACGAGAGGAACCAACCCCAAGGCTATGGGATAACCCCCCAGTGGTGGGTCATTACCCTTGCGGTTCCTGTTCTGTCTGCAACTTGACAACCGCAACAAAAACCATCCAACTTCTGCCGAATTTTAAGTGGACGATCAAATACCACACGAACTGTAACACAACACATGTGATCTATATGATCACGTGTCCCTGTGCCTTGCGTTACATAGGGATGACATGTCGGAAAGCCAAACAAAGAATATACGAGCATAAGAGCAACGTCAAGTGCAAAAGAAGCACAACAAAAATGAGCAACCACTTTATAGAAGCAAAACACACCCCCAGTGATTTAAAATGGGTAATTTTGGAAACCTTGGCAACAAAAAATCACAATGCAGAAAGAATACTCTTCGAAAAAGAACAGAGATGGGTGCACCGGCTTCAAACGAACATCCAAGGGCTCAATGATAATATTCCGTGGCTGAGCATAGGACATTAAAATATAATCTGTACTTTAGAAAACCACCCTATAAAACTCTTGGGTTGGACAAGTATACGAGAATTGCCTAAGTTATATACCTTACTGAAGTGATAGAGCTACACTAAGTCTGTTCTTTCCATTTTTTCCTTTCAATACCGGCTCTTTTCTAATATATCAGAAGCCGAAATCTCGCCCCCCCCCCTTTTTTAAACCAGAGCCGAATAAATACATTAAGGTAGAGTCAACACAAGGCATTTTTACACTGGGAAGCAGGTATTTATTGCAATAAGAAAAACCTTCCAATTAGAATTTATTCTTTACTATCTATTTTTATTTATAAAAACACTTCTGAACCAACTTGCTAGACCGCTATAACCATTTATTGACATTCCCTCATTAACAATGGAATTAGTCTTTCCTTTATTTCTATCCCCGGCTGTATAAAACATCACAAGCCAGAAGCCAAACACATCCAGGCAACCAGAGGAAGTGTCAGCACAAGTTGACAATCCCTCTTTAACAATGGAATTAGTCTTTCCTTTATTTCTATCCCCGGCTGTATAAAACATCACAAGCCGGAAGCCAAACACATCCAGGGAACCAGAGGAAGTGTCAGCACAAGTCGTACTACACTGCACAGCAGGTATTGAGAAGGATCCACGAGGACGGAAAGCTTTAAAACCGTAACGTATTTTACTCAACAGAATCTAAATTGCTTTATACTGTTGTCCCTAGCAGGTAACAAGCTCCCTGGTTGCCCGTTGAAATCCACAATTTAAGACTCAAGGTATGAAACCATGCCGTTTTAGAGCTGTTTGATAATACGTAATTCAAATCTAGTCATTAGCATTTATTTAATAAACAGCTAGCGCATGATATACTAATATTTATCGAAAGGTCTGATGAGAATAAGCTGCGGTCATCTATTAAAAACACTGCTATAAGATTGTTTCTACCACAACTTCAGTTAACCTTTCTTTAACACACATTAGTATATCAACAGTAATTACAACAGACCGCCTACCAAGTCGCTTTCTCTGAGGAACACTCGCAACTATAGGTATACTGCACATATGACATCCGGGTCCATACTATCACCAAGAATAAGGTGCAGAACTATTAGACTAACCCAATTTTCTTCTTGTCAATCTTAACATGACACCTCAGGAGTTTAAAGACAAATATATGGTAATATATTTCCATATTGAGCAATGTATGGGAGACAAAAGAGAAAAAATGTTTCTTAAAAAGTTTGCCAGAATTTCACGCAGGAGAGAAAGAATTGCCATTTTTTTAGTTATTTTTAATGTTCTTCTTTATCATTATTTCTTCTGAGAAAAGACAGCACGCCATTTTTTGAGAAAATGCGCTAAATGATACTTGCATCTTTTTTCTTTTGTTTCCTCCTTTACTCTGAACAGGTACTACTGGACCGCATGAGAATCGGGTCAATACACCCTGATACATAGAGACCCATACAAAATAAGGTCTCCACCACTTTTCCTTTTTTAGGTCCTGAAGAAAGCCCACTTGACCCACAAGGGCAATCACTGGGGCTGAAACATGTCGACCTTTTTATGGACACTCACAGTGCGTTAGACCACTAACTAGTCTTCCCACGCACGACACAGATTTTAATATATCTCGAACCCAGATTGATTAAATTTTACAAATCGGGGTCTACGAGTTTTTAACATTTTGAGATTCACTTCACTAAAAACACTTTCACCTTTCTTTGATCACTACTGCAATAACCAGTGGTTTTCCTCCGGATGGAGGAAGCATACAAAAACTAACCCTATGATGATGCTGTCACGTTTTTAAGAGCAGGGCGGATAATCAAGATATACCGCTTTTCCGACTTTTGTACGTGAATGAGGGTTTTTTATCGGTACACTGCACGAATTTCATAAAACCCTGGTTACTCAGGTCAAGTGATCCATTCTCATTTTGATATCTAATTTACGAATAAGGAAGCTGAATGGATCACAGTTCCTTCTTTCTCCCTCCCCCTTGATTTAACATAAAATCATACGCAAACATTGGCGTATCCTCAACACAGGGAAAAGAAACTGGGACCAACCACTGTTTGCATACAAAAAGGCTAGCAGCCTCAGAGACCGACTGGTCTCAACCCGCCCGAGGATCAACCAAAACACCACTGTCAACACAGTCCTTAACGCCTGGGGATTACCTAATGTGGTCGGACACAACCCATGCGGGGACTGCAGCGTCTGCCATCTGACACAACCAACAAAGACACTTCACCTGGAGTCGGGAAAGACATGGCGCCAACTAAAACATACAAACTGCAACTCAACCAATGTAGTATACCTGATTGAATGTCCCTGCAGATTCCGCTACGTTGGTATAACAACACGAAAACTAAGGACAAGAATTGTGGAACATCGTAGCACCATCCGATGTGAAAAGAACACAAGCAAACTCACGGATCACTATATGCGAGAAGGCCACACCACAAATGATATGTCATGGACATTGATAGAACAGATACCATATCAACAGATCAACCATGACAAATTCATCCTTACCAAAGAACAACGCTGGATTTACCGCCTTTCTACCCACACCGAGGGATTAAATTACAATATCCCTTGGAATAGCCTCAACAAATGACATTTAAATACATGCCCTTAAGGTGATAAAGTAAAGGTGCCCACATCAGTACCACTACTAACCACCATATGTGGCATCTGATCAGGCCTCTTTTAGCCTTTATCTGCATTTTGCTTAAGAACCTTCCCAGATACTTACACTTGCCATTTCTTCTGGCAATGTATACTCCTTTGACACTTTGACCCATCTAGCGCTCTCATAATCCTAATCAGTTTAACTTCACCAGCTGAGAATATAATCATGATAGTCAATCTTCAGATACCCAATGGAAGTATGACTTATTCTTCTTATCTAAAACACTCTTGTTATTTAAAACATTTTTGTGACCAACACAAGAGAGCAGTTTGCACATTAGGCGAACCACACGATGAGCCAGTTCGGCGTAAGCTTTCCTAGCGAGCACTCCGAGGGACGCTACACACACACAATTGCTGGGTCTGTCTTTTGTTTTTACTGCCTTCATTTTCCAGACGCTGCTTGCGCCTAACAGGAAACTGCCTCCAGCGGTGGAAACACCTTCAGCTGCGGGACGAAGAAAGTATTTAAACCCCGCCCGAAGCCGGTTCTTTACCGTCGGAGTCCTTGTGCAGACCGATTAGGTAGAGATACGGGTCACGAGCTATGACGAAGTAAGTGCGGGGGAACGGGGGGGATGCTGTCACGGAGACGATGTCCTTTTGGACCTTGCTCGTAAGTACGGCAGGGCCATGCCTCACTCTCCTTTGTTTTTTTCTCCCTGTTTTTCCTCCTTCTCTATCACTAGAGTGTGACAATTAGCCGGACCCCCTCTGGGGACTCATGGAGTTTTACTCTATTAATTCCAGAGTAAGAAGTGAACGCCTTCCATGCTTTCCTGAGCACAACAGTCACGATTTACCTTTTTACTTTTTCCGCTATTGAACTTTTACCACGGTATCGCATATTACCAAAACGATAATTTTAAATCACGCACCGATACGAACCGCGCTACACTTTCGTTTTATTGCGATTACCTCACAGGCACAATGGCATAAAATCACACAATGTTGATGTGCCTAACCTGATAATAACCTAATTGTGTGCGTTTGTCTGTTTGTTTGTCGTTGTTTACCCCCACAGGTACTAAACTAGAGGAAAACATCCTCTTACATATATCGCACCTTAGCGAGTTTGTCACTTAGGAAGTTAAACACATTTGGTAAACCACCTATTTAATTCACACTTCACATAAATGTCCTGATGAAAGCCAGAACTACTTCAAGGCCTGGCTGAAACATGTTGACCCCATTGGATGTGGGAGCTCATAGTCATCTCCATACACATCTTCTGCCTTGTTTTTAATACTGCCAAGGGCCCATTATTAAAATTACCTCTGTGGACATTGGGACCCTCAGGACAGTTTTTTAACCTACACTCACAACACCACCACTGCACACTCACTTAAACACAATCCGCTCCGCTGTAAACAGACGTTGCAGCACACCCGAGGCACACTCGGTGCGCTGGGTGGGGCCCGATGATGAAGCATGCCACCAACTAGGTTGGTGGGTGAGGGCCTTCATAAAAAACAAATGTTTTTTTCCCTGCACACACTTTTTGAGTTTCTAACCAAGTGCTAGCTCTTTTTGATTTCTACATATACCAAGGGGAAGTGAACTAGCCTACTTTCCTGTTCCTCTCTCTCTTATTGATATTAATAATATTAATTTAATACTGTGCATTTTTATCCCTTTTTCTTTGCATTGTCTCTCCGTTCCAGCACTTCTTTCATCATGTTTCTGAGCCACGCAAGTCTTTCTCTGTCTTATTGTTCGAAGTGAAAGAACATTTGAAATGCTATCAAGGTCTATTTTAATAACTTCCTCATTCATGGGTTGCTGTGCAAAGGCACGGTTTGCTGCTACCTCAAGTGAAGACAGATTCGCTGGCTGTGTGCCTGTGTCTGGAGTCTCATATATATGTTGTCTGTCGGAGACAGTGGGTGCATTTCTCATCCTACCCATTATTATATCTTCTAACATTGGGTCTCCCCCGTCTGTCTCATCCTGTGATTGTGCACTTACCATAGGAACAGAAGGAAAAACCCTGACTATTGCCAGTTGGTGCTCCCTCTCCTGTTCCCTCCAATTCTCCATCTCTTTCAGGTATTGTTTACTATGCAAAAATCCATTCTTTAATTCCAACAATTCCTTATGGACCTTGTCCTTGACGTCACTAATTAAACTCAATTCCCGCATCGTTGTGCCCTAAATTCTAAAAGACACCCACTCCAAGGGCCTTATTTTCAATCTTTCAAAATCAATATTTACATAAATATGGCAAAATAGCCATGTTGTAGGTACCAGTAAGAGGAAACTGTAAATCTTGTCTTTTAGCTGTCAGGGTGTGCCACTTCTGAAGATACAGTAAAGCACTAAGGCTGCTGCGAGAGGTGACCTTAAAGCCTGGGGAATCTCTGGGTGGGGAGGACCGACTGGTATCTGGTTCATTTTTGCTTAGTGGGTTACCCATGGTGCTGGTGTGAAAGCGACTAACCCTGTGGCGTTACAAACAGATCAATTGTACTGGACACACTGACACACAAGGAGTCACTAAAGTGTTTTACCGCTCATACCCCAGGTAACAAAAAGGGGAACGAATGATCAGAACACACCACTCAGAAGCACCTCAAGAGGTTCATCAGCCAGCAGCTTGTTTTGTTAATTGAAGCAGATTGTGCAACACCACATTCACCAGACATTTCATTGGCTTCTAAGTTCACCATAAGCAGTCACATGTGAGAATGGAGACTGGTCCTGGGAGGTGCTTTTTGACCGGCGTCCTTTCAGCTGAATTAAGAGGACAGGAAAGTGACAATGAGTACATTATTTGCAATTCCTTATGATCTTCTCCCTTGGGAGAGTTTGTGTCTGACCACAAATGAAACTGGACTGAATCCTAAGCAAGTATAACACACAGATATGTTCGAATAGGTGAACTCTACATATACTCACAGATTCATACACATAAAATACAAATAAGTGGGGTGACTTGCCCTAAGCAATACCCTACCTGTCCCTAAGGTTCTATTCCCAGGAGAGGAGTAATGGGAGTAAAAGGAACGTGATGGAAATGTCAGTCAAAATACTGAAAATAAGGTAGGTCACGGCTGACATAAAGTATAGCAGAAGCACCAGGAAATCTGTCGACACCACAGGCATTATGTGATAATAAAACATCAATGAAGATCAGAGAATAGCAAATGCCATTGGAATCACAATGGTACAAACAATATCATAGTTAGAAAAACAGCATAGTATCGTCAGATCAACAAAAAATGTCAAGAACAACCCCATCAAGATGATCGTGACCCCAAGCAGGATGCATAACAAGGCATCAAGGGAATATATGAAATGCATCTTTTAAAACATTTTATATCCCTGAGATAGCTCAGACAATTTCATGGTAAGAATAGCAGCAACGTTTTGTCAGTTCCTCAAAATGTCAAAAATACCCCAAAATTGAAAGGTCTCCCCCAAGATCCCTGATCTGAAAAAGGTCAAAGAAGACACAGAGCAGTGCAGCAAAAATGATGAAGTTCAGGCATTATAAAAAAACAGAGAACACATCTGAAACACCACATATCACTATCATGTAGATCACAAATTTTAATGTATCTCATCTGTATGTCACCCACCTCTTGTCCACAGGGCACACAGCCCCTGTGGACAACCGGAGGCCCCCTTACAGGACCCAGGCATCTGGGAGCCAGTAAAAGACGGGCCAAGAAGGAGACAGAGAGAACCAGCAGTGCACTCACACTCGTTGGACTGGACGCACTCGCACCCTCCCACAATGGCCATAAGGAAACCGTTGGTGCATGGCCAGCACCTGCAGCACATTCAGCTGTGCAGACCAGAACCCAAGGTCAAATTAGCCCTGCTCCTCTGTCACCCTTGACTCTGGCCGTACTGCACGAAGAACCACCGACTCAGAATGTGGAGCAAAGGAGCCAACAATACAATTGTCCCTCCCGTGGCAGATGACACAAGAGATAAACAAAGCCACAAAGGCCACACAGCCAAAAAGGATACAAACTACAAAGGCAATGTCTGCAGCCAAATCCATGTGTATGGAGGGAGGGGAGGCGGGAAAGCCAGTAGCAAGAACAGACCAGGGAGATGATATGTGCTCACGGCAGCATACAGCGCAACGATTAGGGGCACTGGAGGTGGCAGGGCGGTCAGGCATCCCGAGCCAGGGTGAACAGTGGTCATAGTCAATATCAGGTCCAGGAGCTGACCAATCTCCGCCACAAATGTATAAGCCTAAATTCAATCAAACACAAAAACCATCAGACCATGCACATAGATAAAGGTTTATTAACGTGACACGGAGACAGTTGACTGCCCAAGTGTTCAGTCAAGGGCCCAAAGGAAGAAGTTGGTTACAATATTTTATTCTTGAAAAACGCAAAAGGGCTGATCTATTAGTTATAATAAGTATCCAATCAGATATCGAGTACCTGATAATTTCTTGGCAGTAATAGCAAGCACATCATTTTATATATATATCATCCAATTAGGAATAATCACGAAATGTATGATAAGCAAATACATAGCGGGACCCATGTGTCTTTTCTTTTGTGACAGCTGGGAATTTCCAAGATTGAGAAACATATTAGCAAATACCAATAAAAATAGTATGTTTTGGCTGAGCTAGCAAGCTGTGACAATCACAAGTGCTGTTGGGTTGAGCAAGCCTTGCTTCATTATGTTGGAAGCCGGTTGATATTAACAAAAACAATGGGTTATCAAAGATCACGTTTCTCATGGTGTAGGCCTCGAGTGAGTTGTATATGCCTTGTTCCTCATTGAGTATCACAAACTTAGCAAGACAAGATGGAACCCATACATGATAGAAAAATACCAAGTCCACATACCTAATTGGCACATTTTATGTACTGATACGTTCCCGTTAAAGTGGTATATAATGTACCCTGGGCCTGTACACTAAATGCTACTAGTGGGACTGCAGCACTTGTTGTGGCAAACACTTAAGTAGCCCTTTTAAAAATGTCCCTAGCCTGTCATTACAGCTCTTTGCAGTTTAAAGATGCTAAATCAAATTGGCAGGATAAATATGATGCAAAACCTAAAAGATTTAGTAACTTTTGTAGTTCAACCTGACAAGGATGCTGCTTGTTGCTTGAGTAGGTTGGCAATCCCCTCAAGCACTAACCAAAGTCCTGACAAACATGTATAAACTAATTTGGATCTAAACATTAAATGGCTTATGTCAAATCAAGTTTACATGAGATTACAATGTTGTTGAAAGGCTATAACACAAAATTTCATGTTATTAACCTGAAAGAATTCAGCATATACAAACTGTTCCTGTTATAAAAACAAATACATTTGTACCTTGTATATGTGTTTAACAAAAAATATTTTAAATACTAATGAGATACCGCTTGTAAAATAAACATCATATATATATATATTTTTTTTAAGTAAACCAAAACAGAAGTACATAAATCTACAATTGTGGGAGGCAGCATCAGAGATATATATCGTGCCTCCTAGGTGCATGATAAATAGTAATGAATACTCCTTCTATAGGGGACAGCCGCGGCCCGTGCAGATTAGAGCAGTGGGGCCCGGTGGGGGAGGGGGGGGATTTTGACAGACGCCGCCGAGGGAAAATTTATTATTTATTTAATTTTCCCTCGTCATCGTCCGTCGAAATCCCCCCCCCCCACCTGGCCCCACTGCTCTTACCTACACGGGCAGCAGCTGATAGGGGATTATTTTACTCCTCAAGCAGGTGGAAGGCAGGAGCCTCAAATAATTATTGGAGAGGGGGGTTGGGTTCTTTTAAGGAATTTGGGAGGAGTAGTGGTGGCTAGGGAGGGTGGAGTAAGGATAGATTGGGTGGTTTTAGTGGGTGTTTGGGAGGTAAAGGGTGCTGGGATGGTTGCTGTGTTTGTTGAAGTTTGTATGTTGTTGTGAAGCAGAGTATGTGTCTGAGGTTTTTGGATCATGTGTGGTTGTGGATTTGGATGTATGTTTACATGTGTGCTGTACTGTGGGTGAGGGTCTGAATTTGGGGAAGGTGTTGTTTTTGTTCATTTAGTGGCTTTGGGTGTGGACTTTTGTGGAGTTGTTGGTTTGGGTGATTGTATGTGTTTTGCTGAAGTTGTGGGTCTCTGTGGAGTAGTTGGTTTGGGTGATGGTTTGTGTTTTGTTGAGGGTGTGTATTTTGCTAAAGGTGTGTGTTTTGCTGAGGGTTTGGTTGAGGGTGTGGTAGTGGCTGAGATTTTGAGTGTTTGTGTTGGACTGATTTAAGTTTTTACTGGTGGATACATGGTTGTATGTGAGTCTGTGTGTGTCTTGGATGTGTCTGTGATGGTGAAAGATGCGGTGCTACTTTGCATGTCTGTAGGTGTATGTTTATGTGCATGTTTGTGTTTTTTAGTAGGAGTGTCTGTGTGTGCCTGTGTGATTGTGTTTGTCTGTCTGATTCTGGGTGGGTGTGTAGCTGCTGTTAGAAATTGGGTCTCTAGTTGGAAGAGTTAGCGCCCTGTCCAAGTAGGGACACAATCCTAGTCAGGGTAAGCTAGATACACAATTTTAATTACCTGTGCTCAACCCTCTGGTAGCTTGGCACAGAGCAGGCAGGCTTGACTTAAGAGGCAATGTGCAAAGTATTTGGTCAACACACACACACACACACAAAGTAGCACAATGAAAACACCACAAAAAGACTCCACACAGCTTTAGAAAAATATAGAAAATGTATCTGAGTAAATCAAGACCACAACGACAAAAATCCAATAAGTAGAGCCGGAGTGATGAATTTTTAAAGAATAAACCAAAAATAGTGCTTAGAAGTCTATAGCGCTGAAAGGCATTCCTCCTCAATATTTAAACAACAATTATAGACATGGGGGTTTGATATGCTTCCAATTTTCGGTCTCCTTTACATATTACAGTATACATTTTCTTATTGTGTTCTTATATTCTTTTTTTATTCCGTGCATTTTCATTGAACTTAGGCTGCAATCGCAGCCATTTAACAGTGATTCTTCCTATTTGCTTTTTTTATACCTATACCTCATGGTATAATGATCATAGTCATATTTAGTGATCTGTCCGTTTTTGTATACGGAGATGTGTTATTTATTTTCAAATACACATGTACTTCCCCACCGGCTTGTTGTATTCCTGCATACTTTTCTTGATTTTCTTTTTTACTGTTTGTTGTTTGAATAGTATCAATGCTGTCTCTCTGTTTATATTTCTTTGTACTGTTAACATAGTGTTCGTATAACGGTTCACATCACATCTTTTCATTTTTTTACCTTTGATAGGTGCTCTTCTGGGGTTGAATGACACCTCAGTTTCCTCAATTTGAAATCTTTGCAATAGGCTATTGGTGGACATATTGGTACTACTAACTTTACACCTTGTTTCACTTCGTAAGTAAATTATTCATAGTAAGTATGAGGAATCTCAAAATAGTTTTAGTTTCAAGGGGGTCCCATTTACTGTTTTGTGGCACTTCTGAGTATTGGATAATTTATATACATGTTCCTTGTACGCAGGGACACGCTTGATGTGACGCTTAAGACCTGCGATCTGTTTGAAACTCGGGACGGATAGATCCATACCACAGGTTGTGACACTTTCATTTTGCACCTTGGTAGGTACGCTTCCATCTATATATATATCTCCATCCATAGTCTTTGGCTGTTTTTTCCTTTCTGGCTTTTTGGTCTCAAAATTATTGAATTGGGAATTCAATTTTTGAAGTATATTGTGTGATTCACAAGTGTAGCTACATACTGTTTGTTCAATTTACAATGAACATTTGGACAAACACATAGGTTTTTCTTCTCTTTTCTTCTGCCTCTCATCCCTTTTGGTTACTTTCATCTCACTTTTGTACATGTTATTTTTAGGTGTATTTATATGTATTTATGTGTGTGCTTTTAGGATAGAATTCGTATATTGTCTTTATATGGTATACTGTTATGTAGTTTGATTTATTTTTTATCTGTTGGTAGGTGCATGTCTTGGTATGTATATATATATATGTAAAAAAGAGTTATGTATTATGTTTTTGTTAGGTGATGTTCATCTTTTATTTTTTAAATATTTTTTTATTAATCCATGATAGTCACAATACATTACATTTATATAATCAATGGTATAAAAATAAACATCAGCTACATTATCAATAAACATCCAAATGCTCTGGGTAAAGCAGACATAGTGGTTAACGAGTTCATCCTTTACAGTACATACGATATTATTTAAGCTCTAAAGTGCAAGGTGCAACATACAAAATATATAACAGTTCATTAAAGTGCGAATGCTCAAATCTGCCAAACGACACATCACTCATCCATATAAGAAAGCACCGGCCCCCAAATTTCCCTACCTAATTTCCTCTTTCTAACCCCTTTTAGTGCATATAAACTGTATTCTAAATTAAAAATAGTAAAAATCTTGCCCTCCATAGTTCGAATGTCGGGGCATCTTTATGGAGTCACATTGAGGCAACACACAACCTAGCTATGGCTGTAGCCATAAAGATCAAATATCGGTACCTATAAGCCAGCTGGTTGGATCCTCCACTCTCCACTACCCCCAACAACACATGAATTGAATCTAGTTTTATTGGATCCCCCAGCAATTCCACTAAGAAATTTTCTAATTGCACCCAGAAGTTACTCAAATATCCACATGAAAAAAAAATGTGCACAATATCCGCATCATCAGTACCACAGCGAAAACACTTGCCGTCGTTTACTCCGCCCCACTTTAGTAACCTGGCTGGGGTATAATAGAGGTTAAACACAGTCTTATAGTGTTGTGCACGAAGGTTAGCAGACATCAATAACCTCCCCGCTAATTCGATAGAATATTCCACCCGTATACCTTGACACCCAAGCCTATTTTCCCACTTAATATTATGTCTGTCTACATCGCCGCCCTTAGTCTCTAACAACAAATTATATAACAAACCAATGCGCGCATTTTTCCTTACAGCTTCAACTACAGGATTTAAATCAACCTTCCATCGACTTTTGCATAAGTAATCACGGATTTGTAAATATTAAAAAAATTCAGTTCTAGGAAGATAATATTTCCCGACTAGCATCTCAAAAGACATCAAACCCCCATTAACATATAAATCCCCAATACATTGAATGCCCCTTATCTGCCATCTGTCTACAGTCCTATCCCAGAATATAGGGGGCAAGAGAGTAGTGGCTGTGAACGGGGTATATTGGGAGACCCTCTCGAATCCGTAACACTTTCGCACCACTTTCCACACCTTATAGGCAGCATTTAAAACCTTAAACCTGTTTTTTTGTAATAACTAAGCTCCAGGGTCACAAACAGCGGATTTTTTGCATCACTACCCAGCAGCATTTGGTATATAGAGGGAGCTTCGGCAACGCTATATGGTTCTACCCCCGTTAATAAAATATTCATACGTTGCAACATACACACCAGATAATATAAAGTAAAATCAGGGACTGCCCATCCGCCTTTCTCACGAGGTAGAATCATGTATCGCATAGCTCTTCGAGGTTTCCCTTGCGCCCATAAGAACCTAGCACATATTGACTGCAATGCTGCCAGCTGGACACAAGAGATTTCTAATGGAACGGATCTAAAAAAATATAAAACTTTAGGTAAGATTAACATTTTAAGGACGCTGCACCATCCAACAAGTGAGAGATGTAAACATTCACACCGGTCTAGCTGCTTCCGCACCGAGATTAAAATATTGCCCCAATTGACCTCCACCAATGATTTTAAACATGTCCTTATTATAACCCCTAAGTAAGATACCTCACTCAGGACCCGTTGATCGTTAAAGCCATCTTGATTTAAGCACAATATTTGTGTCTTGGATACATTTAACTTATATCCTGAAGCGGCTCCAAACTCCAGCGCTAGTTGCTCTATCTTCGACATAGCCCCCACAGGGTTTGGAGTGACCACTGCCACATCGTCTGCATATGCAAACACTCGATAGTGCTCTTGTTTCCAAATTACCGGCTCTATCCCTACATTTTGTTCCAACATCATTAAAAAGGGGTTAATATATAAAGAAAACAACAGAGGCGAGCAGGGACACCCCTGCCTTGTACCCCGTGTTATAATTACAGAGTCTGATTCAAGACCCATTATGCAGATTTTAGCTGTTGGGCGTCTATATAAAACTTGAATAGCTGAGATGAAGTTTTGTTTAAAACCTGCCTGTCGTAATACAGCCCATAAAAATTCCCACGCGACCCGGTCGAACGCCTTTTCGGCGTCTAATAAGATCAAGCTGAATTTATTCCCTATAGTGTTGGCTATATCCAACAGGGTTATCACTCTATTTATATGATTAGTCGTGCCCCTCTTAGGTATAAATCCATGTTGTCGACTTGACACCAACGGGGCTATCACGTCAGCTAACCGGGTCGCGAGGATTTTGGCATAAATTTTGCCATCTGTGTTTAATAATGATATAGGCCGATACGAACCCGGCTGATCGGCAGGTTTATCTTTCTTTTTAAAAACTATTATACTAGCCTCATCCCAAGTCAAAGGGGCAGCTCCTGCTTGCGCCTGGAGAAAAGTGGTAAGCATGTCGGCTTTAAGCTCATTGAAAAAAGTTTTGTAAATTTCTAATGGAAGTTTGTCAGGCCCTGCTGCTTTACCGGACGCTAAACTTTTAATAGCTCCTTCCAACTCTTCCATGGTAATGGGCTCCTCTAATCTTTCTGCATCTAGCAAATCCACTCTTTTACAGTTGAGACTCTGCAGCAGGGCTTCCCCAACCTGTATATCAGAGCATTCCTCAGTATATAGTGCCTCATAATAATCGTGAAAAACCTTTAAAATCCCTATATCTGTATCTACCATATTCCCCCTAGCGTCTGCTACTGATCCAATTCTTTGCACCGCCTCCCTTGATCGCACCTTTTGCGCCAAACAGCGCCCGGTTGCCTCTCCATATTCATAACTTTGGTTCCTATTGATAGAGTGCTTCCTGGCTATTTCTTTACTCCAGTGCAAGTTTATTTTGGCCTTACACCGCGCTACCTGCGTCTGCAGCTCAGAAATCTCAAGTCCAGCCTGAATCCCCTGCATAAGTTTTACTTCCGCTATTGATAGGCTGCCACATAATTCCTGTAAAGCTGCTTGCATCTGTTTTTGCTTATGCAGCCCAAGACTCAAAGTCTCCCCTCTAAAGCCCGCCTTTAAAGCGTCCCATACAGAACCAATCCGTGCTGTATTGCGATTTATGGCCCAAAATTCCACAATCCAGACCTTCATATGTGTCAAATATTCACCAAGAAGCAGCTTTCTATCAAAGAAAATATTCGCGGCCTAGTTCCAGTCCTGAGCATACCAAGATTCAGTACTAGGGGTCCATGATCCGAAGAAATCCGCGGGTGCAGCTGAATATTAGCACCCGAAAGCAAGCGATCGGATAAAAAAAAATAATCTAGTCTTACCAATTTTTGGTGCGGATATGAATAAAAGGTATACCCGGGGTCAGTACCCCTCAATGCTGCCCATGCGTCAACCAAACCATGATCCCCCAGTAAAGACTGAAGTGCCTTAAAAACTTTAGATTTCCTCCCACTATACGATTTGCTGTCATCCTGTAACACCCCTGGCTCAAGATGTATATTTAAATCACCACACATGATCAACGGAGTGGGCCATAGTGCTAATTCCACATTTAACCCTTCTAATACTGAGGCCTCATCAAAGTTTGAGCCATAAATAGAGCAAATAGTATACTTTGAACTACCAATCATACACTCCGCAATGGCCCACCTCCCTACTTTATCCGCCAACACTCTTCCGGTCCCTTGTATATGGTTTTTTGCCAGTATCGCTACCCCCCGTATAGTAGTGGATTGCTCTGTGCATACTAGCACATTAAACCCAAGTTCCGCCAATAATTTTCTTTTGCTCCATGGAATGTGAGTTTCTTGAACACATACCAGGTCTGATTGGAGCAAACGTAATTCAGCCAAGACCCGTTGTCTCTTGTTATAATTGTTCAACCCGCAAACATTCAAGGAGCAAAGCCGTATACCACTATTTATACGTCTATCCCCCATCTATTTTCCCCATATATTTAAGCATCAGGACTATATGTCTAAAACCATTGAATTTCTTACTTAATCTTTCTGCACCATCATGGATTATTTTTTACTAATGACCCCCCACCGCCCGCCCCCCACCACTCTTCCCAACACGGCTTCAGCCGAGGCCGTGACCCCCCCCACCCTTCCCCAAATTAGAGGCTTGGAGACACAAGGCCTCTGAGATGGAACGAGCTTCTGCCCCCCCGGATCCCCCTGCCCTACCACCAACACATAAACCATGCTTTACAAACAAACCCCTAAGTGACAAAAAAAGCACCAAAGACCATTCACAGCTTAATCTAAAAATGTAGTCCTAATCCAAGTACATCTAAAACAATTCATTAGTGTAAATAATCTAAAACCCGCAAACCTTTACATTTGAGTTTCTCCCCTTATCGCCTTTACAGAGAATGCAGGTATTCCTTAGCCGCTGTCTCTGCTGTGAAGAACCGCACGTGCTCATTATAAATGACCTTGAGCTTGGCTGGGTTCAGCAGAAAGGCTTGTGCATTTTTGTCTCGAAATGGGGTGATGAGCTGACGCAATTGCCATCTCTTTTCAACAGTAAGGGGACAGTAATCAGGGCGCACAAAAAACTGTAACCCCTTCCCGCTTTTCTTATGATCCGGCCGCGCCAAATCATACACAGCCTCTCTCGCCAAATAGTTGTTAACTGATATAAAAATTGCCCTTGGTCTGCTAGCATTCTGGCCTGATCTATTACGCTGTGTGAAGGGGAACCTGTGTGCTCGCTGGATCTCCCGTTCCCAGTCCCATTGGGTTAACCCAGGAAAAGCCTCAGAAAACAGTTCAATAATAAATTTCTGTGCATCCTGCCCCTCCGCCCCCTCAGGAATGTCTAATACACGGAGATTATTGCGCTGCAGGCGATTCTCCAGGTCAGTGATCTTCCAGAGGGTGTCATCCTTTGCGGTGCGAAGAGCCTCCGTTGTTGCTTTTTGCATGGCGAGCTCATCCTCTAAGTTCGAAATGCGCGTCTCTGCCTCATTAAACCTATCAACAAACTCGGAACATGTTTTCGCAATCCTCCTCACTGAGTTCTGTAGTTTCCTGCAAGCTCCCTGTGTGCGTTGACTCTCAGTGCGGGTCTCCTCCCTGTGGGCCATAATACTCTGATAGATAACTGCCAGAGAGATGTCTTCAGGGTTCTCCATGACGTTAAAATTAGATTGTATCCCACTAGCCGCTCCATTAGTCCCGGCCTCACCCATGAATGAATAATCCCACTGGAAGGAGTCTGTGCTCTCCACCATCTGAAGACCTACGCCCGCACCTGAATCACCCCTCTTACGCACTGTTTTAGGGCTGTTTTCTGGGGTACCAGGCGACTCGATCCCCCATTATGCGACCTCCTTCACCTGCCTGCTGCTGTTGCTGTTAAACTCCTTACGACCCGCACTAGGAAGGCCACCCCTCCGTTTAGCCTGAGTTTCTGAATCGGTCTCATCCCCAGAGGTGTCAGAGGGGTCTGACATCGAGAAAAAGGAAAGTCCCCGAGTCACTCTCCTTTGTAGAATCCTGATTGCCAGCTTTTTTCCACTAATCCCCAAATCAACACTCTCCGAGGGGAGTTCAACACTCTTTACACCTTTCTCCCCCTCTTTAGATATGTCTCTGGGGTTGTCCCCCGCTGTACCCTCCTTATCAGCCGACAGGTCAGAGGAAGAGTTCTCCCCCAGCGTACCATTTCCCCTGTTCTGTATATTAACAGTTGCCATTAATGTGGGGGGTAGTTGTTTCTTTGGCTTCCCAGTTAGAAACAGTGCAGGAACTGATTTCTTACCGCCCTCCAAACGAATTTTCTCAGGATTTGGGTCGGGTTTCTTCCTCTCTGCTTCACGCATCGCCCCGTTATCGGACGGCTCCATTGTGTTTCTCCCTCTTCCCCGTCCTGCCTTCGGGGGCATAGTGGCGCTGTGCTTCGTCTCTGGGTCAGCGTCAAAATTCCTTTCCGTCAACGCTCTATGCTCACAGAGTCCGACGTGCGCATACCCGGAAGCCCGCCTTGCAAGTGCCAGAAGCCGCCACAGAGCCAGATGGGGAGCTCGGCAAACGCTCCACAACATCACCGATACATGCCCCTACACCATCCACTCTCGATTCTTCTCCTAATCCCGCATGGTAATAACCGTAGTCAGCAAACCAGAGCCAATAATGCGGTAAGTGGAGCGGGGGGAGAGCTCCGGGAGCTCGACCTCACACGACCGCACTCACGGCCGCCATCTTGCCTTTAGGTGATGTTCATCTTTGTGCGTTTTGGGATTGTCAAAGGCTAAAAGGTGGAACCTCGCTTGTGATGTGATTCAAGTATGTGTAGTTTTTTTTTTTTTCTTACTGTGTATAAGGAACTAATAAGGATGTAGTTTTGTTTTTGCATTTGGCATGTAATCATTTTTTGTTTTAATGTCATATATGTTATGTTCATGTGGGTTTATATATGTTTATATATATTGTTTTCGAAGCCCTGAAGAAGTTCAGTGTGTTGGACGAAACGCATTGGCTGTCTGATTGTCATATATATATATAACAACTTTTGAAACAACGTACAGAATAAAAAGATTTACACATAAATTGGAAACCCTTCCTTTTAGACTGTTTATTTGTTTATAGATACTATTTGGTGCACCTTACTGTGTGTTTATATTTGTATAGTACTTTCAATTGACCCACACCTTGACAGCAGGTGTTGATATTGAGTGCACATTCCGGGTATATTCTATGTTTGAATATTTGGGGATATACAGGTACGGTGCGATTTGTGCTAGGGGTCCGCTGTCATGTTTTTGTTCTAAGTGCTGAAAGATTACTTGAGGTCGTGCTAGATCGGGGTAGATCCAAAGTTCAGGCCGGCCACAATGGAGGGCAGGCCGGCTACAGGACTCATACAGGTCGCGCTAACAAAGTACCTTGGATGGAGCAAAGCATCAACGTAGAAGATGTGAGGAGTCGAGGAGGTGCCGTGACATTGTCAATCTGTTGATGGAGGAGAGCATCAGTGCTAATCTGTGCCGTCGATGGAGCTTCTTCGATGAACCCTTTGTATGATGCAGACACTGCGTCATCTTCGAGCTGCGCAGACTGTCATCATCGAACTGTTGTTGGGCAGCCACTGCATCGGCGTTGAAGGATGATGCATTGGTTCCGATCGGTGCAAAGTTGCTGCTGCATCGGCGTCAATATAGGAATATCTACAAAATCCCACTTCTGACGCCCAGGACTGAAGGGGGCACCTCAGGCAAGGGTAGGACTCACAGATGGCAGAGTCCAGCAGCACCAGCACAATTGCAAGAAGTCTTTTATGACCCTGAGACTTCAGAGAACAGGGGGCAAGCAAACAAGTTCTTGGAGTCACTCTGGGCTCAAGTGAGATGGGTTCAGTCCTTGTCCTCAGCAGGGCAGAGATCAGCAGGCAGAAGGGCAACGCAGCACAGCAGTGAAGCAGTTTCTTAGAACAGTCAGTCAAGCAGAGTGGCAATCATTGTAGCACGGCAGCCGTTGCTCCTGCCAGAGTTCTTTACAGGTCTAGTAGTGTACTGATTTGGTAGGGTCTGAGCCCCAGTACTTATACCCAAATGTGCCTTTGAAGTGGGGGTGACTTCAAAGCAACTCCATAAAGTGTACAGGTCCCCTTTCATCCCAGCCTGATAAGGCAGGCTATTTGTGTGTGTGTGGGGGGGTAATCAGTTCTTTGTTTGGGAACAGAACACAGCCTATTCAGATGTGTCAGCTCCCTTTCCCCGTTCCTGCCCAGTAAGGCTATCAGAATGCAGATGAATGCAGAGTCCTCTGTCACACCTACTCTTCCTATGTTTGTGGCCGTCTAGAGGGAATGCACAAAGTGTAGCTCTCACCCAGCCCAGACGTGTATTGGAGACAGGTTACAGGCACACATAACTAAGTTAAGAGCAGAGAAATGTCCACTTTCTAAAACTGGCATTTCTAAAATGGTAATGTCAAATCCAGCTTTATCTCTAAAGAGGATTTATCATTACTATTCCAAATATATGAAACATGATTTAGCTACTCCTTTCTAATCAGGAATTACAGCTTAAAAGTGTTTTAAGGAATCCCCAGTGCTAGCCTATGAGAGGAGTAGGCCTCACAGCAGTGAAAAACAAATTTAGCTGTTTGTCACTACCAGGACATGTAATACTTAAAAGTCCACGTCCTACCTTTTACTTACACAGCACCCTGCCCTTAGGACTACCTAGGGCCTACCTTGGGAGTGGCCTATGGGTCATAAAAGGGGATTTTAAAGTTTGGTAAGTGGTTTTAAATGCTAAGATAACGTGGCAGTAAACTGTACTCACAGGCCCTGCAATGGCAGGCCTGAGAGGTTTGAGAGGCTACTTGTGTGGGTGGCACAACAAGTGCTGCAGGTCGACTAGTAGCATTTATATTACAGGCCCTGGGTATATGGTATACCACTTTACAAGGGACTTACAAGTAAACTAAATACGCCAATCAGGTATATACCAATGTCACCATGTTTAGGGCAGAAACACATGCACTTTATCACTGGTTAGCAGTGGTAAAGTGCTCAGAGTCCTAAGGCAAACAAAAAGATAGAGCAAAAATGGGAGTTAAGCAGGCAAAAAGTTGGGGGAAGACCACCCTAGGGATGACTGGTATAACAGCTAGGGTCTGGTGTTGGAGTTGTTGGGACAGAGATGGTTTGTGCGAGTATGGTGGTGGGAAGATAGATTTGAGAAGAAGAAGGGCCCAGAGATGAAGGGGCAGGTGATGGTGGGTTGGAGGCAGCAATGTCTGCGGGGGAACTGACGATGGCCATGCCTCTCTGTATAGCACATACTTCACAGGGTATGACATCCTGGAAGGCCAATAATTGTGTCAATTGGTGACAGACCCCTTGGATGACAGACAACAGTGCAGTTTGACCTATAGAGAGGCTCTTCAACAATTTCAGAGCCTCCTCAGACATCACTGTTTGGTGGACTGGGGCAGGAGCTGAGGTGCCTGAAGTAAAGGAGAACCCAGCATTTATAGGGCCTTTGTGTTGGCCAACATTCAGGGGAAATGGTGGGAGAATGCTGATCTTGCTGATAGTGGTGGACCATGACGGAAGTCCCTGAGATGGTCTGATTTCCACCACCACTTGGGGCTGGTCTGACATGGAGGCCTCTAAATCTGATGATGTTGTTGCCGCCTCTCCAGCCCCCTCACCATCCATACTGTTGGGTCTCTCGGTTTCGATTGCACCGGCTTTCGACTCCCAGCAAATGTCCAGTTCCCCACCTTCTCCATTGCTAGCTTTGGGGATGCTTATAAGAGAATGAGAAATGTATGAATTTATATGTGCTTTCCTTATATAAGATAAAGTATATATCAATCACATGTTCTAACTATAAATAATGTACCTGTAGGGTTTAAAAAAATCTTCATCAATCCCTATGCTTAAACTTTGATTACATCATAATCACAAGTGACTGTTTACATTGTGGATGGATGATTAGGTCAAATACATGCCTGATAAGGTGTCTTCCCATAACAAATACCATATGATATAAGCCACTTTTGTTAAGGTTGACAGAATATATTTACCTTTTTTGATGGATGAAGGCATCTACCATCCACAGCCTCAGGACTTCCATTCAAGTTTACGGCAAAATTTCAACCACAGGATTGATTTTATACACTTTCCTACTTATGCAGACATTGTTGATTTTTCGTATGTTGATGTGCGGTATGTGTCGATAACACATATGCTAAGCACACAAACATAGGAGGTTACCTAGCATGTTGTCAAACATTTGTAACATTACTTTTATGCTGTCATCTTCCTATATTTATATCACTTTTATGTACAGATACTTGTATGCACATCACTCCACCTATCATACTGTATCATACACATACTTCATATATCATAATGATGTACCAGTCCTGGTATGGAAAGACTTTGATAATGTTATCAACATTACATTGATTCAGATTGTTCAATAACACATTTTAAGTACCAATACTGCTCCATATGTAACAAATGTGCTACATAACATATAAATCATCTACAACTGTAGAAATCAGAACATCTGGTTGAATATTTATTTTAGCATTTGTATAGTTATGTACTGGTAATATTTAAAATATACACATAGAAGACATCTGAAAATATGGGTACCTACTTGATAGGAATATGTTATGGTGTCATTATGGAGCTCATTGTTCTTTGGATTTGGTCACATGTTTCGCAGCCTATTAATATCTGACACAACAAGAAACTATAAGGTAGGCCTCCCTTCAGGAAAATTTAATTGCACTAGTTCTTGACTTGGCCCTCCCCAAAGGCTCATCTAAATACTTGTTGTCTTCACCCCTCCAGTTTTCAAAACCTATTTTGGTAAGGTGTAATGTGTCTGTACACATTACAGCCCATAACCAGTGCTACAGTGTTTGAGCACTCTCCTGCAAACATCCTAAAATTTCCTTACACACAATTGGTACATTTTGTTTAACTTATACATTCCTAGTAAAGTCACACTACAAGTATGAATACCCTTTAAAATATATACTACTAGTGGTCTTTCAGCATTTAAAAGGCTACACACTTAAGTAGCAAGTTCAAACATATTCGTTATGCCTGCATTTCCAGCCTGTGTGGAGTCTTTTTATGGCAAATCGACTTGACACATCTAACCTTTGTCCAAGCAAAATCCTTTCTTTTAATACATGTAAGTCACCCCTGAGGTAGGAACTAAACAGTCTGTAGTCCAGGATGCAGTATCATTACAAAGTTGGACATGTAACATGTACTTTAATGCTTACTTAGATGTTAACAAAAATATATCCAAATGTGCTTTTAAATAAAAGGCATTTTACTTTTACATAACCATTTGATACCTGCAGCCTGTGCCATCTATTAGTTGAGTGTGATTAGCTTGTCAGGTGTTCTGAGTTTAGAAACTCCATACAAAAAGAGAATATGGCTTAGTTGATGGCAGAATTGCCAATCCTGGCTGGATGTATGTGTTGGAGATGTTCCCTGGCCAAATTACCCTTAAAAGTGTTGCTTACAGCACACTCCAAAAGTGAAGTGGCACCAGTCTTTTAGTGACTCTACAATTATTATGGCCTGCCAGGAAAAGAAATGAGGTTGCTAAAACCAGTATGGGTTTATGGTAAATGATGGCCACAATTTCAAAGGCTGACAACATCAATCTTTGCAAGGACCTCTTCAGTAGTGAATAATTAAACAACCTTCTGAAACATACACACCTTTTGCTGTTTTCAGTCTTTGTACACATTTGTCTAAGGCTTTCGTCACAGAACCACTCCCTCACAAACAATTAATTAAATCAGTGCCAAACTCTCTGAAGTTAGACACAAAGAACAGATATATCTATACCTTTCACATATATGTTGGGTTACACATCTTGTTCACATGTACATATGAGTTAGCTCCATTTTTACAAAACATTTGCATAGTAGTGAACATTTGAATGCAATTTTAAATACACAAACAGATTAATACAGGATACCAATCATAGAATGTAAAATTCCTGCACCTCAAGTTTCAAGTTTATTTAGTATTGCTTGGTTAACTAAAACCTTTGCAACATAAAACAATGATAAAACATGGTAATAAACAGTTCAGATGGCAATGTCACAATACAATAATTACAGAGTTGGAGTAGACAAATTTCCCAGTTTGAGTCCCATTGTGTGATGTGCTGACATATATTTAAACAATGCTTAAATCTTGCAATGTAAAAAGAATGGCTGTTCAGTGCAAAACTATTGAACATATTGTATCATTGATAAAAGAAGTTTAAAAGCTTAAGGTGCAATCTAGGCGTTCTATAATGCAGAGTACATATATAAAAGGAAGCGAAGCAGTTTATCTACAATGAGTAAAGTAAGCAGGTTCCCAATATAGATGACCCCGGACATCTTTTAAAGTGCCTTTAAGGCACGTAGTGCAGAGAGGTTGGTCGTGGACTTTGGACATAATGGAACATCGAAGGGAAAGTTTTAAAGCTTAAAGTACATTTAGGTGATCATCAGTACTTTTTAAGGAAGTGCAGAAACGTTTAAGGCTACCTGTGTGGAAAATAGTGGGTTGTTTAGGCCAAGGAAACTTTGCCCTACAAGACCCTGATTAACGATGTTGTTGCAGTAGCAATTAAAACTAATCCGCTGCAAGATCATCAGGGGCATGGACATGATGGATTGGCATCACCCAATTTAATTGATTCGGCTCCCTGCGAGGGGGCGCTTGAATATCCTCATTTGTTATAAGTGTTTGTGGGAGCCTTTGACTCCGTTCCAGGGCGCCTCTCCCTTGATAATGGTCCAGCCCATCACCTTTCTATAGGTTGGAGGACTCATACTCAGTCTCTGTCAGCGCTGTCCATTTATCTATTGAGCTGTGTTCCTGTGGCTCCCTTTGGGGGATGCTGGTTGTGGAATCTGTACGAAAGTACTCAGTGATTTCATTTTTCCTGTTTCTACCTTTTCTTCTTTGCTTGAGGCAGACGCTGGCAGTATTCCTCTGATCTTTTTGCAGAATATCCCTTTCTTAAGAAGGTTCAGGATTATTTTGTGTTGGCTCCTGTGTGTCTTCAGAGGAGGGTGAGTGTTGGCTAGTGCTGTACTCTTTTATCTCGATTGTGACTTGAGTTTGATTAGACCTGGTATCTGTCACCTGATCTTTCAGTTCACTCACTGCAGGGCTGTTTCTGGGGGACCATGTTGGGCATTTAGTTGATCCAGGGTGGCAGTGTTTCCACAGCTTGTGGTTTGCTTTAAATCTGTTAGTAAGTTGCCCAGCATGGTTGGCAAGTCGGTAAGTTTTTCCAATACTGGGCCACAAGTACAGCCTGCTTGTGTTAGCTTTGTGGCTCTGTGTTTGGGTTCACTTAATTAGACTGTTCAGTTCCACAAGTTTGCTGTCTATTCCTGAAACAAATGCTGCTAGGGAATTTAGGAGTCATAACTGAATATCCATTTTGCCTGACTGATACTGTATGGTGTTAATTAAGAGCTGCATGGTGTTTAAAAGTGAAGACCAGATGGTGTCTGTCTGTTGCTCCTTTTCCAGGTTAGGATCAGCTTTAAAGGAAGCCCTGCCATTTGCTCGGGAGGTGTTCTGTATGTATGATGCTGCAAGTTCTTCCCATTCTTGAGTTTCTAAGGATGAGATGTCATAATTGAGATCTTGTAGGTCCTCTAATTTGTTGATGACTGCAAGTTTCGCTTACAGGACTGAAAGTTTGCTATAGTTGAGGATGCAGTTGCTGGTGTTGGAAAGCAAGATAGATGAATCCTCTGTCGTGTAGTTCCTATAATACCCATGCAGGACCTGCGCGTTTGGATAACATAAACCGTGGGCTTGGTGGCAGACTGATTCTGTGCACCCCCACCGCGTATGTTAGCCTTATTTGCATTAGCTAGCTCACAGTGCCACTAGAATCTCCTCTTAGCGGGGAGAGATTAGTTTCTGGCAACCTTAGACCATGACAACCCAAATTCCTCAGAATCGTGGAAACAATGTACTACCTTTCGCTCAGTCACTCTTGCTTACTTATTCGGTTTGCCTCAGAGAGTTACACAGAATAAACAGTCTGGGCGTTTCAATAAGTATTTATTGAACAGTTGTTATTCTAGTGTAAAATATATGTGCTGCAGAAACCAGCAGACAATAGCAGAGATATATTATCAGCAGTACGATAAAAGCAAAGGAATAGAACAGTTCTACCATATTGCAATAGTCATGAGTACATACATGAATATAAAAGCATTATGCAAGTGCGCGTACTCCTACAATGCCTAACTAGATGTACCTGAGTGTACCTAGCATATGTGTAGGTCTAAAAGCCTAAGAGCCAAGAATCCTTCTAGGATTTAGTCGAACCCCCATACCTGAATAGAGAGAGTGTGGGACCCCGTCCTGGTCTCGAGTTGGACACCCCGCAAGGGCTGTGTTAGACCGCTGTCAGCTGGAGCGACTGCATGCAGGAGCCTCAGCGTCTCTGGTCAGTGTGTCAGCATGGAAGTCTCGGTTCCCTCTATCTTCCGGGGTAAGATGTGGTGTATTTATACCCTAAAGAGTCTCGGTCCTCAGTATGGGGTGGTGTATTCCTAGAGGGCCATGCATAATTGATGAGTACAGTGTGGGCCTGTGTTTGGGAAAAACCCTGCTGTATTCAAAACCACAGGATAGATAACGTTCAGCCCTCTGAGCACGTTGTGTACTAGCAAGGACCAATGTAGGTGAAAGATCATGCCTATATAAGGAATCATGACTATAATAGGACATGTACAGTTATGACCATAATTGGGCATATGCGGCTATGACCATAATAGGGCAAGTACGAATATGACCATATATGGACAAATATGAATACGTCCATTTTAGGGCATGTACGAACGAGTCTACATTATGGCCTCTATACGGGACATAACACCCACTCCTCTTCCGATTTGGATAACAATGACCATACTTAAAATCTGGACAATTTAAAACTTTTTTTTTTAAAGCAAGTAAAAACATGGTTTTAAAATTGTTAAAATCTTCTGCCTAAAATGTTAATAATTCAGCTATTTCTAATTGGCACTAAAAGAATGTCCATTTTATTTCTCCATATAAGTTGCCTCACTCAAAGCGGAAGAAGGCCATGCTTTTCTCAAGTGAAAGTGTCAATTTAGGAAATGTTCCAATTTTGCTCGTTTGTTTTGAAACGAGTGAAGAAGCCGAATTCTTTCCCAGGACACGATGAGCCAATTCAAGATTAAGCGTCCTGGCTGGGAAGCACAATATTATCGGTGTTAGCTGCTGCAGACGACAAATCCAACGCCTCACAGAGAACGTCAATCGCACATAGATGGAATGTAGCACTGCCAACAGTCGGTGCTGCGGCAGCTTGTGCGGCAGTTGTTACCTGGGTGCCTGTGGAGGAGTCACCTAACCCAGCAGGAGCAAAATGCACCTGTGGATTCTCCAGGAATGCATTCATCAGAATCGGAAGCCGCTGGGGACAACGCAGAGCATGGGCCTTTATGGGGTCCAGCATTGCATCCGTGTCCGGAGGCGCATCTGATGGAAATGTTAGACAAAGATCCAACGTGCATTCTTCTCCGCAGAACAGGCATCGAAGAACAGGTAAGATGCAGTCTACCCAGACTGGTCTAAACAATAGAAACCAGGAGGAATTGAGTTCTCGCAGGCAAGGAATGCCCAGAAGTTGTACCATGCGTTCACGGTATGTCCGCTCCAGAAGCGTGTTTGCCATTCCCTCAGGAATTGGGCCGTACATTTCGTAGCAGTAGTATAATGAATAGGACCCCTGCAACCAGCAATTGGATAAGCGGGAATCCTCCAAATACGCTTCCCAATATGGAGTGTATAAAATTTGGGATTACTCCGAGGACTGTCTGAAAGGTGCTTAACAGTCCTGACCCTATGGTCTTAAATAGGTGTACAATACCACTCATATCAGACATATTGAAGATACGTCCCGCCATTTCTACGAAATGAAATGGGCAGTTTGTACGTATAAGCGCCTGTATCTCAGTCGAGGTTCTTGCAACTTGAAGTTCATAGGTTTCTCGAGCGGAGGTTAAGGGCACGGGTTGCTGTAAAAGCATAGCTTGCAGTCTGCTCAGAGTATCAAATTGTATGAAAGAAACGTTCAGTGAAGGCCATAGCGGCGCCTCCCTGACTCTGCTCAGTGGTGGAAACAATACTTGCATACAGCAAGTAACCCTGGATTTAACAGTGACCAGATAGGCGACGCCCGGAAGCATCCCACAGCAACCTTGATCATTTAGCATTAAGTAACTCCCATTCGAGAGCAGCTCAAAAACTGGTGTGATCACTGCAGCTGGGGTCCCAGTCATGTGACACGATAGGTTCGCTACTGAACCGTTACAGGCTCCGTGTAGCGAAATATCCTGACACCTGAGAGAACCTCTTAAAGCGTTCTTGCAGTTTGTACCACTCAGATACACTTCTCGATCCCCATTCCAGCATCGATATCTATATGGTAACTCCCAAGATTCCTTAATGTATCCCTTACCCATTTTTTCATATTTGCCTGCCTGCCTTTGCTCAAGGCAATATTGAAACTGAAACGTAGTGACCGGCAGCGTGATTTGGCCATGAATTAGCCATTCAGTTGATGGTGATTCGGCTACAGTGAAAGGTAACCTTTCCAGTTTCTCAATACGCAGCATTGTATATTTGGCTCCCTTTGTGCCATTTCTGTCTGTTTATCAGTTAGATTGTATCCTGAAAACAGAGACGTGGTGTTTATAAAATGCCAGGGCACATAGCCTGCACGCAAAGATTGTAGCGTCCAGCTTAGCATCATAATAGAACGTAGCTGAGATTGCCCGTGTTGTAACAAGGCCAAGTCTTGTTCTAATATGTCGATTGCCGAAGACACAATGTTACCTAAGGAGTAAATTCTGGAGGTCAAAGTTGTTAACCCATTATCCACTACAGCTAATGCCTTCTCTAAGTTAATACGGTCTATTTCCCGTATTCTTTCTGCGGCCTCTTGTTGGGATATTTTCCAGTTTTCATTATAATAGGCATAAATGCCGGCATATATGAAACGTTTCTGACGTGTCTTCCTTGGGCCTAGTAAAAAATCCCTAAGGTCTACATCAGGTGTGAGTAAGGTCAAGTGATGTTTTACTTCTGTGAGTGTTGAGGTCTCTAGCCAATCAAGGCACAACTTCCCAACACTATAGGATGTCACTACCCAAGGGTGTTGTCTCTGTCCACAACGTGTATCTGGCCTATGGATACTAAACCCTTCGGTTGTATTCATAAATCTCTGTTGACAGATGTTCGTGTCAATGGGCCAAATCAGCCAATTCGTCCAATCAGGATCCAACCTGTTGTACTGGAGAATGTCATATAATCCTACCCCTTGTGTAGTTGAATTCTGCCCCCGCCCATCTGTGATGGTGTAGGAAACCCGGGTGAGTTCAGTTCCTTGTTCTTGGCTAGTCCAAGACAGGATGTCTGTTGCACAGTTTCATTCAGAAATATAATCTGCTGTAATGAGGCATGCTCTAAATAGCACTTCTGTTCCCTGGACTTGCCAGTCCCTAGAACCCCAGATTGATTTTAAATCTATAGTGTCCTTCCATAGGTCGAAACCCTGTGTAGACAACTGGGCCATAAAGGAGGCATAGTAAATCTGTTTGGTGTTAGTTAACATAATTTTCTGTGCTGATGTTTTTGCCACTCTGTAATAAAATGACTTCGGGTCAGATGTATTAAACCCTGAAAAGTATGTCAATTTCTGTGCAAAAGTTTGCGAACTGCCTTTTGGAGGTGTTGTGCAGTATTCCCACTGGTGGTATTCATATACATTTCTAGGTGTTATAGAATTGTGCAAGAATTGATGACCATAATGTTGGTAACAGTACAATGTATTATAGTCTGAAGTACCTTCTAACATTTCATTGTTCGGAAATGCAGCAGTTTTTTCTAAATCAGACTTCATAGCATTTACAGTTTCAGTGTCCCAATCATCAGAAAATGTACTGGAGGTAATGATATCACTTAAAGAAATTTTAAATACATGTTTAAGCTTTAAAAGTTCAGTCGGACCGAATATATCATAATCAATCTTGTCCCATACTATACCGTCCGGTATAGGAACTGCTGTGATGTTCACTGAAGACGAGTCTCTTGGTTCACGATGTGAAGACTGGTGTGGTTTTAAAATCAAATTGACTCTTTGGGCTGTAGAGCTCTGCTGGAGGTATCGTCCATTAAGAAGCATACTAAAAGTTATAATTAAACCTAGCCAGAAAAGAAAAAATAAAATTCCAGTGATATACCATAGTTCAATCCAAGGTGACACCAGGTAAGTCTTTCTAAAAAAGTTCAAAAAGTCAGTGAGATACTGTTTGAATGATTTCTTTGGCTGGCGTAGTTTCCGGCTCACTTGGGTCCAGTGAAAACGTATCAAAGTTCATGAAATAGCCAGAAGCAGTTCGATCAATTGTTGTAATTGCATCGGGATTTGTTGAAATCTGATTTTGCTCTTGACGAGGCATGTTGACGTAGATGTCTGTAGTCGTTCTTATTGCAACTTGGTTGTTAAGTTGATTTTCATTTTGAAGATGAATTTCTTGTTGAAGTGGAACGAGTTCCATAGCATTGTTGCTTAGTCCTTCATTCCGTACAGGTGGCTCTTCGAACGTGATGAGTCTTTCTGTTTGGACTTCTTGGATTGTAGCAAGAGGAGGGCGTCTGCTACTGTGGAGTCCACGAGGCCTACTGTTTAGTATCGGCCACATAGTGTGGTTTGATTAAGTCAATTGAGACAAATCTTTTCTCCTTTTTTCCGGCAAGAGGCGGCAGAAGTACAGTTCTTGTGCCTTGGATTGCTAGGACCGGTACAGGCTTTCTGTAGGATGGCCCAAATTCTTTCTGCATATGGCTATGTCTGAACTGGGGTGGCGTGGTGAAGCAAAATAACGATGGATTAAACCCAGATCTGTGACTGGGGGTGAATGTTTGCCAATGTGCAACATTCCGTCCATCATCTTGTGTGTTTTGCATTTCGCCCTAAGTGGGAAGGGTATGCCCAGACGTGGGTCCCGTGCTCACTACGCCACTGGAGTCAAGCTATCCTGGCTGATGAGGGCTGAAAGCCCGAAACCGGTCCTAGGATGCTTGATTCCGGTCCAGGGAAGACATGGCTTGGCAGTTCGGTCTGGACTGTTCCCATGAGGCACAGGGTCAAGACTGATTTGCATATGGCTATGTCTGAACTGGGGTGGCGTGGTGAAGCAAAATAACGATGGATTAAACCCAGATCTGTGACTGGGGGTGAATGTTTGCCAATGTGCAACATTCCGTCCATCATCTTGTGTGTTTTGCATTTCGCCCTAAGTGGGAAGGGTATGCCCAGACGTGGGTCCCGTGCTCACTACGCCACTGGAGTCAAGCTATCCTGGCTGATGAGGGCTGAAAGCCCGAAACCGGTCCTAGGATGCTTGATTCCGGTCCAGGGAAGACATGGCTTGGCAGTTCGGTCTGGACTGTTCCCATGAGGCACAGGGTCAAGACTGATTTGCATATGGCTATGTCTGAACTGGGGTGGCGTGGTGAAGCAAAATAACGATGGATTAAACCCAGATCTGTGACTGGGGGTGAATGTTTGCCAATGTGCAACATTCCGTCCATCATCTTGTGTGTTTTGCATTTCGCCCTAAGTGGGAAGGGTATGCCCAGACGTGGGTCCCGTGCTCACTACGCCACTGGAGTCAAGCTATCCTGGCTGATGAGGGCTGAAAGCCCGAAACCGGTCCTAGGATGCTTGATTCCGGTCCAGGGAAGACATGGCTTGGCAGTTCGGTCTGGACTGTTCCCATGAGGCACAGGGTCAAGACTGATTTGCATATGGCTATGTCTGAACTGGGGTGGCGTGGTGAAGCAAAATAACGATGGATTAAACCCAGATCTGTGACTGGGGGTGAATGTTTGCCAATGTGCAACATTCCGTCCATCATCTTGTGTGTTTTGCATTTCGCCCTAAGTGGGAAGGGTATGCCCAGACGTGGGTCCCGTGCTCACTACGCCACTGGAGTCAAGCTATCCTGGCTGATGAGGGCTGAAAGCCCGAAACCGGTCCTAGGATGCTTGATTCCGGTCCAGGGAAGACATGGCTTGGCAGTTCGGTCTGGACTGTTCCCATGAGGCACAGGGTCAAGACTGATTTGCATATGGCTATGTCTGAACTGGGGTGGCGTGGTGAAGCAAAATAACGATGGATTAAACCCAGATCTGTGACTGGGGGTGAATGTTTGCCAATGTGCAACATTCCGTCCATCATCTTGTGTGTTTTGCATTTCGCCCTAAGTGGGAAGGGTATGCCCAGACGTGGGTCCCGTGCTCACTACGCCACTGGAGTCAAGCTATCCTGGCTGATGAGGGCTGAAAGCCCGAAACCGGTCCTAGGATGCTTGATTCCGGTCCAGGGAAGACATGGCTTGGCAGTTCGGTCTGGACTGTTCCCATGAGGCACAGGGTCAAGACTGATTTGCATATGGCTATGTCTGAACTGGGGTGGCGTGGTGAAGCAAAATAACGATGGATTAAACCCAGATCTGTGACTGGGGATGAATGTTTGCCAATGTGCAACATTCCGTCCATCATCTTGTGTGTTTTGCATTTCGCCCTAAGTGGGAAGGGTATGCCCAGACGTGGGTCCCGTGCTCACTACGCCACTGGAGTCAAGCTATCCTGGCTGATGAGGGCTGAAAGCCCGAAACCGGTCCTAGGATGCTTGATTCCGGTCCAGGGAAGACATGGCTTGGCAGTTCGGTCTGGACTGTTCCCATGAGGCACAGGGTCAAGACTGATTTGCATATGGCTATGTCTGAACTGGGGTGGCGTGGTGAAGCAAAATAACGATGGATTAAACCCAGATCTGTGACTGGGGGTGAATGTTTGCCAATGTGCAACATTCCGTCCATCATCTTGTGTGTTTTGCATTTCGCCCTAAGTGGGAAGGGTATGCCCAGACGTGGGTCCCGTGCTCACTACGCCACTGGAGTCAAGCTATCCTGGCTGATGAGGGCTGAAAGCCCGAAACCGGTCCTAGGATGCTTGATTCCGGTCCAGGGAAGACATGGCTTGGCAGTTCGGTCTGGACTGTTCCCATGAGGCACAGGGTCAAGACTGATTTGCATATGGCTATGTCTGAACTGGGGTGGCGTGGTGAAGCAAAATAACGATGGATTAAACCCAGATCTGTGACTGGGGGTGAATGTTTGCCAATGTGCAACATTCCGTCCATCATCTTGTGTGTTTTGCATTTCGCCCTAAGTGGGAAGGGTATGCCCAGATGTGGGTCCCGTGCTCACTACGCCACTGGAGTCAAGCTATCCTGGCTGATGAGGGCTGAAAGCCCGAAACCGGTCCTAGGATGCTTGATTCCGGTCCAGGGAAGACATGGCTTGGCAGTTCGGTCTGGACTGTTCCCATGAGGCACAGGGTCAAGACTGATTTGCATATGGCTATGTCTGAACTGGGGTGGCGTGGTGAAGCAAAATAACGATGGATTAAACCCAGATCTGTGACTGGGGGTGAATGTTTGCCAATGTGCAACATTCCGTCCATCATCTTGTGTGTTTTGCATTTCGCCCTAAGTGGGAAGGGTATGCCCAGACGTGGGTCCCGTGCTCACTACGCCACTGGAGTCAAGCTATCCTGGCTGATGAGGGCTGAAAGCCCGAAACCGGTCCTAGGATGCTTGATTCCGGTCCAGGGAAGACATGGCTTGGCAGTTCGGTCTGGACTGTTCCCATGAGGCACAGGGTCAAGACTGATTTGCATATGGCTATGTCTGAACTGGGGTGGCGTGGTGAAGCAAAATAACGATGGATTAAACCCAGATCTGTGACTGGGGGTGAATGTTTGCCAATGTGCAACATTCCGTCCATCATCTTGTGTGTTTTGCATTTCGCCCTAAGTGGGAAGGGTATGCCCAGACGTGGGTCCCGTGCTCACTACGCCACTGGAGTCAAGCTATCCTGGCTGATGAGGGCTGAAAGCCCGAAACCGGTCCTAGGATGCTTGATTCCGGTCCAGGGAAGACATGGCTTGGCAGTTCGGTCTGGACTGTTCCCATGAGGCACAGGGTCAAGACTGATTTGCATATGGCTATGTCTGAACTGGGGTGGCGTGGTGAAGCAAAATAACGATGGATTAAACCCAGATCTGTGACTGGGGGTGAATGTTTGCCAATGTGCAACATTCCGTCCATCATCTTGTGTGTTTTGCATTTCGCCCTAAGTGGGAAGGGTATGCCCAGATGTGGGTCCCGTGCTCACTACGCCACTGGAGTCAAGCTATCCTGGCTGATGAGGGCTGAAAGCCCGAAACCGGTCCTAGGATGCTTGATTCCGGTCCAGGGAAGACATGGCTTGGCAGTTCGGTCTGGACTGTTCCCATGAGGCACAGGGTCAAGACTGATTTGCATATGGCTATGTCTGAACTGGGGTGGCGTGGTGAAGCAAAATAACGATGGATTAAACCCAGATCTGTGACTGGGGGTGAATGTTTGCCAATGTGCAACATTCCGTCCATCATCTTGTGTGTTTTGCATTTCGCCCTAAGTGGGAAGGGTATGCCCAGACGTGGGTCCCGTGCTCACTACGCCACTGGAGTCAAGCTATCCTGGCTGATGAGGGCTGAAAGCCCGAAACCGGTCCTAGGATGCTTGATTCCGGTCCAGGGAAGACATGGCTTGGCAGTTCGGTCTGGACTGTTCCCATGAGGCACAGGGTCAAGACTGATTTGCATATGGCTATGTCTGAACTGGGGTGGCGTGGTGAAGCAAAATAACGATGGATTAAACCCAGATCTGTGACTGGGGGTGAATGTTTGCCAATGTGCAACATTCCGTCCATCATCTTGTGTGTTTTCCAAATTCTTTCTTGTCAGCAATCTTCTCTCTGACCAGAACCCCAACTTTTGAGATCCAGACAGGTCTTGCCGTTACTGCCTTGACTTCTTCAGTGGCGGCCTGTTTCTGGAGCACGTTACTTTGTTGTGTCCTGGATTCATTTAGATCCTGTAAAACAGCCAAACGATCATGGATATCAAATGGTTTTTCATCCGCCACTGTGCCTTCACAATCAAGATCAGGTACCCAAATTCTTGTCCCAAATAGGACCTCGTAAGGAGTGACACCCCCTAGAGAGCTTCTTGGCTGGGTGTTGATAGCTCGTTGGACCCCATAAAGGTGATCGACCCATCTACCGCCCTTGCCTAATACCCTAGCTGTTAAAGATTGCTTTAAGTCACGGTTTTTCCTCTCCACAACGGAATTTCCCTCGGGATGATACGGAGAGGAGTACCGCAATGCTAAGCCCATTCCTTCCATGGCCTCTTTGTAAGCCTGAGAGCTAAACGCAGGACCACGGTCAGAATGTAACGTGCCAACTGCGTATGTGCCGATAAAGACTCGCAAATCTTTTATAACAGTTCAAGCATCAGCCGAGCGCTGAGACCAGACCTTGAGGAAACTTGAGTTGGATGTACACGAACGGACAACCTAATGCTGTCTAACAATGGTATCAGTACTGGATGTGTTGCGGTGGACCCTTCCATCAGCTTGCAGATGTCGCAGTTCCAGACATAGGGCCATATGTATGAAGCCAATTTGCGATCGCAAACGCCGAAATTCGCAGAATTTCGGCGTTTGCGATCGCAAATTAGCAGTGTGCAATGTATCACACTGAAACCCCCTCGCAAAATAAGGAATCGCAAATTTTGCGATTCCCTATTTATGACGATTGCATTTAAGGAATCGCTAATTGCGATTCCTTAAATGCAATGTAAGAAGCACAAAAAAAGTGCAATTTGGGCTTAAGGAATCGCAAATTACCACCAACTTCAAGTTGGTGGTAACTTGCGATTTCACTTAAAAATGCACTTTTTTGCATTTTTTAAAGTGCCCTGTGGCGCACATACATGCCCTTAGGGCATGTATGTGTGCCACATGTGCACACATGCACATTTCAGGGGTGCAACAGGGTGTCCTTTTGACACCCTGGCACCCTTGAAATTGCATTCTCAATTTGCGATTCTCTAATTGCTAATCGCAAATTGAGAATGTTTTCCCATTTATTCCTATGGGCCTCTAGGCCCATAGGAATGAATGGGGAGGAATTCCTTAATTGCGAATCTCAATTTGCGATTCGCAATTAAGGAATATGAAGGATTCGCAAAATGTATTGCAAATCCTACATACATCTCGTTTTGCGATTCTCAAATAGCGATTCTCTAAAATTCGCTATTTGAGAATCGCAAAACCAAACTTTCATACATATGGCCCATAGTCTCTAATCTGCCTTCTCATCACGGGCCACCAGTAGCGTTGTTTCAACAAAGAAACAGTCTCCCTAAGTCCCTTATGTACAGAACCCTTCCCTTCGTGTGCCGCCACAATTAAACCTTGCCTACGATCCATATTTGGTATTACTCTATCCCCCACTCCAGGAATCTGAGCATATGGAATGTTTTGTGCATATAACTTGTAGGAGTACTTGAGTGGAAATTTCTTTGGTACTGCTGTGCTGCCTTTGCGTGAAGCATTGACATCTACCATAATCTCGCCGTCTACTCTCGTCTTTGAAAGAGTAACTGCAGCTACGGCGGCTGTGCGAACAGCCCCCTTTGCGGCTTCATCAGCCAATGAATTCCCTTCAACGTGAACGCCATCACGCTGATGACTCAGTGTATGTATCACGTGAGCCCTTGGTAGTTCGTTTTTCAACTCCACTACCTGTTCGTATGCTTAATTGTGCCACCTTTTGCATCTTTGAACCCGTTTTGTTCCCAATGATGTAGATATTCATTGTACGACTGTACACAGTAAAAGGAATCACACACAATTAGTGTGGGGAATTCGTGTTCCATGTTTACAAGTGCCAGTATAAGTGCTTTGAGTTCTGCCAACTGAGCCGTGCAGTCTCCTAGAGATTGCGTTTTTGTGCAACTCGGATGGAACTTTCCATCGTGCATGCGACCTTTAACAATCGCACACGCTGCGCTGTAAGCTTGCTTACTCCCTATGGCTGGTTGAGCAGATCCGTCAGTGTAAATAATGTATTCATACTGATCTAGAGGCAAAATCTCATTTGGAAGAGGATATTCTTGTTCGTATTGCAGAAATGCTTATGTTTTTAAACTTGGATCAAATCTGTATTCAACATCCGTTGCAGTAAGAGAATTAGCCCATTGTATTCATCTTGGATGTAAGGCTTTCGCATTTGGAATGCTAGCTTTTGTAACAGCTTCTAAAGCTGGTACTGGGGTCACGACAATTATGCATTTACCCTGAGCCAGAGCTCTTTCTCTTGCTACAGCGGTCTGCACTGCTGTCAGAATTTTTTCTGTTAAAGTGAAACGCATTTCTGCGTTTGTGTACAGGTGCGATTTGTATGCGATTGGTACTGTTTCACCTTCATTAAAAGTTCAATAAGTGTACCCGCATTGACCCGCTATTACTCGGATCACTAAGTTCTGTGCGTTTACGCGTGTCTGTAAATGTTTAGAAGCTATCATGTCTTCCTGTAGGGAACGCAGGATATTTGTCTGTTCCTGTGTCCATTGTCTGACTGAAAAATCAGGTTTGATTAAGTCGTAGAAAGGTTTTACACTTTCGGCGTAATCCAAAATGTATGTTCGACCAAAATGTAGGAATCCCAGAATTGATTGTAAATTCTTCACTGATTTTGGAGGTTGGAGCAGCGCACACTTTTCTAAAAAGTTTGCTACTAGGCTTTTTCCCTCACTTGACAGCTCGTATCCTAAAAACAGGACACTGAGGTAGGGCAATTTTTGATTTTTTGAAATTAAATTTATAGCCCTCAGAGGGGAATCCCAAAATAATGGTGCTCACCCTGGTCAAGTGCCTCGGTAAGTCATCGTCCATCAGATAAATATCATCCACATAGGACAATGCTTCTTCATCCAAATTTTGGAGTAACTCCGTTACCCTTGCTGAAAATACCCCGGGGCTATTTTTATACCCTTGGGCTAGTCGACAAAATTGTCGCTGGGACCCTAACGCACTGAATGCGGTCAGATACCTGCTTTCAGGCGCTATATTTTGGCAGAAAAATCCATTTGAGATTTCAAGTGTTGTTTTGTATTTTTTGCACACAATGTTATTCATTAATGCAGCACTATGTGCATTTTGAACTGCAAATGTCTTTGTGCAAATGTTTAAATGTCTGTAATCCAAAACTAAACTATATGTGTTGTGAGGTTTCATTACGGGAAACAAATGATTGTTCATAGGTGAAGTGCAATTTTCTATCACGCCCTGGTATTCTAGTTGATCTAGGATCTCCCTGACTTGTTTTTTAGCTTCCTGCTTTATAGGGTATTGCCTTTGAGCATTTGGGGAAACTTTTAACGGGATCACGTGGTGGGTTGAATCCTCATCCCAACCAACATGATTTTTATACAATGCTGGAGCTAGGGCAACCGCCCACTCCTGCGCATATGCATGTTTTAGGTGAATGGGAACGAGGTCGGAAAAGGCTGGAAAGATTACAGTTTCTCCCCTAGGGCACTCCATGACGAATGCTGGCGGCCAGTCTTGTTCTGCTAATAGAATGTCATACCCAGATGACAGACTTTTCCAAAAGAGACCTTTAACTTTTCTGGACTTGTCCCCCTCCATCCGGAGTGTTATCTCATGTAACTTATGTGGGACACTTACCCGAGTATCAGGTGTTTCCACCGTGATATACTCACTCAACTCCGCTGTCACCAGAAATTCCTTCAGGTTCTGGCGAGCTATCGTTACTTCTGCCGCGCTGTCTAGCATCGTCAGAGCCCATTCCCGTTCAGAAGCTGTGTCCTCAGAATTCTGGGCATGTCTGATCTTGAGACCTGCTACCTTCTTCTTTTTGAACTGAGGTTTTGATTTTTGTTTATCTTCTTTTTAGGTGCGTAGTCCGTAGCGCGTTGCGTGTCTCTGGACTTTGTACGCTCCTCTGACCGTCCTTCCCCTCTGAGTTTTTTGATGAACCCTGATAGGAACGAGAGGAACGAGTATCAGTATCCTGATACCTGTCAGATTTTTTAATATTATCCCTATTCCTGAGGTTATACCTCCTTTCAGAGGGCTCCTATTGAGGAGACCTACCTCTGGATTGAGATCTGCTGTCTTTAGACTTTTGTTGTTTTTTATTTTCCCACTTCTTTTTAGAAGAAGTAGGTGTCTGCTTTGTAGTGTCCTTTTCAGGACTGCCCACTAGTTGTGGTGTTAATGCTTTCCCACCTAGACTGTCTCTGCCTAATTCTGCATATGCAGTTTCAATTATTTTGGGTAGTTCGTGTTGATGATCCTCTGGACTGAACTCCCTTAGGCGTTGGCTGATCGCCACTGAAGCTGCTTCCCCCTTAATGTTAGCTAGTATTATGGCTGATACCTGGTCAAAGTTATTTAGTAACTTCATCCCTAATTTAAGGGCAGGTTCTGCTCCGTACTCATTTTATATCTGTCTCAATACATCAGGTATTACTGCTAAGGACGGGATACCATGTGTTCTGGTATATATGGCAGCAAAGACTGAACCCCAAGAGGTGCAGTCCTCTACTTGTGGTGTGATCCCCATGGGCAAGCAGACTGTTAGAATTCTGTGTTTTTCATAGGTGGTAGTATTCGGGAATACTGCCTCAAGCTGAGTTATTTTCTGAGCTATCCAGAATCGTATTTGTTCGCGTTTTGTGGGCATTTTGCCCATTACTGCGTGTAGTGTTTGAGGAGTAATTTTATTTCCTGTACCCTGAACTGGAGTACTGTTTGCTGCACCTGCTGGTGCAGGTTGGATTGTTAAAGTCCTCATGACGAATTGTGTCAGGTTTCGGTAGATTTTAATTAAATCTCTGTGTTGTACGAGTAATTCTGGCTGTGGCATTGTTCCAATGTCAGGATGCGGTGTGTAAGCCGCTAGTATTGGCCATGTGGCCCCGTCTCCTCCGAGCGGGCCTAATCTTACTCTTTGTCTTACGTGCGGTAGGGCGCCATTAAACCAGTAAAAATGTTCCTGGTAAGTGAGTGGAATCTCTATGTCCTCGAACGGGGCATATTCCCTTGGTGCATTTCCTCTCAAATAGAAGTGAAATTTCTTTGTTATGGCATTTGCTGCTGGGAATGTAACCCATGAATAGAATACCTCTGTTTCGTTTGATTCGTGTGCCTCAATCACGAAAACTAATATGCCACCCGTGGCTGGTAAACCATTTTCTAATAATCTTAGGGTGACTGTCCTTCTGAATTTTGGTGCAATCTGTATTGCATCCTCAGGATCTTCTCCTCCTGTCAAGAAATTCAGGTCAACTCTCTGGTCCCCTGTTTCGGTGTCAGACATTTTAAAGGAAGAAGTGTTCAAAAGGAACTAAGATAAGGTATTATGCACAATTTTAGGAACTAAATGTCCTTTCAAGCTTGATTAACCAACAGCCAATAAATAGTATTTTCGTACTACTCAGCTGCGGCGGATTTTGTGCCCACCCACTCCAGACGTCTCTGGGGTTTTGTGAGTAGGTTCTCTGAGAATAGCACGACTGAACTACTCAGATTCTACTGTTAAATAAGTACCAAACCAACATTAGTGGCGCCATGTCGTGTAGTTCCTATAGTACCCATGCAGGACCTGCGCATTTGGATAACATAAACCGTGGGCTTGGTGGCAGACTGATTCTGTGCACCCCCACCACGTATGTTAGCCTGATTTGCATTAGCTAGCTCACAGTGCCACTAGAATCTCCTCTTATCGGAGAGAGATTAGTTTCTGGCAACCTTAGACCATGACAACCCAAATTCCTCAGAATCGTGGAAACAATGTACTACCTTTCGCTCAGTCACTCGTGCTTACTTATTCGGTTTGCCTCAGAGAGTTACACAGAATAAACAGTCTGGGCGTTTCAATAAGTATTTATTGAACAGTTGTTATTCTAGTGTAAAATATATGTGCTGCAGAAACCAGCAGACAATAGCAGAGATATATTATCAGCAGTACGATAAAAGCAAAGGGATAGAACAGTTCTACCACATTGCAATAGTCATGAGTACATACATGAATATAAAAGCATTATGCAAGTGCGCGTACTCCTACGATGCCTAACTAGATGTACCTGAGTGTACCTAGCATATGTGTAGGTCTAAAAGCCTAAGAGCCAAGAATCCTTCTAGGATTTAGTCGAACTCCCATACCTGAATAGAGAGAGTGTGGGACCCCGTCCTGGTCTCGAGTTGGACACCCCGCAAGGGCTGTGTTAGACCGCTGTCAGCTGGAGCGACTGCATGCAGGAGCCTCAGCGTCTCTGGTCAGTGTGTCAGCATGGAAGTCTCGGTTCCCTCTATCTTACCGGGGTAAGATGTGGTGTATTTGTACCCTAAAGAGTCTCAGTCCTCAGTATGGTTTGTATTGGTCTGTCGTTAGACATGAGGAAGACGTCAGGGGTGAACTTTGTACATACATATTATGCAGGTGGTATATTCCTAGAGGGCCCTGCATAATTGATGAGCATAGTGTGGGCCTGTGTTTGGGAAAAACCCTGCTGTATTCAAAACCACAGGATAGATAACGTTCAGACCTCAGAGCACATTGTGTACTAGCAAGGACCAATGTAGGTGAAAGATCATGCCTATATAAGGAATCATGACTATAATAGGACATGTACAGTTATGACCATAATTGGGCATATGCGGCTATGACCATAATAGGGCAAGTACGAATATGACCATATATGGGGAAATATGAATATTTCCATTTTAGGGCATGTACGAACGGGTCTACATTAGGGCCTCTATACGGGACATAACACCTCCATCATTGTGCTGTTGGCTAGCTCTGTCTTGGGAGCTCCCGGTGCTGTCGCTTGCTAGTTGGATCTATCTGGGCTGCTTGCCAGGGAGGAGCTTTGTCCAGAGGTTGTTGCACCCATTTCTTCCAGATCACTTTCAGTAGCTGGAAGGTGTAGAGTATTGAGGGACCAGTGGACCCCTGCCTCCATTGCTCCCTCCATTGTATTCTTAATGCGTGGTATGGAGTGAGCTGTAGTGTGATCCTTTAGGCCTCAGTTGTCCGTACTTTCTGCTGGTTCTCCAATGAACATGGGCACTGAGATCGCATTGGTAGAAGACGGGATCTGCGCAGCCCACAGATCCCTCAGATGTGAGGTCAATAACTTCAGGCTGTATAGGTCATGGGACCCCTTCAATTCCATCATTGCTAAAGTATAGTACTGAGCCTGCGTCCTTCATGAATGCACATTTTGCATATATTTTAGGTTGGTAGGTACACGTTTTTGTTTTTGTCATGATCCCTTTTGCTCTGGCTGTGCCTGTTCTGTTGTGTGTCTCTGCCTCTGGCTCCTGTAGTGTTACAACTTGGGGATCTTTACCTTTTTGAGAGATTTTTGCTGTGGCAGCTTTAATTTTCTTTCAACCGCATTTCTTTTTACTGCTTTCTGTTGAGAAGGGGCCTCTCTCCCTGCCAGACCTCATTTTGTATCTGGTAGTTCCGTAATTCTGTGCCTTTGTAACCCCTGCTTGGTGGTCACCTTGCAGTGCTTTAGCTGTGGCGATGAGGTGATTAATGTAAACAACCAAGGAGCTGTAGGAATTGGGAGGTAGCGGTAATGACTCTGTCCTGTGAGGCCGCTACTGCTGGACAACCCAGCCTCTGCTGCTATTGGAGCACAGGATGGTGCCTGCAGGGTGCAGGATGCAGAATACCAGTGGATTTCCTGCAGTCTGTTGTCCAATTGTCTGGTTGGTCTGGTTGTCTGTCTGCTACCAGTTTCCAGATGATGTGTGTACCAAATGAACTCCCTCTGTACGCCGCCTCTCCCCTCTTCAGTGTGCTGGCCGTTAGGCCTAGGGGGCATACGCATGCACGGCATGGCTGCCAAGAGGGAAAACAAGACAGCGTGTTCAAGCGTGAGGGGTGCAGACTACACCAAAACCTACCTTGGCTGTCTCCACAGCCACAGCACACCCAGCCTTAGCAGGACCCTCTACCGGGTTTGCCTGACATTTAGTTGACCTCACAGGCCTCATTGCTGGTGATCTCCAGACTCTTAACAGCTCAGGTATGCTGTCCTATGTGCTAGATGGTGAGATGCACTTCTGGGGGGGATGTGAGTCTCAGGTGAGTGCTGAGGCAGTGAAGCAACAGGCCGTGGCAGTAGTCTAGGACAGGTAAGGGCAGCTTGGAAGCTCAGAGTTTGCACAACTTTGTAGCAGGCTTGTGTAGAAAAAACAGTTGGGTAGAGCTTGTAGTGAGCTAGAAATGAGTAGCAGTTAGGTGGTGGAGGGGAGGCAGGCAGTCAGCAACTGCAGGGATCACAGGGAGGAGTGTCGGGATAGCTGGTCCCCCAAGTTTGTGCCCTAGAGTGCCCTTGGGTGGATGCCTCCCACCCTGAAGGCTACAAGCCACTGCCAGAAGCTGGTGGGGGTTTCTGCTGACACGCCTAAGCCCTGCATGCTGGTTTCGCCCCCCCATTGACCTCACGCCCTTAGAGCTCATCCTTGCTCCTGGTTGTTTAGCCCGCTCTCAGCTTGGACTACGCTTTACCAGCAGTTGCGGGGCGACAGAGAGTCAGAGTGCTGGGGAGTGCTGATCCTCGGCCATGGCCCCCAGCGTCTCCCCCAGCCCTCAACTCCCGGTTTCAGGCTCCCTGGGTTCGTGGGTTCGTGGGTTCCGACCCTCCGATCTCTGACTGAACATGCTGCTAAGCTCCTTGCTCGGGCTCCTCACTCAACGTCTGACATCACCTCACAATCGCAGTCCTGCGAGAAGGGAGCAGCCACTCGGTAAATACCAGAAAATCTCTCCTCCTCTCTTACACCTCAAGAAAATGTGTTGTCACAGTTGTGATGTGATAACAATTACTCCGACTTATATAGTGACTGTGGAATCAAAAATATGAGTAAGAAAACTGCTCTCTGGAGTTCAGCTCCCCATCAAGCAGGGAATAGGCCACTGGCAATATACTGCTGGGAGGACTATCCTAGCTGGACCCCATCAGTTGTTTTGGCCCAGCGCGCAGGTCCTCCCACCGCTTCCGACAATGCAGGCTACAGTGCCTAAGGCTCCCTAGGGTCCACACTGTCCTTGTGATGGCCCTCCAGATAGTTTTCCTATGATAGCGGTTAACCTATAATTGGTGAAAAAATATCGAAATAAACATATGTTACATGTGTTACTAGCAAATTTAATTACTATTAAAATTATAACACCATTTCTTTATGAACATTTTGAACATTGTCCATTCATATTCTTATACAACTATGATTAGTGTATCTTTTTTTTAAAGGGAGGGGCCATTTTTGGCCTTAGGGTCCCCGTCCTCAGGGGTTGCCCTCTTTTTTAATAAAGAAAACAAAACAAGGGAAGAGGGCCGCACGTCCCCCCTCCTGGGCCATTTTTGGCTCTGGGGACGCATCCCCTGGGACTAGCCCCTCTTATTTGTAATTATTATTTTTAAAAACAAGGGAGGGGGCTGGCCTGTAATGTGGGTGCCCTGGTCCCACCCAGGGTACCCACTTTTGGAACGTTGGGAACCATGGGGGGAGCCTAAAGTCCCCAGCGGTCCCAGTCGGCTCTCCACCTCTTGCAGTAGCCGGCATTGCTTTGAGACCCAGGGAGCTGCTAACATGCAGCACCCTGGATCTCAAAGCAATGTCTGTTTCCCTGTTTATTTGATAGTGTGCAGGGAAACAGACATGCTCTGCTATCAGCAAGCAAGAGCATTTTCTCCTCTCGCTTGCTGAAAGCAGAGTGCTTGCTATGGCTTGGCGGGAGCGATACTCCCGATAAGCCAAAGCAAACTGCAATGTCCTCGGGGTGGGCACCCTGGGACATTGCTGGATCCTGCCCAGGGGGGTGGTGGCCCCCATAGCCATGTTTGGTCCCAGGAGGGTGGCCGTGTGACACCCCTCCTTTCTTCTTTTAGAACCTGCCCCAGGGAGGTTGCGGTATTCAGAGTGAGAACGGCCCGGGAGGAGGGGCCACGGGGCCCGCTCCGATTTTAGAGTTTAGCCCCAGGGAGGTGGTGGCCTCCCAGCCCCCGATAAGCCCATCTCCTATATTTATCATATGCACCCGGGACCTGGCCCACCAAGGGATTATTCAAAAGCAAGCATGGGAACCCGCACTTGCTTTTTAAAAAAAATATATTTGCAGCAAGTTCGAGGATCCACCTGTGAGACGCAGCAAAGTTTTTAAAAAAATGCTTTTTACCCCTCGTGGGGTCCCTGAGGGACTCCCTCACCACATCTGGGATGTCAGGGTATACCTACCCTGCCCCCTTTTCTTTATTTTTTACATTTTTTCTGGGACTTGGCTTCAAGCCGAGTCCCAAGGTGGCTGCCAACACTTCCTGGTTGAAGTGTTGGCAGCCAATCAAATTTTAGTAGGATCTGCGAGTCCGCTGCAAGGACTCGCTTCCCCAAAACTACCGAGCAGATTTACACCAAATCACAAAAAGCACGCTTTCTGGATCAACGTCTAGCTTTCTGCCAAATTTGGTGTAATTCTGTTCAGCAGTTCGGGCTGTTGGCATGTTCGGAAAAATGAAAAATCCCTATAGACATAACATGGGGAAAACGTGTTTTGGGCCCCCCTTTTTTTCACGGCCCCCGCTTAACAGGTAACCCCAAAACACAGCAGCTGACCAAAAAACGGGAAGTTTTGTGGAGATTCGTCAAGCAGCACCAAAGTTATTGGCAAAACAAAAAATGCTTTTCCTATGGAAACTGCCTACCTATATACCCTTTCAGACTTAGAGTGCAGCATAATTTATGCAAAAAAGAACTCTGTATAGTTTAGGTGAAGAGCACCTCCTGTATAAAGCAGCCTACAACACCAGCAACACTCTGAATCTGCTCGCCTCAAATGCCTGTTTTTCTAGAAAAGTTTGTAAGCATAGGATTAGCACAGTGCCATCCACGCTGAGCTAGAAAGGGACAAAGGTCCTGATTTAGATCTTGGTGAGATTCTTGCTGTCCCTCTGTGGTGGTGTTTACAAGCTCTCCGTCGAGCTCGGGGATTCCCGCTCATCGTATTTAGATGTGGGCTGGCTGATCTGCTGCCCAAGTTGACAGACTGTTTTCCATCGCATTAGTGGATCACCGCAGTCGACGTGGCGGACTGCTTTGCTGGCTAACCATAACCCCTCGCCATCAGGGTGGCGAGATTGTGCAGAACCTATTTAGATTTCACAGTTGTGCTGGCGTTGTCCAAGCGGTGGATTGCCGAAGGACGGGATTCCGTTGTGGGACATGTTCAACATTGTACTTTTCCTGAGGCTTTTGGATGGATGTTAGCATCACACACCTGATGTGTTTTGGCTAATTGTTCACACCTGCATACCACAACATAAAACACACTCCATTTCAGAACATGATCCTTTGCCATTTTACTGCAGCAGAACATTTTTCCTGATCACTTCTTCAGTGAAGTCAGTTTTTTGTTGCTTTCTCTGTTTCTTGTTCATTTTGGCTTTTTTTATTTATTAACTTGTGGGTTATTCAACTAAATGAAATTAATGATTTCATAATGACAGGGAGGAGAACTCCATGCTTTACTGAGGGAGAATCGTCAGTCATGATGGATGAAATTATTAGAGTAGAGCCACGATTGTTTGGAGCCCAAGTACAAAATACAACTATAGCTCAAAAAATGCTAATTTGAGCCAGGATAGTTGACAGAGTGAAAGCTGTAGCAAACAACCTGCGCACACAGGAGGAAATAAGAAAGAGGTGGCACAACCAGTAGGGAAAAGCGCATTCGCTGGTCTCTGAGTGTAACCTGGAGGCCCAGAAGACTGGTAGTGATTCTCCCAGGCCCCCTTACAACGTTTTCTTGAAGATCCTACATCCTGATGGCTTGACAGGAATCCCTGGTGGAGTGAAGACTCATAAGTTATACTTTTGAACGTGTCACTAAACCTATATGTCCTTTTGCTTTTTATTTAGCTGTTGCTAATGTGTTTTGCACCTTTTTGAAAAATATAAACCCATATATAAAATTATTTATTTTAATTTGTTTTAAATTTGTAGCATTATTGTTGTTTCTCTCATTTTTCTAATTGTTAATATGTGTTGTCAATATGTGTGTTTAATTTTTTGTTTTAACCTAGTTTCTTTGTTCTTTTGAATGTATTATGTTGTACTTAAGATTACAGGTTTCAATCTCCATTTAATTTCTAATGATGTTATGGTGCTTGTAAATAACATATTTCATAAATCTGTTTCATAATGTAAATGTCTATTCATTTTCAATGGATATATTTTACTAGGTATATTCAACTTACAATTTTGCAATTGTTAGTAGTTTTTATTAGTAAGAAATAAAAACAGGCATACATTCAGAAAGACATGCGATACAGGCAAAATCTATGCAATACTAGATGCACATGAGAATACAGTTGATTACACATAGCAAATTAGTACGGCAGAGTCAGAGAAGTTAAACAGATGAGCAAGGACACAATGGAGGTATGCGTCCACAATATAACTAACCAGAGCAAATGTGATCAAGAGCACGAAAAGAGCCTTACTACCAGTGAGACTAAGTATAATGTAAAGCAGTACCAAGAAAGTTGATAGTATTTGTATTGCCTATATTACATAGAAAGCCAGGGTAGGAAAGGGGAGGGACGGGGCTCGAGGAATAGGTTGGGATGTCTGTTACATGATTCCAGCATGATCCCTAAGAACCAATAGTGGAAAGGGTCAGTGGACCCTGAAAGCCTAGTTCCATGTAATTATCGAGGGACCACCAAACAGTACTAGAGATTAGTGATACGGAATGCCTTCCTAAGAGTGATGTATGAGCCCCACGGAGATATGAAACCCAGGCCCACCAGGTGTGGTACGATAGATTTTGGAAGGACTTCCATTCTGTAAGTATGACTTTAACTGCAATGGTTAAGAGCAAGTCTAACAAGGCCATATCTGTAGAGTCTAAGGGCAGAGCAGTTGGGGAAGCCAGGGGCCCAGTATTACCATAGTGAAGGGCAGAGAGATGGGAGTGTTAAGGAGAGCTGACACCTGCGTTTGTATTGCTGTCAAGTATGAGCTTAATAAGTGGCATCCAAAAAACATGTGTTGATGTGTGCCAGCCTCAAGTTTGCAGTTCCAGCACTTGTCATTATCTCTTAGTTTCAGTTTGTAAAGTCAATCTGGAGTCCAATGTAATTGAAATGACTACAAATACCATGATGCATTGTTTTTGTTTTGTGAAAATAATATTGTAATGATATTTTGGTCATTCTCTCTATTCTTTCATATTTTCACATATGTAAAAGTTTTATTTATTTATCAATCTCTATTTTATGCTATGTTTTAAAATGTCATTATTTGTGTAATATTGTATTTTGTCACTTTCTTGTTATTTTATTGAATTGATGTTATTTGCTTCACAAATCAAAGCATGTTGACTTACATTTTTTATGTATGTTATGTTGTATGCTGAATATAAGTTGTTTTGATAATGAACATACTTTGCAATGTTTATATGATGACTGATGCTATTTATCCTTCTAAGTTGTTTAATTTTCTGAATTTTACTATGCTAGGCCTTGGAACGGTTTATTTCACATTTCTCCTCTCTGCTGTTTTGTGTTGAATGTTTCCTAAGTTTTATATACACTTCAGTATGTTTTTATAAAATTTCACTACATCATTTTACCTGCTTTGTGGAAGTAGTTTTGAGTGTAATTTAAGCTGTTCTTGTAATTTATTATAATACTACTGAAATATATATTCATTATATTATTTCACTTTTACATTTTAGTCTGCTTATTTTTTTCTAGAAACTCATTTATTGTATCATCCACATTGTTCAAATATTTTTTTCTTTTATTTTATAATAGGTGCAACATCCAGATTACATGGACAACCATCTGCCACAGCTACTGACAATACCTCCACTCCAGACCAGGAACAAGCCTTCAGTGAGGAATCCACTCCTGCAAGTCTGGATGATGAGGGGCAGGCTGGTCCATCTGGTCTGCCTGGGCAGACAGCTACAGTGAGTCTCACTCGGCCTACACCTCCCATCCCAGCTGTTACCACACCTCAGCTTCTAGATTCCTCCACTTCCTGTGTTCAAAGGAACATCACCCCGATCTTGGGGCCCCAGTCCTGGCTGCTGTTGATCCAACACCATCACCTCCAGTGTCAGGAGTGATCAGGCTAGAGCTTCCCAACTTCAAGGTAGCAGCCTAACTAGACGTCTGCTAGCATTTCCAATGTATGGAAGACTTCGTCGAGTCATTTCCTTGACTCTGGTCTCACTGTGGATTCAAATCCTTCTCGGTTCACGGCCGCGGAATTCCAAGATGGCCGCCGTGAACCGATTTTGGGGTTAACAGTCTAGTTGTTACTCGCGAGCGATCACAGCCGTTTTAGCGCTCGTTAGCGATTTCTGTGGCGCACTTCAACTGAAATTCTGAGGGACAGGCAGCGTTTGAAGAGAGCTTGTCCGAAATTCTTGAAGAACTCGTAGTTTGGGTACCGGAGAGTCAGAGAATCCAAAAGCTAAGTAAAGTTAGCAATATAAGATGTTATCAGATGTGAATAATATTAAACAGCATTCTGCCTAGAGATACATAAATATCCTATTAGGCTCTGGGTGTCAGTGAGGTGAGAGTCGCTGTGTACACCTTGAGCTTTCCTAGCCAGTGTCACTCTAGCAAGGTAAAGAGAGAATAAAGTGACATTGTAATTTCAGCCAGCGGAGAGAAGAAGTCAAGAATTAGTCTCCACATTAAAAGAACTCATATCCTAGAACTTGGCTACTACAGAATCTACAAGAGATAGTACGTAGATATAATTATATATATATAATTGTACTTACCAACGCAGCGGTCTTTACATCCTGCAGTAAGACAAAGAAGAAAAGGATATCAGGACATAACCTACTATCATCAGATAAGACAACTTGTTCAATTTATTAAGGAGGAAATATCAAAAGAAGCATCACAAGGTTCAGGTTAAGAAAAGGTAACTAAGGAATAATAGGGAGGTAGGGAGTATTTTAGTATTAGAAGTTACATTGCGTTTGTGTTTCAGGGTACTACCAGCATATCCCTACATCTGACCAGAACCGAATTGAGAGTGACCAAGAGGTGTAACTCTGTACTTACATAAGAGAGCAGCAACCACTATAGAAAAGACAGGTATTTTAAAAGTAATGATAATAAATATCGTAGGGAGGCAGTGAGATTCTGTGGTTATATGTTATCCTTATTTACAGGATTCAACACGAAGAATTGTAGAGTCCAGTCAGAAGAAGACGAAGCAGTGCAGTCTCTCTTTCTCGTCCCAATCCCCTTTCCCCCTCACTTCTGCTAGTGAGCAGTGTAGCTCACTGTAGTGGAGTCGGGGATTGAGGAAATTTGCATCGGCTCCTGCGGAAGCTACAGTTTTGGAGTTGGTACTTGACATCCAGTTCAGCCAGGAACCAGTGGGATGAGGCACACTGGGTCAAGGGCACATGGTAGTGGGGATAGGGGTTGTGGGAGGGAATCTGTGAACCAGCAAAGTGAGTCTACTGGGTTCATTGTCACCTAGGCCATATTTGACCAAGTCTTGGGCTCCGTCAATCAGTCCCAAGACATGATTGGCAATGTCCTTACAGAGCTCCGGAGATGAAGCAGCTGTAGAGGGAGCACAATGTTCAGATGGAAAATCTAAACTCAAATTTGGGCCCCCTGACTTGGGTGCTGCATGATTGTTTTACTCATATGTGCAGGGCTTTTCCAGCAACATCTTCCCCTTTCTGTGGCCCAACATTTGGGCCTACTACATCTGCCTCAGCCACAGAAAGGGAGGCCCTGACTCAAGAGGAAACACCTGCACCCACCTCGGTCACTGCAAATGTTGATCCACCAGCCCCCGTCAAGAGGAGACGTTCACCTGGACCAGCAGGAGAGGATGGCAAGACCACCACCAGCAAGAAACCCAGAACCTAATTTCCTCCTGTGTGTGACTACCATTCACTCTGTGAGCTATTTTCTGGACACATTTACCTTTTTGATGAAAAAAAAAAGTGAACAAATTTAGAAAAGATATAAAACACCAGTCTTGGATTATTTTTTAATTTGAATAAACAAAAACAAAATGTTATAGTAACAAGTAAAAAAGACATCAACCGTCCACCCAAAGGAAAATGAAACTAAGCCCAAAACACTATATAAAATGCCTAAAATATCTAAAACCTTATCTGCACCTAACACTAACCTATAACTACTCTAAAACTACACTTAAGACTACCTAAAATCCTACAGTAAGTAAATAAAAAATATGCAACTGTGAATAGGGTTACTGTACAAGGGGGAGGATCATAACATTGGGGGCTCAGAAGGGGAGCCCCAGTATATCCTTGATGTCCCGGAGGTGGAAGTTCAACTCCGAGATATCCCTTTACACATGTGCCATCCTTACATTGATGTCCAAAAGACATCTACAGTCCCTGTTGGTGTACCCAATGACCTGTGTCCCTGGTGCAGCTGGGAGTGATGCAGTGCCTTGGGCAGCCGGTTGTGAGGGGACACCTGGTTGTGGGCCTGAGGCTGGTGCAGCAGGATGGCCCGGTGGGGTTTGTCTGGGAGCTGTAGACTGGTGAGAACGTTTGGCATCATGTCTGACACCTGAAGGGCCTGGCTTCGCCTTTGTGTCCCTCTGATCAGTTGATGATGCAGGCAGGACAGCACGCCTTTCTCCACTTTTTTGGGCAAAATCTGGCAGGGACTTCCACCTTCCAGCTGCCCTCTCCTACCGGTACCTCCTAGCCATGTCATTGTATCCCTTTGCCACCCGATGCATATGCTAGTACCATTCCTTCCTAATTTGGAACTGCCGAACTTCCTCAGGCAAAATGTTGTCTGAAAAATAATACATATGACAATATGTAAGATCCCAGAGAAATAACAACATTCACCATGTAATTCACAAACACAAGTGTATGAAAACATGAATTCTACCCTCTCATAAAATGTTCGGTACTTCCAACATGACCTGAACAGTGCAATGTGAATGCAAGGGCTAATCACAACCTGACAGAGATACAGACATGTCAATGTATTGCATGGGACATAGCAAGGGCAGAGTAGAGTTACAACATTTGCAGATTAGCAGAGTTCAATGATGGTGCGGACAAAGACTCAGACTGAGTCTACCAGGGGAATGACCTCAAGGAGACAACTTGACAGGCCCATTGCAGAGCCAGGCAATAACATTCCAACAAAGACATAGGGTGCACATGTTAAAATAGTGGCAGACCACTAAGCACCACAGTGGTACTCGTGTATAACAGTATAACAAATACATCAATTCACCAAACAAGTTGGATATGTCAACACAGCTACAGATCCATGAGTCATTCTGTGTACATTAACTAGAAACATCTGATCAAATGTAGCTCACAAATCTGCTTATTGTGAGAGAATGGGGCATATTTACCAGGAAGTGTCGGAGCGCGCTGTTAGCCAGCTTGGCATCATGCTATCCTCTGCCACTACGCAAACGCAGAGCTGCACAATAATTAGACCATATTGGGGCAGCACTGCATTTCCCCTTGTGCGGCTGCAAAAGTCATCAGGCTACCACCAACGCATGCACCCTTGCACAATAGTGCAAGGGTGTCTGCATTGACCCAAAGTTTGTTTCTGTGCTGTAAGGCTCACCTTCCTGCACATGAACAATCAATGTCCTTTTGCTGTTTCCATGTGTGCCGCACAACGCAGAACACAAAGGAACAGCAAAGATGATGCAAAAATAAACCGTTCTCATAATTGCGCATGTTTGATAACATTTTTGCCATGATCTTACACATTACGCACTCCACCATATTCACGCTGACCTTGTAGATATGTGCCAGACTACTGAAAAGTTTGCTTTGCAGGGTGACATTGCCCACCACTTGCACCCAAAATATGGTGTGAAAGGGGGTCTAAAGCACAATTGGGCGTTAGTCAATGGTAAGTAGCTTAACGCTGCTTGTGACTCAAGCTAAGCCACTCTTGCCACCATAATTTTGCACTAAGTAACATTGTGGCGGCAATAGTGTCCTTGTAATATGCACCAACATGTCAAAGATTCACTAGATTTGAAGCAAGACAGTGATTAATATCAGGAATTGAATGTGGGCACCTAACTATGTCTTACAGTTATATTGACTCATTCAAAGAAGGTGTGACTCTGGGTCATGCCACTCATCCTAATTTCTCACATACACCAGCTCTCATCTTGTGTATGAGACTGACTCTTTGGACTAATACTTGTCACTGACAACTGGTGCTCCAATGAACTGATCATCAGTGACAGCTATCTCAGTCCAGGGTGTACATGGATTACATGTCTAGTCATACCCATTACCAACATCACTCACATGTTTCCTCTTCTGTGTGTACACTGTGGAACCCTCCTGCAGCAACTGGAGTGACATACCCCTTTTGTAGTAATGGCCTCAGTGAAAGTGTTAGTGTAACTTCACAAGTTTCACTGACTAAATTAGTCAATACAGACTGACAAAATAATATGTCATGTAGCTGTAGCCATGCAACATGAACCTAAGCTGCCATGTACACATGATGCAATACCAAAAAGGCATCTACACTTAGTGAATTGGACATGAATTCACACCTGATATGTATCACGATATTACACAAATTGCTGGCCCATTGTGTGACAGTTGCATATGGCATTTATCTTGGCATGAGCACCCACAGCCACAGCATCCAAAGAATTAGAAGAGTTGGGACACACTGGATACCATAGGAGCAAACATCTGATGAAATATATTTAAGATGGGCACCCTTTGAAAAGGATGTTGTATTGTATTGTCATACCAAAATCTTTGCAAGTCGACTCTAACATGTTGCTAATGTATGTTGGCAAAAAAGGTGCCATGGTAAGGGCAAACACAAATTCGTATACACAACAGTGTCCATTTGCTATGGCTAGCACCAAATTAGGCCCCCTTGCACATTTGTGGGAGAGTGCCTACATGTTTGGGATGCTTTAAAAAATGCTCAGTGACAGGGTGAGACACAGAAGTAAGCTGGATATTTGCTAATATGGTGCAGTGATTAAGCCTGGGCGGAGTTCGCGGAGTTCCGTAGTGGCACCCGCGAAGTGCAAAAAAAACTCCGCCACGCTACGTGGAGCTCCACAAGCATCGGAGTGCATTAAAAAAATGCAGTTTGCGGTGATTTTAAGTGCCAGATGCTTGTTCGCACTATACAATCATCGTGAACGGCACCATGCACAGCGCAAGCGGGCGCTGCTTTCCTTTCTGCCGCTCAAGTAGATTTTTACTCGAGCGGCAGCTTTCTCAACGCGAACGGACAGTTTCTCAACACAAACGGTCGCGAGCATACGCGACCACTGGCAATGAGTAATCTGACCCCCGCGTTGAGAAATCTCCCCGGGAGGTTGCTTTCCACGCTCGCGCTCGCCAACTTGATGTTGACGATCACGAATGAGGAAAAATCTCGCCAGGAGGTGTATTTTCCTTGCTCGCCAACTTGACGTTGACGAATGTGAGCGAGGAAAAAAAACTCTGCTCCAGAGTGCGGAAAACTCTGCAAACTCCGTGAGCGGAGCGGAGTTCACTGCCCAGACTTAGCAGTGATGAATTGAACATATTGGAGATGTGCAACGTAAAGTTAAGAAGGCAAATGCTGTGCTCCATCACAACAAGATAAATATGTGCATACATCTCAATTTACTGCGGCCTCATCACACTAGAGGTGAGCTCCATGTGATACACACCCAGACTGTGTTCAACTACATACAGGAGCATTTCCATTAATTTTCACATCTCACTAAAATCAACATATATGATGAAGGCACTCACCAGTAGTGTGTGGGTCCATGAAAGCATCAATGTCCCCCTGAGTTATCAATGGTCTCCCAGCTGTGAGACATGTAAAAAACATAAATTTGTGTTAGATGTGACTTTTCACATGTGTCATGTTCATTATTGAATTCATCTACATTCAATTTGATGGCCTGTAACAGTTTTGTCTCTGTTCATGTTGTATACATGAAGGGATCTGCTTTGCCTGTCTGACACACAACACATGACCATTACAGCCCTGTGGACTGCAAGACAATCCTGCAGGTATATGTGATCATATTGTGCCTCCAACTTGAGTGGCACATCCACAAGGCACCGTTTCCATCCAGAGCATCATTTTTCAATACGTTGAGCAGTCAATATGTGCTTAGCATATTTCACAAGGGTATGTTCAGACAATTGACGTGGTTTGATCCCGCATTGTGTATAAGGCAGCCTTTCACAGAGAACATTGTGGCAAGTGTTCCTATGGGAATGAGTTTTGCGAAGGGCATTACACAACAACACCCATGTCATATTGTAATGGAGCAGATGTAAAAGTGTGGCATACATGTGGTCCTGTGCCTACATTGGAAACTGTGAACAAATGCTTAGAGGCTTGCCCAACGTGGATAGATGAGTTAGTCCATCAGGTTGTGTGTTTTGCCATGCGTGCTGCATTTTGCAGGTCACATAGGCACTTCATGCACATTCATGCACATTTCAAGTCCTCACACACGAATCTCTTTATCCACTATCTATGTATGCTGCACTGCGCAGCACACATCAAAACATGATGCAACACTTCATGATTGTTTATGAGCAGGAAGGAACACATTCCTGCACATGGTCAATCATTCACATCAATGCAGGTAAACTTGCACAATGGTGCAGGTGTGACTGCGTTGGAGGTAGGCAGCTTTGCTTTAGCACAAAAAGGATTGCATCATCCTGTAGCGTGTATTACATTGTGTCACAGACTACAGTTGTTAACAGAGAAAACACATTGTGATTTCACGAAACTTTTGTCATGTACTTACCACCTTGTCTGCCAACAATGATTCCCAGGTGATCCAAGAGGTCTCCCTCACGTTCCACACAATCCTGCCATCTGTGTTTCCATTGGTGGACAGTCCTGTCCACCCCGAAGATACGCATCATGTGGTTGCGTATGTGCTCCCACCTCACCTTCCTGACCCGGACATAATAGCCCTGCAGGACCCGTCCCCCACTCTTCACAATCAGTGATAAGAAAAACTTAACAAGCCAGAGGAAGCCCCCCAAAGCCACCTCTGACATCCTGCCATCCTTACACTCACCCAACATCTTCAGACACACAACTAAATCCACTATATAAAAAATAGAACCCAAGTAAATACCCCCCAAAAACCTTAAGAAACACAAATATAGCCCTTGGACAGACACCCGACAAAATAATCAACAAGCGCAAAAACACATAAAGACTAAGACACAGGACTTAACAGAGACACTAGGGACAGTATACTAGACACAAAACCACTCTCTTCAACAACAACACCAGCACACAACTCCAAACACCTCCACAGACACTAACAGTGTGGTTAAAAGAGAAAGTAAAAGTGTACAGTACTCCTCCATGACACAGGATGCAGACTGACATCACTTCCAGGGTGTTTGCGGCACATTTATGTGCTCGGCAAGAAAGTTTTACCTGATGAGGGCTAAGCAGGAATATTTCGTTGTTGGAACATGTATTTAGCAAGTGTTTTCCATGGTGGTTATGAGAAAAATTATCACTTATGAGAAAATGCTGCAATTCTTTTTATGCTAAGTGCTAGTTGATCAGCAAAAGTACCATATTGCATGTCTAATAACACCATATGGCTATGGGATGTGGATGTGATCTGTGTTGTGTTTGTGACTTCAGTCATTCTGATATGTCATGATATCAGTAATCCTGAGCTGTCAATATGCACTCATTCCTCACATTGGTGCCTATCCACATCTAGTCATGTGTGATTGTAAATGCATGCATCAGTGGTAGTCATAATGGTTAGCATTAGTTCTATGTGTGACTAAATAAGTGACTGTCACATAACACATTGCTGTGATGTCTGTACCAGTTTAATGGGCTTGCAACACACATGAACTTGTACAACAGGCATTAACTACTTGCATTGCAGATTTATGATGCAGCATACAATGCGAAGGCTTGACTATAAATTCACATTTGAGTATTTGCTTAGCTGGAGGCAAATATGTCCACATTTACAATGGGCTGTGCAAAAGCACTCATGGTCATAATTTTAAGAGGTTGTGGTACGCATTTGAGAGGTTGCAATGCGGAAAATAGTTTGGTACAGTGTCTATCGACCAGATCCATTTTCATGTTAGCGACATATGTACAATACTTCGTTACATGGCGTAAGGATCAGCTTGTATCAGACACAATTGCCCATCAATCTAGCGTGACAGCGATACACATCTTGAAGCTAGAAGAGAAAATGATATGACGGCTCGACAGGTAGCAGTCAAAATATTTGATGTGAGTAAGCCCTCCATCACATTTCAGCCTCTGAAGGCTACAAGAGCTTACAGACACCTCTAACGAGGTATTAAGAAATGTATGCACCAGAATGCAGAATGGAGCAGCCATGACCAAATTATGCGGAGGTCAACAAGACCAACAAAGCCATGTCCAAACATGTTGCAGACCCAGAGTTGCTGGTGAGCAGGACATTGTTGGCTGGAATCAGCAATGCAGCACTTTTCACTGCGCACTCCTTGCAGCAGCATGGCGTCAAATGCTGGTAAGCGCTGCAGTCCCCATGGACGTGAGACCACACTGTGCTTTTGTATGAGACCCGGAGTGGTAGACACAGGTACTGCAGAGTTACTGTAGACTGACGTTGAAGGCCGTTCCTGCGTCATGCATGAGCCTGTGGTCCCTGGCAGTGGACATGCATCAGCAATTACCCTTACCTGGTAGCAAAGTCTGGCATGTCAGATGTAGACACATTGCTGACATGAGATTCCCACATGGTGCACCTTGTAGTGGTGATCAAAGGGTAGTCTACATTGCTTGACACGCACCAACACTACACTGGAGTGACAGGAAAGACATCCTATTTTGTGCTGCTCCTCTCAACATCATCATGCCAGAGGAGGTTTTGCTGCCCGTTCACTGTGGAGGGTGAGGCCTATGACCTGGACAAATCTTGTGTGGCAGGGGACCTGTGACTAGGCAGCTAAGAGGGGCCAGTTGCATCTCCTGCATCTGTAGGTTCCCCTGCATACTTGGAGTACACTGCTGTACCCAGGCTTGTGAAATATGGACTGACTGAGGATTCAGCTGGCTGAGTCACTGATTCGGAGAGGGCGGGGCGGTTTGAGGACTGGTGTCAATGTCCAGGATTAGAGATGGTTGGGTGTGAAGCGGAGGAGGCCCAGGGGTGGTATCTGGCCAAAACCCATGGGCACACTGCTTGTACCACCCAGATTTCCATGGGGAATGTGGAACATTTAATCTGCTTGCCAAAGTTGGCATTCAGAAGGGAACCAGGTGGTGCAGCCTTTCCGCAGCACATGTTATTGAGCTCTTGGGTGAACAGTGGGTCTCCCTTGGTGCTATCCAGACCGAGATTTCTGTCTAGCATACACCTGACTGTAGGAGAGGGGCTGGTTGTCTACACTGGACTGCAACACATGCCATACATGGTGCCTGGCCATCTAGCACAACAATGTGTTTTCAAGAGTATTTTGTACATTCCTTGAGAGATATAACTGTATGTGACATTGCCATTTCTTTTTAGATGCATGGCCAACTGTGCCTGCAGATGTGGGGCAATTTTGCATGGTGTAGTTGTGACTAATCCCTAGATTACACACATCTTGCAATTGGCATTTGTAAACTTGTAGTGGCTGTCCAGAGAGAGGTGATGCAACTTCATGGTGTTACTATGTTTTTTGTGGTCCGTCTTAGTCAATACAATGAACATTCCTAATGTAATTGGTTGTATGTTACTTTCATGTTTTGGCTGTACTTATTGGTTTCCCTGTTGCACTTCACTCATGTGTATGTCAGTTTTCTGTCTTGGGTGTTCAACACAGAGTAAGTGTGATGGGATGAGGATATAGCCAGTTCTCCACATTCATTGCCATGCCACACATGTTGTTGTGCATGTTACTTCAACACTTTCTGGCCATTGCATTGCTATGTCTATAGTCCTACATACACATTGCTGATTGCTGATGTCTTGCCAGATGTCCCATGGCTCACCTATGTGTCATTGTTTATGCGTATGAAACTATAGCATTGTTAGATCAGTGCAGTGTTGAAGGATGAATCATGCACAGTGTTAGTGATGCAAGAGGTGCTTATTTGTCATTACAGTGACACATGTATCAGCTAGGGAGTTAGTGGCACTTGCTAATGTTGAATGAATGGGTATTCTTGGTATTAAAATCATTCCCTACACTGTATTGATACATCCGTTAGTCTGGCTCTACTATCCTTTGAATCTTTATCCTCCAAACCCGCAAGTTGATCCAGTCCACCATTGTCATGTATCTTTGTGACTTTTGTCAGTTACCTTTTTTCCTGTGGCACAGAATACACAGAGATGTTGTTCACAAAATCTAGAATGGATTAGAACGGTGTGGCCCCAGCTACAATGATGCAGCAGACACACATTGTGTGTTCTACTATTCTCTCGTGTGAAAACTGACCTGATTGTGATCAGGAGAACACACAACATGCACTTTTTAATTCTCAATGAGAAACCATACGCAGTCATAAGTTCAGATGCCCAAAACATTGTCCCATTCCCAGTTTTACTTTAGTTGGTGTCATATCCCCTGCTAGATGAGTGAGCTGTGTGGCACCGTTGCTTTGCTAACGTAACTTTACATGATTGTTCCCCTTCTGAAGTCACAAACCAAGCATACAAGACATTATTGTAGTGATATTTTATTGTGTGAAATCACAAGGTGGAACCTTTTGTTCAAAGAAATGTTTGTAACAAGTCATTTTCAAGTTGGCATTAGAGGACTCCGAAGGTCCATTCCACCATGGCCCTTGTGTGTCCCAGTGCCACATTATAGTCTCTCTGTGGCTGTGTGTGGGGCACTTTTATGGGGGTCATCACTCATAGTGACAGTGCATAACCTTGATCAGCTAAAACAGAAAATGGAGATAAGTGCCCTTTAGTATTTTGGCCTGATGTATTTGCAAAGTAGACTTTTTTATTTTGTGTCCATTGTGCAGCTTTGTACTTTCTACTTCAACATTTTGTGGTACATACAATTGACCTGCATCGCTGACATTGAATTGCCTAAACTTTACATCACTATGATTCCATTGGCCAGGTCCTGTGTAATACCTCCATGATGTTACTTTCAGGATGTATGGGTACCTCAGAACACCTGGGGGGTTATTTACAAGTCCCTTGCGCCACCGGTATGTCACTTTTTAACATATTGAAACTGACGCATCGGTGGCGCAAGGGGTTTGTGAAAGAGCCCCCTTGACATTTTGCACATTACTAGGTACGTGCATCAGCAATATCCATCATTGTGAGTTATTGTACTGAAGGTAGCTGGCACCAGAAGTACTTGAATGCTAAATGTTGTACTCTTTGTGGGTTAGTTACATCCCCCTTGCACCCCAGGTAGATCACTGTTTGAGACGTAGAGGCACTGCTACCTGATGCACTCTACTTACTGGGACATGTTAAACCAACGCGCATGTCTATTCATGTCCTTGGGCATATGGTAACTTTGAATCCACTTGAATGCGTGTTGGGGTTGGGCCATGGATATTGCAGTGTGTGTTCCCACAAAACACACATTTATTTAGCTACATTTGTACTTCTGGTATTACTTTAACACCTGGAAATGCATCAGATTGATACACCTTACCAGGGGAGGCATAGGGATGCACAACATGGGGTGAGATTTACATTTATCTTATTTGTATGCTCTTTCTTTGCATGCTACATTCTGACACAACCCATAGTAAGGGTAATTCCACTTTTGGGATTGTTTGTGTACAATTAGGTGTCCCTTCATGCAGAAATATTTTCCTCCCCATGACGCAAGCACCCTTGCATCATGGTGCATGGGTGACTGTGTTGGTGCATGTCAGCTAATTGTACACCAGCACAGGGGATAGCAGAGTGATCTGTCACCCTGTTGTACATATGACACATGGCTTTGTTTCAGAATTAATGGAGCACAGCACAAGCATATGTCTTGTGGCACCTGCTGCATTGATTCCTTGCAATTTGTGTCTGATGAGTTCTGCAAGATCTGTATTCCTTGAGTCACTTAGTGGTTTGTGCAAGTATTTCTAGCCTACTCCCTTGTTGGGACTACTTACATATATGTTGTTCTTTTGCATTAGGTGTTTGTGTATAGTAGTTGGCCCAGTTACAATGTATGCAGAATTCTATTTGCTACATGTGCATTCTCACATAGTTGAGCTACATGATTGGGTGACTTGAGGTGTGTGGTGTGTTCAGTTTGTACTTACCAACAAGCAGTCCATTTCCATAGATGCCATTCTGGAACCACTGGTTGATGACGGATTGGTGGAAGATGTAAGAATCATGCACACTGCCTGGATACTTGGCGACGACATTGATGAACACTACAAGATGGTCAACAATTGCCTGCACATTCATCGAGTATGTTTGCTTCCTGTTGCAGTATATGTGTGCAGTGTCTGCAGGAGGCACAAATTGCACATGGGTGCAGTCAATTGCCCACAACACATGCGGAAAACCAGAAATGGCATAGAAGCCTTGCTTCTTGGCAAATTGTTCTTGCGCAGTGTTGAGGAAGTGTAGATGCTGCGGCGTCTGGCTGATGATGGCATCCAAGACAGTGGGGAGAAACATAGGTGAAGGATGCCTGGGAGACTATGGCCACTCTGGCAGTGGTGGGTTGGAAGGTGCCTGAGACCAACATGTGTAGCACAGCAAGTAGCTTGGTCTGCGGAGGGATGTTAGTGCTGCACTGAGATGTGGCCTACAGCCTTGGCGCTATCTCGTTGAGTAGGCGTAGGATGGAGGACCTTTTTAGCCTATAAAGGGCTATCACCTCCTCTGACCGGAGGTGTATGAGGGTGATCCTTTGGCGGTAGACCCACTCTCTTCTGCGGCGCTGCCTCTATGGTGGTGGTCTTCTTGGGGTCCAAGTTGCAATAATAGTAGCTCCATGGTGTCGTTGAGGTTGCCAATGAGGGTCTAGGATTGTCTTCCTTATATACAGGTGTATTTGCACCATTGTTAAGACCAGGTAAGTCTTGACGTTAGAAAACTGCCACTAATTGGACTTGGCTTCAGTTTTGGGGGTTATCGACATACGGAAATTTCCTTGTAAATGTCGCGAAGTGTGCTTAGTGGTAGTTTTTTCACGGGAACACCTACCTTGCATTTCATTTTCGTTAAGTCCCGCTAACAGAAGTGGCGATCTTGAAAATTCACGTTTACGTTGGAAAAGTGCAGCTAACAGCAGCAACTTGTAAATAAGGTGATAAAAAAAATCAGCTGTAACGTCAAAAAATTGACGCTACGGCGGCATTAGGTTTTTGTAAATATGCCCCTCTGTTAATTGAAAATTGATTTTGATAGGCATACATTTTCGAAAAAACAGACAGGAATGTGAACACATTTGTGACAGAGTAACATGTACCCAAAACATTATTTTTTATGTCCTTTATTATGTCCAGATGATAAATCAATAATGATCAAAAATAGATTACATAAAGGTCCTTTTGAAGGTGGAATGTTCTGTCACATATATGTTGGAGTATCCCATCTGCCAAACTCAAAATCAGGTACAAAAAATGAATCATTAGAAAACATTTGAAATGCATCAAAGTTTAATTTGTTTTATTGTAAATTGCATTATGATTTTTAATTTTAAATATATACATGAATCAATTTATTTAAAATTTACTATAATGTTGTACCAATGTTTGACTAAACTGAAAGCCAGAATATTTTTTAATTTTTTTTCATGATGGTAAAACAAACTAAAAATAACTTAAGATATTCTGGAGTAAAATGTATACATTTTTATATGTGTACTAAAGTGGATTTAATTTTTTTAAGCCCCATGTATTTACTTATGCTGTAGAAGTATTATGAAACTACCCCAAAAGATTTTTGAGGATTTCTTCAACAGCATAGATAAATACATAGGGTGTGATACATTATTAAGCAACTTAAGTACTGAATCCTGAAATTTATTTAAACAAATACTTAAGTTATTTAAAGTAAGTTTTACCATTGTGAAATGCCCAAACAAAAAAACAGGCTTTCAATTCATACAAATATTGGTAAAACATTACAGTAAATATTAACACACATTGATTCATATTTTTATTTTTAAAAATTAAACTAAATTCACTTTTTTTACCATGTACAAAGAGATTTTTGTTTTAAATTAATTTTTGTGACAAAAGTTCACTATTCAAAAGAACAAATCAGAACCATTCAGAGGTATAAAAAGTTCCTGAAGAGAATTGAAAATGGTTAAGAAAATTGATCAAAAATAAGATAGGAGCAATAATAAAAAATTTCAAAACTGTGACCTGATGGTATCTGAAGATGTTCCCTACATACAGGAGATAAAGATAAAAATAAACCAAAGTTTAAAAGCAGGTGAAATATAAACATTTTGAAAAACATTTGCGAAAAAAACTTCATGATCAGTTATATTTACACAGATACAATATAGCTATTGTATATGTCTTCACAGCAATTTCAAGAGCAGGCGAGGGGTACATTGGCCAAGAAGGTGGGGAAGCAGCTGGCCACTGTGTTGTGGGTGGTGAAACATCTGACACTGATTCACACAGTGGCACAGAGGGTGAGGGGACTGAGATAGAGTCCACCACCTCGTGATCTTCTTCACAGAATTCCACAAGTGACCAGTCCCTAGTGGTGGTGGACCCTACCTGACCTAAACCAACATCATCTCTGTCCATCACCCAGAGACACATCTCCACCCTCCCTCTTGCTCCCCTCACCCAATTGGCCAAATCTGGCCCCCTAAAAGGGCTGGGGTCCCCTTTGCCACAGTCAACTTAATCCCCTGCCTCTGTCACCCGAGCTGTGCTGAGTGAGGAGGCTATGGACCACTTATACAGCATCTCTGTAGGCCAGACAGCGATAGTGAATGGCATCTAGGGCCTTAGCTGCCAAATGCAACAAATGGGTTTATTTCCGGACATTTTCTTGAAAATATGCCCCTATGTTTGATGGCATGTTATAATTTCATTGTGAAGAAAATACACTGGTTGAGGGTGTTGAATTCTTCAAGAGAAAGGAATATGAAGATACTGGTACAGTACATATAAATGTGATTGTGTATAAAATATTTTTTAAAAACTTTAGAGTATATAGAGAACTATCACTGTTATCAATTATTGATCAGCATGTAACTTTACATTTTTTGTTTGTCTTGTCTTTATTTAGGAGGAACAAAACAAAAGAAAATCACTTTGGAAGAAAGGTAATAAATAGTAACTGTGTGGAAAGCAAGGGAAAACAATTCATTGCACAACTGATGTTGTTGTTACTGCCTAGGTCAGAGACCTAGCTCTCCGCCCCTGCAGCTCCGCTGTTGTGCCGCTGCCCCTTCACCTCTCTGCAAGGTAGGTGTTCGAGGCCCTCCTTCACCCGCAGGCTCCTACCTGCACCGCATCCCTGGTGGTCCAGTGGGAGAGCCTTGCTCTTCTGCTGCTCCGCTGTTGTCTGTCTTCGTGCTGTACCCGTTCTCTGTCTTTGTCTGTCTTTTTTGTGCTTTTAATTCTGCTTTTATTTTTATTCTGCCCTCTTTCTTATTTCCTATCTCTATTCCTGTTTGTGTCCTCCATGCCCATTTTCTCTGCCCTGTTCCCACTGCTGCTGCCCCCACAGCCCCTCCCCCCTGCCGGTTCCCGCCTCGCAGCTGCACTTCCCTCCCCCTTCCCCTATTTAATGGCGGCCACTGTGCAGCCGCACGCAGTGGGCGCTTCGGCGCTCCAAGGGCAAGCCCGTCTGTGCCCGTCCGTGACCGGACCGCGACCAGCGCCAGGGACCCTGGTTCTCTGACCACCCACTGCTATGACTCAGCTGCCCTCCTCGCACTCAACCCCAGAAGGAACAACAACTGCCAGCTGTCTGCGCCGAACACCGCCCACGGGCAGTTCTCCTGCTGACACCGCTGTCAATCCTTCACCACCCTCCGCACCCCCACGGCCACTGCCCCCGCACTGGATGCCAGCACCCTCAAAGCCCTGAGGTGCATCCTCTCAATGTGCGCTCTCTTTACAGACATGCTGTGGAGATCTGGGACCTCCTCAAACCCTCTCACCAGACGTCGCCTTCCTCACAGAAACCTGGACCAACCCCACCTCCGCCCCGACATCGCCATCCCCAACGGATACAAGATACAGAGGAAGGACCACCCCAACAGCCCAGGAGGAGGACTCACCATTGCGCACAAGAGCTCCCTCCGACTCACGACCTCCAGCACGAGCGACTCACCGCCCACCACCGAACACCTCCATTTCCAGATCCAGACCAGCCCCAGAACGACCCTACGTGGCACCCTCATCTACAGACCCCCAGACCTCGAACCGCATTCACCACCACCATCGCCGACCTCATTGTGCCCCACACCATCGCCTCCACGGACTACAGACTCGTTGAAGACCCCAACTTCCACCTCGACAACTTCAGCGACCTCAACTCTGCCACCCTTCTGGACAACCTCGCCAACCTCGGACTGAGACAACTCTTCACCACCCGCACCCACAAGGCAGGACACACCCTCGTCCCCATCTTCGAAGGTGGTAATAACATCCACTTCAGCCACACCACACAACCCCCTGGACCGACCACCACTGCGTATACTTCCACGTCGACAAACCCACCGCCCCCAAACCTGCACCGCGCCTTTCGCGAAGGAACTGGAGCAAGGTCACCGAGGAGTACCTCAACTCCACCCTCAACAGCGATGCCCCCCACCTCGACTGACGCCAACTCCACAGCCAGAGAACTTCACAGATGGATCACCAACTGCGCAGACAAGCTCGCCCCCCTCCGCAACCCAGACAGACAGCACCCCAGAAAGGACTACATCCGCACCCTCCTCGACCAAGGCCACACTGCGGCGCTGATCCTGCTCGACCTCACTGCAGCCTTCGACACCATCTCCCACCGCATTCTCACCGCCAGACTCCACGACGCCGGCATTCAGGGACCCACCCTCAACAGGATCCACTCCTTCCTCACCTGCAGAATCCAAAGTCAGACTTACACCCTTCCTCTCCGAACCCACAGAAATCAACTGCAGAGTACCCCAGGGATTGTCACTCAGCCTCACGCTCTTCAACATCCACCTGGTTCACCGCCGACCTCCAAGAATCCAGACGCACCTGCAGACATCTCGAGAAGAACTGGAGAAACAGCAAAACTTTGGAAGATCACACCACTTACAAGAACGCCATGACAGAATGCCACCAACTCATCAAAACCACCAAAAGGACTTTCATCCGAAACAAAATCCATGGTAACGCCAGCAAATCCAAGGAACTCTTCAGCATCATTTCATGAATTCACCAAGCCCCCCAGCGAAGCCACGGACATCAAACCCTCACAGGACCTCTTCAACAAACTCGGCTTCTACTTCCACCTGAAAATAAGATCTCTCTATGACAACTTCAACAAACAGACTCTAGACTCCGAACCCACTCCTCCCCCCAGCAACGACAACCAGACCACCATCCTCTCCTGGACCCCAGTCACCACCTAAGATACCGCATCGACCATGAAAGGCATCCACTCAGGAGCCCCAATGGGCCCCTCCCCTCCGCACATCTTCCACAGAGCCACCGCCTCCATTGCAACTGAACTACGACTCACCATCAATGCCACCTTCAAAGCCAGCACCTTCCCCGACAACTGGAAATGCACAGAAGTCAAGCCCCTCCTTAAGAAGTCCTCAGCAGATCCGACAGACCTGAAGAACTACCGACACACTCTCTCCTCCCCTTCGCGGCCAAAGTCACTGAGAAGATAGTCAACATCCAACTAGCAAAATTCATCGAAGGGAACTCCATCCTCGACCCCCCCAATCAGGATTCCGCAGCAACCACAGCACTGAGACCGCCCTATTTGCCGCCACAGACTACATCCGCACCCTCCTCGACCAAGGCCACACTGCGGAGCTGATCCTGCTCGACCTCACTGCAGCCTTCGACACCATCTCCCACCGCATTCTCACCGCCAGACTCCACGACGCCGGCATTCAGGGACCCACCCTCGACAGGATCCACTCCTTCCTCACCTGCAGAATCCAAAGTCAGACTTACACCCTTCCTCTCCGAACCCACAGAAATCAACTGCAGAGTACCCCAGGGATCGTCACTCAGCCTCACGCTCTTTAACATCTACATGGCCCCCCTCGCCACCATCGTCAGACAGCATGGATGCAGCATAGTATCCTATGCTGACGACACCCAGCTCATCCTCTCCCTCACTAAGGACCCCCTCACCACCAGACTCAGCTTCCAGGAAGGAATGAAGGACGTTGCATCCTGGATGAGCAACAGCTGCCTGAAGCTTAACTCGGAGAAGACAGAAGTCCTCGCCCTCGGACCCTCCCTCTCTGCATGGGACAACACCCGGAATCTCAGCATCATACTTGACTCCTCCATCACCATGACTCGACAGAACAACGCCATCGCCTCAACCTTGCTTCAACACCCTCCACATCCTTTGCAAGACCTTCAAATGGATCACCCCTGAATCAAGAAAGACCGTCACCCACGCACTCATAACCAGGAGATTGGACTACGGAAACACCCTCTACGCCGGGATCAACATATCTCTACTCCCCAAGCTCCAGACCATAAAAAACACCGCAGCCAGACTCATCCTCAGCATCCCCCGACACGAACACATCACCCAACACCTGCGAGACCTCCACTGGATCCCCGTTGAGAAGAGAGTAACCTTCATGATACTCACCCATGCCTACAAATGCCTCCACAACACTGGACCCCAATATCTCAACGAAAGAATCTCCTTCCACGTGCCCAAGAGAAACCTCAGTTCCGCCGACCTCACCCTCGCTGAAACCCCACTCATCCACAGAGCCAGAACGGGTGGAAGAGCCTTCTCCTACATCGCGGCAAAGACCTGGAACGAGCTCCCAATCAACATCAGACGCGCCCCCACTCTGCACATCTTCGGGAATACCCTCAAGACCTGGCTCTTCGACTAACCGGAGCTGCACCCCCCTAGCACCTTGAGACCCTTACAGGTGAGTAGCACGCTTCACAATTCCCTGATTGATTCATTGATTGCCTACAGTGACATTTGTACCCTTGAAGAATCTTGGTCTGTGTAGCACTACTTGTTTTTGATGACAAAACGATCCGCCTACTTTGACAAAAAAAGTGCTTTATTTAGAAAAGGAGGGTTGTTATCTGGTTGAACAGGTGTAGATTCATGTAATGGTGTAACACACTGGTTGTTTCTAATTTCCCAGCTGAACTCCTTTTTGAAAATTGCATTTTATTTTGAGTGGCTCTTTTGCCACCTACTCTAACAAAAAGATGGGAAAGAGATCCAGAGCGGAATCCTGACTATCAGGAGGAAGGGGGAGACTTTGTGGTGAGAAAAAGGCCCAAGGGGCACACTCTCCCTAAGAAATGTGACACACAAACGGTATCCCTTGTCCTACATGAGAAAGAAAAGGATCCTATCCCACAAGGGGCCTGGTCAGTGCTTTTTAAAGCAGAGTGAAATTCATATTTTTTTTATTATGCCTCTCACATGCTCTAATAGTGTCATGCTTCATCACCAGGTCCACCCTGGCCCCTGCAAACCAGGATGGGCTCAACCGTATTCCAGGGAGTTCTTTGAATATTAATTCTACTGGGGAAATAAATAAAAGTACCTCACTCAGACCAAGGTATCACTTTAGTCATGGTCTGAGAGGGTACGGAGAAATCTGACCACAAATGAAAGCTACATTTCACAACCTAATTTGCACAAGCATTATCCAAGAGACACATCAGGGGAGAGAGGCCAGTCTCTCTATACAATATACTACGCAGAATTATCATGCAAGAGACTTGTCTCAGGAAACAGGCCATTTTCTCCCCACAGCCTACTATGGATGGATACCTGTCACCATGATAAGAGGTATGATTAAAGAAATACATTTCTATCAAATCCTACTAGAGACACTTCTTACCCTGGTAAGATGTGTGAACTAAGAGAGATGACTTCCTTCCCATACAGCACTACATATTGCTGTTGTTCTAAGGAGAGGTATGAGGACAGATGCCACTGGTTCACTTCACTGTACTGTATATCCAAGTTGTCATGCAGATGGCTGTTATGTTAGTACAGAAGGCAACGTTTCCCTGTATACTACTGTATATATCTGTAAGGCTGGGGAGAGCTGTGAGTGGATAGGGAAATCCATTTCCACACACTAATAAATATTGTTATTTCCATGGGGAGAGGTGTCAGTGGGGAGTCTAGGACTTGCTATATTTATTATGGAAAAGTGAGGTCTTATATGTGAGGTGAGTACCATCCCCATTCTTCTATTTATACTACTGAGCCTGGGAAAGGTGTGAATGGAAAGGCAGTGTCTATTTACACCCTACTGTACACACAGTAATCTTCATGTGAGGGTTCAGTGGAGAGGCCAGTGTTTCCCCATACTCTAGTAGTGGGGATTATGAGAGGTAAGTATTGTAATGAAGGAAAATGTAATCTCTTCCTCTAAAGTATTTTTACGATCTTAAAAGTGTCTCGCAGGATCTTATAAAAAAAGGTTAGCAAAAATCTGGTGCATATAAATTATACCTATTACAACAGGATATGTTCAATGAAAATGCAAATTCCATTATATAAGTGTTATTCCGCGAGAATCTCGCGAACGTAAAGCAGGAAACACTGCCCCTTGAACTGGACGCGGAGGACTGTGCGTCTGACTCTGGCGAGAGGCACACAAGAGTCAACCATGCTATGTATAAGAGCATCAAGTCTCTCGTGCCCGGTCACCAAGAAAGAAAAAAAAGGGATAGATAGTACAAACAACATACATAATGAATGTATAGAGTAGCTCTGAAAAGATCTTTTTCTAATGACATTTTCAACAACTGTATTTTTGTGTTTTTAACGTTTTTAACTTCTTTGTATTTTTATTTTAAAGGGATAGAACAAAAACAAGAAACTGGGAGCAAAAAACAACATAACCTTCAAAACAAAGTGGAGAAAAATGTAGAAAAAAATGTTTTTAAAAAATCTACTGCCTATGTGGGCATTTATGACCCTGGACAAGCCTGTCCGATGCACCCCTGCTTGTCTCAGATGAAAACATGATCTCCTTCAAAACAAAGAGGAGAAAAATTTAGAATTTTTTTTTTAATCTACTGCCTAGTTGGAAATTTATGATCCTAGACAAGCCAGTCCAATGCAACCCTGCTTGTCCCAGACGAAAACATGATCTCCATGCATAAGCAGCAAAAAAGGGCTTTGTTCATACAAGCAGAGTTGTTATCTGCTTGGGCGGTTAGTACCTGGGCAGGCACAGTGTCACCACGTTGAAAAGTTGTGGATGCCCCCAATGAGTTATCAAGCTCTGCAGCAAGGACAAAGGGCAAGATGTTAAGGGTGCAAAACCATCAACTGCTGCCACATCCCTGTAGTACTCATGGAATATTGCTTGTTCGTGCTGTCCCTGCTGAACTCTTTTTTACATATGTTACAAATTACATTTTTGCAGGACACGGTCTTCCAACCAGGCCTCATCTGAAAAGATTTCCAGACCAAGGAACTTCCTGGGTGTCTGAGGTGGCTGACTTGCATGAACAGGATTAGGGTTCCCATCTGAATCAGATGATGACATTCTGATCACAGAAAATCAGCAAAGTCAGAGAGGTATCCAAAAAGGTCTAATCACAGCAAAACCCAATAGGTAAATGAAGCAACAAGGAAGAAATCTTTCTTTGCCAAAAAAGTCATCCATATGAACCAATCACAATCCTTCCTAGGGATGACTTTCTTGTTCAGGGCGTCTCGTGGGTGTCTGGCAAGAGGTCCGCAAGATCGTAAAAACAGAGAACGTTCTTAATATCTCAAATACTATAATACATCAACTGTTTTTCTACTTTAATCTACAGTTGGTTCTGTCGGGTTGCTCAATTGCTTAGTTTTTAGTAATAAATACTACACAACAAGGAAAGTTTTGTCAATGGCAAATTCAAAAGTATCAATATTTTAAGAATGGTCAACGAAACACACCAAAAAACACTAAATCATTAGTTCAGAAACAGTATTTACTCTGTTTTGAAGAAAATATATGGCTGTCACATGAACAATTTCTAACAACAGATGGGTAAAGTGACTTTCGTGAATCAAGTGCAATAAAGTGATAAAGTGATATGGGTGAATAACTGTACAAAGCACATACACATAACACAAATATAACCTATGAGATAATAGGGGTCTGTCCCTTCACATCTTTATAATCACAGTTTTTAATCAAGCCCTATGTTATTTTTAGGTCTCGCAGACCTGCGTTGCAGCGCGCATTCGATGCTCGCTCTGCGAGGCTTCTTGTAATCGATTTCAGTTCAGAAGTGGAGTGTAGGCTCCGCCCCTTCTTGCCATTGGCTTGCGTCATCAATCATGGTAAACGCTGGCTTTCCATTGTAAGTGAGGCTTTTTAGTCCCTCTTTGTTACCGCCCTGTCTCCTTTTCGCCCCACCCACCCGGACTGGATCGTTTACTTGCGGCTTTACACACTCTTCTTTAATTAGTCGGTAGGCACTATGTTTTGTCATTCGCCTTTGGCAGGGCGGTCGCGTAGTTCATTTGCATCGCGCTTTCACTTAAAGTGAAAGCGATGCAAATATAAACAAGCGGCTGTGTTTGCGCAATAGCGAGAGCTTGTGCTGCTTTTGCCTCTGCTGTATGGCCCCCCCCAGCCGGTTCGATCAGCAGCAGGCACCACGGGCCAGCGCAGCGCCACCTCACTCAAGCCACGGCCCGCGACCTCCTTCTCTGGCTTAATCGCGGCCGCTGTCCCAGACTGTCACAGGCCAGCTGCTCAGCAGGATTCCTTTCCAGTCCTCGGAGCTCCGGGGGACAGCCCCGTCCAGTCGTTCTGGGCCTTTGCACACGCCTCGGCCCCGCCTGTATGCGTGCAAGCCTCGCCGTGGCCCAGCACCACTCCTGTCTCACCGGACTGCGTCTGCACCTCGCAAGCTGCCGATGATCTGCTGTGGCGGGCCTGGCACTCCTCCTTTGCAGCGCAGCTCCTGCCTCAGAACATGTGTGACCCTGTCTCCGGGATATTTCTCCCCGTAGGTATCAGGGCAGGCAGCGCGCTGCCTCCGCTAATGTGTCTCGTTCAGCTCACCTCAGCAGTCCTTGCATTTGCCATCTTGGGGCTGGTCAGCTCCCGGCTGCATCTCGGGCACGCTATATTAGAATTCGCTGCTCTCTTTTCTTGCCTGGATATTGCCAAGCACTGCTGACAGCAGGGGGGTGTCCACCACTCATGAAGCTCCCCCCAGAGCATTATCAGGATTAGGTCAGACGGGTATCTATTGGCCAGAGCACCACTTCGTGCTTCCTACGCCATTGGAATTAAGCCTGTTCTGTGTTGTAGTCTTCATGAATATATTGCATTTTAAGTGTTTTGAAGATCTCATTCAGCCCCCTCACTTCCTTGTCTCCCCACCTCAGAAACTTCAACCTCTTAGAAAATCCAGCACCTTAAACGTTTTAGCCACTGCACAGATCCAACCCACCTTACTTAACTCTCCTTACTTTCATGCCAGAAACATGTCTGCTCCTGTTCACTACCTGCCACAGACCAACCAGATCTCGGCATTTGCTGTCCATTGACCCACTTGTGCAGAACCCAACTGCCGCCAACCTCCCCCATACCAGGTAATCCCTAAACAGTCCCTGTAATAACTCCAGCCTGCTTTGAGGTGCTTGCAATCTTGAAAACTCATGCGCATCCTAACACCACTGATATCCTCCAGATACACACAAGCATGTTCAGCTGCTAATCTCAGGTGCTGAGCCAACGTAGATCCTATCTGATCCTGGCTGCTTCCGAAGCTTACCATGTCTCGCCTTTGTTCTTGTGCACCTCTTTGACTGAACACTCCAGCACCTGTGGGTGTAACGTACTCCAAGGAATGCTCCAGTTTTGTAACGAAGTCCGCCGCATTTTATTACCCTGATAAAGTGATGCAAGGAGATGGCACACTGGCTGTGTTTCCTGGGTTATCTGTGACACCTTCAACCTCATGAGTAATGTAAGTGGCCCCATGTAGTGTGTAAGGCAGCCATGAGTAGTCTGCGATTGTTCTGTGGTCTGTTTTCACCATCATCCTGTGTCCAGCGCTGCCCACAAATAAGCTGATTTGAACAGGTGTACGAAAGTACAAACCCATTTCTTTCTCCGTAAAGCACAAAGTAAAATAGCACGTACTGGCAGGTACCAACATTTCATCTACACCACAGGTGCTCTGAAGCCACATGTGTTGTGTTGTACAGTAGCAGTTTTTAATCTGGTGCAGATAGTTTCACTTTTCTGATTGCGAGTTTAGTCCTCCAGGCAGGTCGTGCAAAGAACAGATGTTTAATGCCTGGGTGGGATGAAGGCCAGGATGAGGTTTGAAGGTGGGAATCCAGGATCTGGGAAGGTTACCAGTTAAGGGTTTCAAGAACCACTTCGAGCAGCAGTGATGCTACACAATCCCAGAGACACAAGGAGGCATGCTACTACTCATCACACATGGCACCAGACTTCCCTGCATCCAGTGTTTTAAGGTTGAATAGAGTCATCCATTATAAGATGTACTTCTTTACATATACAAGATACTTTATGAATGCTTTACATCTGTCTATTCGGGTACTCTAACTGGGTTGTTATAATGAATTGAGTTGAATTTTATTTTGTGTGCTAGATTTATGATTCTTTAGAGCCCACACTCCTAATCATCTCCCTTGCAAACAGACAATCACGTGGCCCTCTACCCTCGCGCCTAGTGGGAGAAAACCCCACTACACGCTTCACCACAAAACAATGTCAGAGGGAGAGCAGCATTGTCCTTATTCAAGCATTTTAGCTATTCACTAACCAACTAGTATAGAAATCTAGCAGGATCTGCTTACCTTAGGCTACCTACAATAAAGCATCCAGCATGGATTTTAAATATGTATTCCTGAATCACACTGCATGGGCCATTGTGTAGTAATTGCATAGCACTTCAATCCCTGGAGTCCAGGATAATGTGCTGCATGGCTAAACACTCATAAGGTCCCAATGACGAGACCTACTGGCTATGCTAATGCTTGTTTCTGGTGCTCCTCAGCCCCGGAAGGACACCGACGCCTTCATTATCTTTAGCGATCACCGATGGACACATTCCTTTTTTGTGGTGCTCCGCGGCCCCGGAAGGACATTGACGCCTTCGGGGGCCACTTTTTTTTAAAAACGGGGGCCGCTTCTTTAAATTGAAATAGGACCCCTGTATACAGATTAACGATGGGCAGGGGCTGGGGAGGAAGATGCAGGAAATACCCAGGCAGTGATGGCCCTTTAACGGTAACAGGCGCCTCACTGACAGCACACCCTGGCAGGAGACCATAGCAGAAGTGATTTTTTAATTAAAGAGTGAGAAACGGCTGAGGGACTCGGCGCAGCTGCCGAGTAAACTAGCCCGCTGCATTCTAATGGACCCTGTGGGGAAGTGAGCCCGGGTCCTGTGCAGGCCAAGGCACGGGGAAAGATCTGGAAGATACAGAGAGCTCAGTGGGTTAATGCCTGCACCGCAGTAACTTCTGCATAGCATGCCGGCCACAGGATCACTTCTCAGGTAGGCCACTCTGCCTCCAATCCTTTTGAGGTCGGCAAACAGAGTCCCGTTACTTGGGATGACAATAACACCCGCTATTTACAGTGCTTAGAAGTGGCAGGAGTGCGGTTTGGAGCACTATATAATTTTTTTTTTTTTTTTAGGGGTGAATCCCTTGAGTAATATAAAGTTATACAAGAACAGCAGGTAACTATGAGGTCCAGTACCTGTCTTTCTGACACTGGAGCCTGGAAACCCCGGTTCGCCTATGCGGGTGCTCCTCAAACCGCACGACCTTCCTGTCAGAAAATATTTGGAAGATGGGCTAAGAATACTCTAGTAAACTGTGATTGTGGGTGTAAAGCCAGGGTACACGCCTTGGAGCACTTCTGGTAATTTACTTGTTGAGCGCCTGTTTACCTGAATGCCTCTAGGCGCTAGTCAGATGGTAATTAGCGGGATATCAAAAAATCTAACACGCTGCTTTACCCATTTATTTATAAGAACGCGATAAGGTCGTTAAATTAATAAATCACTCAGGCTAGGCCAATTATTTGCACAAAGAAATAAATGATTCAATTATTGAAACAGCATTTTATTTTTATCTCGCTGTTATTCAAAAACAATAAATCAATACAAAAATCCATTCTCTACACAATACAATATTATCTCGCTGTTATTCAAAAACAATAAATCAATACAAAAATCCATTCTCTACACAATACAATATATACAATAATAACACTGGCCCTTCATTATGAAAGTTTCCATGGACAACCTTTCAATCAACATTCATACAATCTCACATTCATATAAACACATTCAAACCGTGAACCCACACTAAACATACATCAAAGATTGTTATACCTGATTCTAATACAGTAAATGTAAATGTAGTAGTATTTGTATAGCGCCCGAATCGACCCCCGAAGGGGTATCTCAGGCGCTTGTACGCATACCGCTGTGGAACCCTTCCTGGCTTTTTCCCTGTGAGATGCCCACTCTTGGGCTCCCCCAAGGTGAAGCCAGGCATCCTAGCGTTGTGGGGGCCGTTGTGGAGATTAAGCAAGCTATTGCCCAGAGTTGCAGAGTGGGACCCATGATCAGAATAGGCACCGAGGCAAGAATTATCAGGTCCGAGGAAATTGAGCCCAAGACCCGCCGAGGCAGGAATTGAACCCTGGTCCCGGGCTAGACCTCTGCATCAGGGTCTGCCGCTCTAACCATTGAGCCACACTTCTCCACCTAGTATCCCTAAACATGTGCATAGATAAAACGAATATTTCAATTATAAAGCAATAACAATATAACTTTATAAGATTAATTTCACAACATAAACTAAATTAACATAAATATCCTTTGCTTGAATCAGATAATAAAAATGCAAATGTAAGGGACAAGGAAAATCAAAAACACGGGAATTAGCGGGATACCCATTTAAATGACAACCATTTCCAGACATCGACGTTTGCACGCTGCATGTGTGTGGCCATTCCTTGCAAGGAGGGCTCAGCCTGGGGGCCTTTAATGCTGCTAAAAGCAGATTTATTTCCACTTGACCCCTTTATTTGAACCCGGGCAGCCGGTGCCACCGAAGCCCTTCCTGTTGTGTTTGGTGCCCAGTGAACCATGCACCCTCTATGGATGGTGCTGCGCACATAACAATTCGAAATGTAGGTACAAAGCATTTGACGATGCCAGGGGGACTGGGGTGAAAGTTTTGGGATGGCAGACATTTTTGGAAAGACGAGTACCCGTCTCCATGGCTTCTCTTTGCTCAGCTTCTGTGGGTGTTTTTCTGCAGGCATCTGTCACAGGAAGGATGGCTACCTTTAGTTATACATGTTCGTCTCCTGCAGTGCCCCTCATTTACATGTTTATGCCATAAAAGCTTGGTTATCTCTGCCCCAGCAGCTAAAGTACATTTTACTTTAGCTATGCTGCACAGCATTGCGGACGCTGTGCAGCATGGCTACAAACCATTGGGAAGACCTATTGGCTTTGCCAATGCTTGTTATAGCCTTGGAGCGAGGAAACTGATGGACATGGACAAAAAGAGCATCAACGTTTCGACCCAGAGGTATGCGCAGTTCAACATGCATCACAGCAGGTCTTCCTCAGGACTGAAGACGCTGATGTGGACAGCCTATAGGGGGCAAGATAATTTGAACATGAGTCCGGTGTGTTTATATTTAAAAAATGGCTTATTCACCAGGGGGCCTCAATTAGTAATGGATTCACAAGGTCTTACTGTGGTATACATCACACAGCAGAGCTTCTAAAAATATTAGACGATCTCATTAGCGTATTCCAAGGACCTGTCAATATCCCGGGAGATTAGTTAGGGGGAGGACACCACCATCCGGTTAGAGTCTAGAATCAAGGTATAAAAATATGGTATAGTTTGTGGATGGATAAACTCTATTCCAGAAGCATATACTGTTCGACATACCTTACATTCCAGATTCCAACCGGATGGTGGTTTCACCTTTTACTCTCATTCAATATGCGATTAATTCGCAACAACTTCAGTTCTAAGGTAGGGCACCTTTTGGCCCATGCTACAGTATTTGCTTCTGGAATAGACTGGGCCCATTTTGTTTTTAATTGGGGTGGGGACATTGGCATGCCCATTCTGGGCAGCCCCCACACCTGCTCTGGTTCACAAAAATACTCCTTGGTGTTTAGTTGGCTTATTGCCCCCTCTGGGGGGCAGACTGTGGGGCAATTGACCCATATGCCCCCCAGGGAGGGCAGAAAGACTGTGGCTCTTTTTTTGGGGGGCATTGGCATACCCATTCTGGGCAGCCACCACCCCACATCTGGGTTAAAAAATACTCCTTGGTGGTTAGTGGGCTTCCTGCCCCCCCGAAGGCAGTTCGGAAGCTTATTGCCCCATCGCCCCCTAGGAGGGGCAGAAAGACTATTTCTTTTGGAGGGGGTAGAGGCTTTGGCAAGCCAATTCTGGGCAGCCCCCACTCCTGCTCTACTAAAAAAAATAGTCCTTGGTGTCCTAGTGGGCTTTCTGCCCCACCATGGGGGCAGATCTGGGGAAATTGCCCTATATGACCCCTAGGGGGACAGAAAGACTGGCTCTTTCTTTTGGAGGGGGTGGGGGCATTGGCATGCCTATTCTGGGCAGCACCCATGCCTGCTGTACTAAAAAATAATAGTCCCTGGCATCCTAGTTGGCTTTCTTCCCTCCGGTGGGCAGATCGGGGGTAATAACCCCCATCTGCTACCCAGGGGGGGCAAAAAGACTGTCACTTTTGTTTTGGGGAGTGGGGGCATTGTAATGCCCATTTAGGGCAGCCCCCACCGCTAAGTATTTGAAAACAAATAATCCTCAGTGTCTAGGGGGCTTTCTGCCCCAGGGGGGGCAGATTGGGGGCTACTGCTGCCATCTGCCCCCTGGGGGGAGCAGAAAGACTGAGTCTGGCCTTTTTTATATGGGGGAGCAAAGGCCATTGCCCAAGAGGCCGCTACCCCCTCCCTGGTATCTCGTGCTGGATACCTGCTTGCAGATCGCAATCAGCGGTGATCCACAAGCAGGGATCCAATAGGGAAGGGTACCATTGGAAAGGAGAGATTCTCCCCTTTCCAATGATACATCTCCTGTGTGTTTCGCTGCTAGGGGGCTGATATTGCCCCACGAGTATCGAAGCAGTGAAACTGAAACAAACCCATCGGCTCATTTCAGTTTCACTTTAAATGTAATGACGTCTGCGCCCCATGCACCTGATCGTCATTATAGTGAAAAAAAATAAAATGCCTTGGGAGGTTAGGGAAGCTAACCCCGACCTCCTGAGGAAAACAAAATAAAAAGGAAATCCCTCTGCTGTTTACAGCAGAGGGATTTTGCGGTGGTATGCCTAGGAAGTAACGGTTACGTCCTCAACACACCAGCGCCACAGCCGAGGATGTAACCATTATGTCCTCTGCACCGAGCGGGTTAATACAATAAACATACTTTACTGACTTTATTATTAAAGATTACGATTCAATAATAACTGACCTAATGAAAAAGATCTCTGTACAATAGATTAGAATGAAATGTTTAACTATACGATCTCGCAAGCCTCCCGTAACCAACCACGATCCTCCAGTGAGAGCGATCACATACCTTAAAAATTGATGTACATAGTGAAAAAACATAGGTCCTGCTTACGATCTTGGCGGATGGGATACTCCTTCTCAAACATGATGGATATCCCATCTGCCGTATTACAAGTTCCATAGGATATAAATGAATTGTAATTTTGCAGACGGGATATCCGTAACCCTGTCTGCCAAGATCATAAACAGGCACATAGTTTGCAGTATAGGAAAATCTGATCAGTGTCTTTTTGAAATATAAATTTGAAGTTTATGTAAAGATACATACAAAGACTATGAAAACTATACTAGGAATATTTCTGTATATGTGAGTTAAAAAACGAAGAAGTGGAACATTCTCTGGGCAAACATTATTGGAGTAGTTTATTTCTATGTATGTTTGAATATATTTTTATTTTAAAAGAACCCTAGAAATTCACTTAAAAAAACGAAGGTTGAAATAACATTTTAATTAGGTGAATTACTCAGTGACAACATTAACGTTTCAACTAAAAAACATAGAAATTTAGCAGTTAAAGTAAGCACAGACTATAACTTGCGCCCCACCATGCACTGCTTAACACCTCACTTATGACATCACTCATGACATGTTCTATGACATAATTTATGACATCACTGAAGACATCTCAAATAACATAATTGATGACATCACTGATTACATCATCCACGCTTAGTTTTCACAGATATTGCTGTAAAAATAGCTATGGCCTTAAACGTAGCATAGTTCACATTAACAATCAACCATAGATATGTAGCAAACACTCATTGAGTACCGTGTACAAACTGTATACAACTGTTCAGAGAAACCTAAAATCATATGTCACACTATGGACAGCTTTTATCTGTATCAAACCTTTGACACACACCTAACCTACATAAAGAAATTAAGTTGATGTCAGTAGAAAACTAAGTACTGTAAACAGTATTTACTTTATGGCGAGAGTCAATTCTATACAACACTGTTTGCAAACAGTGAAACTCTCATTAGAAATACACCACAGAGTATTCAAAAGAATTTACTAAGAAAAGTGTACATTTTATGCAACAGTCGTCAAAAAACACTATTTGCTAAAAATAACCAAGATCTGAAAGTGCTTAAGATCATACTACCTGCACCCTTCATACTGCGGTGAAAACTTTACAGATAGCCCTTCTTCTGAAGCAAAACAAACACTCGTACATAGGTTACTATCTGGCGCACACACTCTTTCATGTTAAGTATAAATTCTAACCCTAATTCTCTCTAATAACTCATGGCTGCTTAGAAAAGTTAATATCTACTATGTAAAATCTTTCTCCCATTGGAAACATTTTCTGCAGAACCAAAAGGTTGCTTCGAACCCAATGAATACAAGTCAACTGTTGCACACAGAGTTACTCTTGAATACAGACATTTATAATGTGTTCAATGGCTCTACACAGCTATGGTGCATTAGGAGCACACATGTTATGCAAGCACTTACATCCATTAGCTGCACCCAAACTGTACAAATGTATGTAGAACTGATGTGGTAGTTACTCTATGTAAACTATAAAACAAACTTTCACACTCATTGGATGATATCATCAGTGATACCATTTGAGATGTCATTAGTGATGTCATAAATTATGTAATAGAACACGTCATGAGTGATGTCCTATGTGAGGTCATAAGCAGTGCATGGCGGGGCGCAAGTTACTGTTAGTGCTACTAACCATAACTGCTGAATTTCTATGTTTTTCAGTTCAAAATGTTAACATTGTCACTGAGAAATTTTCCTAACTATAATGATACTTTAACCTTTGGAATTGGCAAAAAATTTATATATATATAACAGGCTGGTAACTACATTACATCGTAAGGAAACAGACGGTAATTCTGTGCTGCACGGTACTAGTTTCCATCCAACCCACCTGATTCAGAGTATCCCCTATGGGGAAATGCTCAGGTTGAAGAGAATCTGTAGTAATAATGCTGACCTGGCAAGGGTCCAACAAAACAGTAAACTCAGATTTTTGGCTAAAGGTTACTTGGAGAAAAACATCAATGCAGCAATTACCAAAACACATTTGCTCAATAGATCAGAGTTTTTATTAGGTAAAAATGAAAACAGCTATGACTCAACCTCTTAACCTGAGCAAAAGAAAGGAAAGGATGGGGCAGATCAGACAAGAGTGATTATCACATACAACAAACAGGAAAGACAATTGAGGAACATCATCAGGCGCAATTGACCGCTAGTATTGGATGATCCAATTATAGGTCATCTATTGCCCAAGCAGCCGTCTATTACATACAGAAAAGCTGCCTCCATGAGCAATGCTCTTGTAAAAGCAGTCCAGAATTAATGGAGGGGGCACTTGGTTAACATCTAGAAAAGGTTTCTTCAAATGCACCACCTGTCGTGCTTGTAAATTTGGAACAAACAAAACATCATATCTGAGCCCTTTCAGTGACAGACCAGATAAAATAAAGAAATTCCTCATATGTAAGTCAGATCATGTACTATATGTTTTGGAGTGTTCCTGCGGTCTGCGCTATGTTGGTAGTATAAAACTGCAGGCCCATTAAAAAGAATACTCTGAGACATACGGGCAATTACCTATTCTGACCCTTCCTACCCTGTTGCCCGCCACTTCAAAGACAGGCATAACAACAATTTGGATCACTTCAGTTACTATTTACTGGATATGGTTCCGAGCCTTAGAAGGGGAGGCAACAGAGAGTCTTTATTAAGGAAGTTGGAGACCCGATAAATCTTAGATCTTGATACCAAGATACCTGGAGGGTTTAACACCAGCAAGGACCTCTATACATGTCTGTAGGACCCTAAGGGGCAGTTAAATAGCAACCACCATTAAGAGTAATGTGACAATATGTCTATACAGAGTAGCAGACTTCAGGTGAAATTCATGTTATTAATAGTTGTACATGATCCACAAACAACATTGGAAGGATACATATAGGTTTTTTTAGGAGATCAAATCCATTAGTATTAATGTATTGCTACTGCCTACCGCATATTATATATTATATTTTATATTACACTCTTGCACTTTAAAAAAATAATTGAAAAAATTTGGAAGAAAAGAATTAGACGAGATGAGTATTCTCATTCAGCACTGTAATTTTCAGCACTTTTTGCACTTTAGACTTCGTCAGACTGCACTTTTGATATGACAAGAAGAATACTTGGTTAAGTGGACAGCATGAAAAAACAGATAAGTTAAAGCAACAAGTTTAATTTAAGAGGGCATTGTGTTGAGGTTAATGAATGCACATTTACGCTTGTATTGAGGTCAAATACATAAACAGTGAATTGTGATGACATTCATATATTGAATGCTTTTATCATCGTGCTTTTATGATCATGTTTACACTTGTTCTTGATAATACAGATTTTAATAGGTATTATACCGTGATTTGAAACGAAGTATTATCACATAAGTTCAAGGTATCTCGTGGTCAGTTGCAATAGCAGTCTGTTATCAGTGTTTATGATTCGATTACAGCACTTGTCACTTTAAATTTGTGTGTCTCACAATGCAATGGCGTCATGTGATCAAGGCCTTTCTCGCCGAAACGCGTAATGGTGGACTACCTGCAATAAACAATTTTGCACTGGCAATTGAGACCGTGTCCGTCTTCTTTCTGATGGATGGAAATGATAAGGAGCGGAGAACGTGATATATATATATATATGTTTACAGATATATATATATAATATATATTTATATATATATATATATATATATATATATATATATATATATATATATATATATATATATATATATATAAATTCACTGAAAAAACCATAGGTTTTAGGGACAGTTATAGTTAGTTGGACATTTCACTCAGTACAAAACCATAGAAATTCCCCGTTATAGTTAGTTCAGCTAACTATAACTCGCGCCCCGCAATGCACTGCTGATGACGTCACATATTACATCACTCATGACATGGTCAGTGACATCACTGATGACATCACTGATGACATCTCAAATGACATCACTGATGACATCATCCAGTGACTGTGTTTCTGTAAAGTTTAAATATGTTTAATATATATAGGGAAAGGCGTATTGAGGAATGAGTGGGTGTATAAGTGTCTGAATGGATGATTTAGTACGTGAGTGACTGACTCTACAAGTGAGTGATTAAATGTATCTTACTGAATGCATGGGTTAGTGACTAAACTGTGTGAATGTCTGTATCCGTCTGTCTGTTGGTTTGTAAGCGGCTGCATGGCTTTCTGAATAGCTACATGAGTGTCTACATGGGTTATTGATTGATTGTCTGAGTATCTGTATGGGTGCCTGAATGTTTGTGTGGGTGGGGTGTGTGTGACTCTGTGCATAGATGTGTGAGTTGGTGATTCACTGGGTGCATGGTTTCAAGAGTGCATCTGTGATGGACTGTATGGGTGGGTGAGTGTGTGTATGGGTGTGTTAGTGATTGAATGTATATCTCAGTGGTACATGTGTGAGTAACTACATATGTGAAAGGCAGTATATATGTGTGTTGGAGTATATAAATGGCTATAAGTGAGAGTGTGTGATTGTGAGAGTGGCTGTATGGATGAGTGTGTACTTGTATCAGTGATTGTATAAGAGCGTAAGAATGTGCTAGTATTTGTATGAGTAAGTGAGCTGGTGTGTGTATAACTGTATAGGTGAGTAAATGGGTGTGTGATTAAGTTTTTTGCATGACTGACTAGGTGTGTGAGTACCTCTATGGATGAGTGGCGGTGTGTGAGTGTTTATATAGGTGTATGAGTGCATATGATAGTCCTGTACTGAGTGACTAAGTATGAGTGACTGTACGGGTGAGTGAGTGGATGTGTGTGTAGACCTAAGAATCAGTGAGTGGGTATGTAGTTTTTGGTGTTGGAGTGTCTATGGTTTTGAGAATGGCAGTCTGTAATTTAGAGTGGGTGTATCAAAAGTTATATTAGGGTGTGAGAAGATGCATGAAATTATCACATGGATGATGTCATCAGTGATGTCATTTGAGATGTCATTAGTGATGTCATCAGTGATGTCACTGACCATGTCATGAGTGATGTAATATGTGACGTCATCAGCAGTGCATTATGGGCGCGAGTTATAGTTAGCTGAACTAACTATAACGGGGGAATTTCTATGGTTTTGTACGAGTGAAATGTCCAACTAACTATAACTGTCCCTAAAACCTATGGTTTTTTCAGTGAATTTCAAAGGTTTTTTAAATGCTAATTTCCAACTATAACTTGTCTGAAACCTATGGTTTTTTCAGTGAATTTCAAAGGTTTTTTAAATGCTAATTTCTAACTATAACGTGCCTGAAACCTATGATTTTTAAGTGAATTTCAAAGGTTTTTTTAAATGCTAGTTTCTAACTATGCCTACAGAGGTAGGACATGTGAAGAAAGAAGAAAAAACGCACAGAAAGAAGCAAAAGATGTGCAGAAAGAACCAACAGAGGAGCAGAAAGAGGCCTTGTTGCAAAATCATCCTGTGCCCACAACTTTTTCAGACGGGTACTGGTGGTAACTGACTCTGACTAACCAGAGCCAGTGCTATGCTAAAAGACACTTAGAATACAGTGAAAACACCTACATACACTAGGGAACACTATGTGTTGGGGTACCCCTGTGATTAGCATGACCTCCTCTGCAAGTCCCTAGTACATAATAGGGCAGGGGGATTAAAACTACCTCTTAAAACGCGCTACAGGGCGCGTTTGCACAGTGGTGAAGGGAGGGGGCCTGAGGTGACATGTGTGCAAACGCACCCCGTGGCGCGTTTTAAGTTGCGGATTAAGTCCCCTTGAATTCTGAGGGTACTTGGGGCCCAACTAGCCCCCAGGTACCTACAGTTAGGACCACAGAGCTGAGTTGCAGAGAGGCGTTCCGAGGCCACGCACCTTTTTCACCTCTCTGCAACGCAACTCTGTTGTGCTTACTGAAGGTACCTGGTGGGCTAGTTGGCCCCCAGGGTCCCTCAGGATTCAAAGGGAATTAATTCCCCAACTTAAAACGCACCACAGGGCGTGTTTGCGCACATGTCACCTGAGGCCCCGCCCCTCCCTTCACCACTGTGCAAACGCGCCCCGTGGTGCGTTTAAGTTGGGGGATTAGGTCACCTTGAATCCTGAGGGTCCCTGGGGCCCAACTAGCCCACTAGGTACTTCCAGTAAGCACCACAGGCCTGCGTTGCAACGCCTGTAACAAATTGTGCAGTTGTGTTTAGGTAGTGAAGAGGGTCGTGCTGGGGGTAGTGTTTTAGGGTTTAGGGTAGTGCAGTGGTGTTTGTGTAGTGTAGGGGGTCATGCTGGGGGTAGATTTAGGGTTTAGGGTAGTGCAGTGGTGTTTGGGTAGTGTAGGGAGTCCTGCTGGGGGATTGTTTTAGGGTTTAGGGTAGTGCAGTGGTGTTTGGGTAGTGTAGGGGTCGTGCTGGGGGTAGTGGTTTAGGGTAGTGCAGTGGTGTTTGGGTAGTGTAGGGGGTCGTGCTGGGGGTAGTGATTTAGGGTAGTGCAGTGGTGTTTGGGTAGTGTAGGGGTACTGCTGGGGGTAGTGTTTTAGGGTTTAGGGTAGTGCAGTGGTGTTTGGGTAGTGTAGGGATACTGCTGGGGGTAGTTTTTAGGGTTTAGGGTAGTGCAGTGGTGTTTGGGTAGTGTAGTGGTTCGTGCTGGGGTTGTTTTTAGGGTTTAGGGTAGTGCAGTGGTGTTTGTGTAGTGTAGGGGGTAGTGTTTTAGGGTTTAGGGTAGTGCAGTGGTGATTGTGTAGTGTAGGAGGTCGTGTTTTAGGGTTTAGGGTAGTGTAGTGGTCTTTGGGTAGTGTAGGGAGTCGTGCGGGGTAGTGTTTTAGGGTTTAGGGTAGTGTAGGGGGTCATGCGGGGGTTAGTGTTTTAGGGATTAGCGTAGTGCATTGGTGTTTGGGTAGTGTAGGGGGTCATGCGGGGGTAGTGTTTTAGGGTATAGGGCAGTGCAGTGGTTTTTGGGTAGTGTAGGGGGTCGTGCTGGGGAGTGTTTTAGGGTTTAGGGCAGTGCAGTGGTGTTCGGGTAGTGTAGGGGGTCATGCTGGGGGAGTGTTTTAGGGTTTAGGGCAGTGCAGTGGTGTTCGGGTAGTGTAGGGGTCGTGCTGGGGGAGTGTTTGAGGGTTTAGGGCAGTGCAGTCGTGTTCGGGTAGTGTAGGGGGTTGTGCTGGGGGTAGTATTTTAGGGTTTAGGGTAGTGCAGTGGTGTTCGGGTAGTGTAGCGGGTCGTGCTGGGGGTAGTGTTCTAGGGTTTAGGGCAGTGCAGTGGTGTTTGGGCAGTGTAGGGGGTAATGCTGGGGGTGGTGTTTTAGGGTTTAGGGCAGTGCAGTGGTGTTCGGGCAGTGTAGGGGGTCGTGCTGGGGGTGGTGTTTCAGGGTTTAGGGCAGTGCAGTGGTGTTTGGGCAGTGTAGGGGGTGGTGTTTCAGGGTTTAGGGCAGTGCAGTGGTGTTCGGGCAGTGTAGGGGGTCGTGCAGGGGGTGGTGTTTCAGGGTTTAGGGCAGTGGTGTACGGGCAGTGTAGGGGGTCGTGCTGGGGGTGGTGTTTCAGGGTTTGGGGCAGTGAAGTGGTGTTCGAGCAGTAAAGGGGGTCGTGCTGGGGGTGGTGTTTCAGGGTTTAGGGCAGTGCAGTGGTATTCGGGCAGTGTAGGGGCGGTGCAGGGGTGGTGTTTCAGGGTTTAGGGCAGTGCAGTGGTGTTCGGGCAGTTTAGGGGGTGCTGCAGGGGGTGGTGTTTCAGGGTTTAGGGCAGTGCAGTGGTGTTCGGGCAGTGTAGGGGTCATGCAGGGGGTGGTGTTTCAGGGTTTAGGGCAGTGCAGTGGTGTTCGGGCAGTGTAGGGGGTCGTGCTGGGGCTGGTGTTTCAGGGTTTAGGGCAGTACAGTGGTGTTCGGGCAGTGTAGGGGGTCGTGCTGGGGCTGGTGTTTCAGGGTTTAGGGCAGTGCAGTGGTGTTCGGGCAGTGTAGGGGGTCGTGCTGGGACTGGTGTTTCAGGGTTTAGGGCAGTGCAGTGGTGTTCGGGCAGTGTAGGTTGACGTGCTGGGGCTGGTGTTTCAGGGTTTAGGGCAGTGCAGTGGTGTTCGGGCAGTGTAGGGGGTCATGCTGGGGCTGGTGTTTCAGGGTTTAGGGCAGTGCAGTGGTGTTCGGGCAGTGTAGGGGGTCTTGCTGGGGCTGGTGTTTCAGAGTCTAGGGCAGTGCAGTGGTGTTCGGCAGTGTAGGGGGTCTTGCTGGGGCTGGTGTTTCAGGGTTTAGGGCAGTGCAGTGGTGTTCGGGCAGTGTAGGGGGTCGTGCTGGGGGTGGTGTTTCAGGGTTTAGGGCAGTACAGTGGTGTTTGGGCAGTGTAGGGGTCGTGCTGGGACTAGTGTTTCAGGATTTAGGGCAGAGCAATGGTGTTCAGGCAGTGTAGGGGGTTTTGCTGGAGGTGGTGTTTCAGGGTTTAGGGTAGTGCAGTGGTGTTCATGCAGTGTAGGGGGTGGTGTTTCAGGGTTTAGGGCAGTGGTGTTCAGGCAGTGTAGGGGGTCTTGCTGGGGTTGATGTTTCAGGGTTTAGGGCAGTGCAGTGGTGTTCGGGCAGTGTAGGGGGTCGTGCTGGGGTGGTGTTTCAGGGTTTAGGGCAGTGCAGTGGTGTTCCGGCAGTGTAGGAGGTCGTGCAGGGGGTGGTGTTTCAGGGTTTAGGGCAGTACAGTGGTGTTCGGGCAGTGTAGGGGGTCGTGCTCGGGGTGGTGTTTCAGGGTTTAGGGCAGTGCAGTGGTGTTCGGGCAGTGTAGGGGGTCGTGCAGGGGTGGTGTTTCAGGGTTTAGGGCAGTGCAGTGGTGTTCGGCCAGTGTAGGTGGTCTTGCTGGGGTGGTGTTTCAGGCTTTAGTGCAGTGGTGTTCGGGCAGTGTAGGGGGTCTTGCTGGGGGTGGTGTTTCAGGGCATAGGGCAGTGCAGTGGTGTTCGGGCAGTGTAGGGGTCTTGCTGGGGCTGGTGTTTCAGGGTTTAGGGCAGTGCAGTGGTGTTCGGGCAGTGTAGGGGGTCGTGCTGGGGCTGGTGTTTGAGGGTTTAGGGTAGTGCAGTGGTGTTCGGGCAGTGTAGGGGGTCGTGCTGGGGCTGGTGTTTCAGGGTTTAGGGCAGTGCAGTGGTTTTCGGGCAGTGTAGGCGGTCGTGCTGGGGCTGGTGTTTCAGGGTTTAGGGCAGTGCAGTGGTGTTCGGGCAGTGTAGGGGGTCGTGCTGGGGCTGGTGTTTCATGGTTTAGGGCAGTGCAGTGGTGTTCGGGCAGTGTAGGGGGTCGTGCTGGGGCTGGTGTTTCATGGTTTAGGGCAGTGCAGTGGTGTTCGGGCAGTGTAGGGGGTCGTGCTGGGGTGGTGTTTCAGGGTTTAGGGCAGTGCAGTGGTGTTCGGGCAGTGTAGGGGGTCATGCTGGGGTGGTGTTTCAGGGTTTAGGGCAGTGCAGTGGTGTACGGGCAGTGTAGGGGGTCTTGCTGGGGGTGGTGTTTCAGGGTTTAGGGCAGTGGTGTTCGGGCAGTGTAGGGGATCGTGCAGGGGGTGGTGTTTCAGGGTTTAGGGCAGTGCAGTGGTGTTCGGGCAGTGTAGGGGGTCGTGCTGGGGGTGGTGTTTCAGGGTTTAGGGCAGTGCAGTGGTGTTCGGGCAGTGTAGGGGGTCGTGCAGGGGGTGGTGTTTCAGGGTTTAGGGCAGTGCAGTGGTGTTCGGGCAGTGTAGGGGTCGTGCTGGGGCTGGTGTTTCAGGGTTTAGGGCAGTGCAGTGGTGTTCGGGCAGTGTAGGGGGTCTTGCTGGGGGTGGTGTTTCAGGGTTTAGGGCAGTGGTGGTCGGGCAGTGTAGGGGGTCTTGCTGGGGGTGATGTTTCAGGGTTTAGGGCAGTGCAGTGGTGTTCGGGCAGTGTAGGGGGTCTTGCTGGGGGTAGTGTTTCAGGGTTTAGGGCAGTGTAGTGGTGTTCGTGCAGTGTAGGGGGTCGTGCTGGGGATGGTGTTTCAGGGTTTAGGGCAGTGCAGTAGTGTTTGGGCAGTGTAGGGGTCGTGCAGGGGGTGGTGTTTCAGGGTTTAGGGCAGTGCAGTGGTGTTCGGGCAGTGTAGGGGGTCGTGCAGGGGGTGGTGTTTCAGGGTTTAGGGCAGTGCAGTGGTGTTCGGCCAGTGTAGGTGGTCTTGCTGGGGGTGGTGTTTCAGGCTTTAGTGCAGTGGTGTTCGGGCAGTGTAGGGGGTCTTGCTGGGGGTGGTGTTTCAGGGCATAGGGCAGTGCAGTGGTGTTCGGGCAGTGTAGGGGTCTTGCTGGGGCTGGTGTTTCAGGGTTTAGGGCAGTGCAGTGGTGTTCGGGCAGTGTAGGGGGTCGTGCTGGGGCTGGTGTTTGAGGGTTTAGGGTAGTGCAGTGGTGTTCGGGCAGTGTAGGGGTCGTGCTGGGGCTGGTGTTTCAGGGTTTAGGGCAGTGCAGTGGTGTTCGGGCAGTGTAGGCGGTCGTGCTGGGGCTGGTGTTTCAGGGTTTAGGGCAGTGCAGTGGTGTTCAGGCAGTGTAGGGGGTCGTGCTGGGGCTGGTGTTTCATGGTTTAGGGCAGTGCAGTGGTGTTCGGGCAGTGTAGGGGGTCGTGCTGGGGCTGGTGTTTCAGGGTTTAGGGCAGTGCAGTGGTGTCCGGGCAGTGTAGGGGTCGTGCTGGGGGTGGTGTTTCAGGGTTTAGGGCAGTGCAGTGGTGTTCGGGCAGTGTAGGGGGTCATGCTGGGGTGGTGTTTCAGGGTTTAGGGCAGTGCAGTGGTGTACGGGCAGTGTAGGGGGTCTTGCTGGGGGTGGTGTTTCAGGGTTTAGGGCAGTGGTGTTCGGGCAGTGTAGGGGATCGTGCAGGGGGTGGTGTTTCAGGGTTTAAGGCGGTGCAGTGGTGTTTGGGCAGTGTAGGGGGTCGTGCTGGGGGTGGTGTTTCAGGGTTTAGGGCAGTGCAGTGGTGTTCGGGCAGTGTAGGGGGTCGTGCAGGGGGTGGTGTTTCAGGGTTTAGGGCAGTGGTGTTCGGGCAGTGTAGGGGGTCTTGCTGGGGGTGATGTTTCAGGGTTTAGGGCAGTGCAGTGGTGTTCGGGCAGTGTAGGGGGTCTTGCTGGGGGTAGTGTTTCAGGGTTTAGGGCAGTGCAGTGGTGTTCGTGCAGTGTAGGGGGTCGTGCTGGGGATGGTGTTTCAGGGTTTAGGGCAGTGCAGTAGTGTTTGGGCAGTGTAGGGGGTCGTGCAGGGGTGGTGTTTCAGGGTTTAGGGCAGTGCAGTGGTGTTCGGGCAGTGTAGGGGTCGTGCAGGGGGTGGTGTTTCAGGGTTTAGGGCAGTGCAGTGGTGTTCGGGCAGTGTAGGGGTCGTGCTGGGGCTGGTGTTTCAGGGTTTAGGGCAGTGCAGTGGTGTTCGGGCAGTGTAGGGGGTCTTGCTGGGGGTGGTGTTTCAGGGTTTAGGGCAGTGGTGTTCGGGCAGTGTAGGGGGTCTTGCTGGGGGTGATGTTTCAGGGTTTAGGGCAGTCCAGTGTTGTTCGGGCAGTGTAGGGGGTCTTGCTGGGGGTAGTGTTTTAGGGTATAGGGCAGTGCAGTGGTGTTCGTGCAGTGTAGGGGGTCGTGCTGGGGATGGTGTTTCAGGGTTTAGGGCAGTGCAGTAGTGTTCGGGCAGTGTAGGGGGTCGTGCAGGGGATGGTGTTTCAGGGTTTAGGGCAGTGCAGTGGTGTTCGGGCAGTGTAGGGGGTCGTGCTGGGGGTGGTGTTTCAGGGTTTAGGGCAGTGCAGTGGTGTTCGGGCAGTGTAGGGGGTCGTGCTGGGGGTTGTGTTTCAGGGTTTAGGGCAGTGGTGTTCGGGCAGTGTAGGGGGTCTTGCTGGGGGTGATGTTTCAGGGTTTAGGGCAGTGCAGTGGTGTTCGGGCAGTGTAGGGGTCGTGCTGGGGCTGGTGTTTCAGGGTTTAGGGCAGTGCAGTGGTGTCCGGGCAGTGTAGGGGGTCGTGCTGGGGGTGGTGTTTCAGGGTTTAGGGCAGTGCAGTGGTGTTCGGGCAGTGTAGGGGGTCATGCTGGGGTGGTGTTTCAGGGTTTAGGGCAGTGCAGTGGTGTACGGGCAGTGTAGGGGGTCTTGCTGGGGGTGGTGTTTCAGGGTTTAGGGCAGTGGTGTTCGGGCAGTGTAGGGGATCGTGCAGGGGTGGTGTTTCAGGGTTTAAGGCGGTGCAGTGGTGTTTGGGCAGTGTAGGGGGTCGTGCTGGGGGTGGTGTTTCAGGGTTTAGGGCAGTGCAGTGGTGTTCGGGCAGTGTAGGGGGTCGTGCAGGGGTGGTGTTTCAGGGTTTAGGGCAGTGGTGTTCGGGCAGTGTAGGGGGTCTTGCTGGGGGTGATGTTTCAGGGTTTAGGGCAGTGCAGTGGTGTTCGGGCAGTGTAGGGGGTCTTGCTGGGGGTAGTGTTTCAGGGTTTAGGGCAGTGCAGTGGTGTTCGTGCAGTGTAGGGGGTCGTGCTGGGGATGGTGTTTCAGGGTTTAGGGCAGTGCAGTAGTGTTTGGGCAGTGTAGGGGGTCGTGCAGGGGGTGGTGTTTCAGGGTTTAGGGCAGTGCAGTGGTGTTCGGGCAGTGTAGGGGGTCGTGCAGGGGGTGGTGTTTCAGGGTTTAGGGCAGTGCAGTGGTGTTCGGGCAGTGTAGGGGTCGTGCTGGGGCTGGTGTTTCAGGGTTTAGGGCAGTGCAGTGGTGTTCGGGCAGTGTAGGGGGTCTTGCTGGGGGTGGTGTTTCAGGGTTTAGGGCAGTGGTGTTCGGGCAGTGTAGGGGGTCTTGCTGGGGGTGATGTTTCAGGGTTTAGGGCAGTCCAGTGTTGTTCGGGCAGTGTAGGGGGTCTTGCTGGGGGTAGTGTTTTAGGGTATAGGGCAGTGCAGTGGTGTTCGTGCAGTGTAGGGGTCGTGCTGGGGATGGTGTTTCAGGGTTTAGGGCAGTGCAGTAGTGTTCGGGCAGTGTAGGGGGTCGTGCAGGGGATGGTGTTTCAGGGTTTAGGGCAGTGCAGTGGTGTTCGGGCAGTGTAGGGGGTCGTGCTGGGGGTGGTGTTTCAGGGTTTAGGGCAGTGCAGTGGTGTTCGGGCAGTGTAGGGGGTCGTGCTGGGGGTTGTGTTTCAGGGTTTAGGGCAGTGGTGTTCGGGCAGTGTAGGGGGTCTTGCTGGGGGTGATGTTTCAGGGTTTAGGGCAGTGCAGTGGTGTTCGGGCAGTGTAGGAGGTCTTGCTGGGGGTAGTGTTTCAGGGTTTAGGGAAGTGCAGTGGTGTTCGGGCTGTGTAGGGGGTCGTGCTGGGGCTGGTGTTTCAGGGTTTAGGGCAGTGCAGTGGTGTTCGGGCAGTGTAGGTTGACGTGCTGGGGCTGGTGTTTCAGGGTTTAGGGCAGTGCAGTGGTGTTCGGGCAGTGTAGGGGGTCATGCTGGGGCTGGTGTTTCAGGGTTTAGGGCAGTGCAGTGGTGTTCGGGCAGTGTAGGGGGTCTTGCTGGGGCTGGTGTTTCAGAGTCTAGGGCAGTGCAGTGGTGTTCGGCAGTGTAGGGGGTCTTGCTGGGGCTGGTGTTTCAGGGTTTAGGGCAGTGCAGTGGTGTTCGGGCAGTGTAGGGGGTCGTGCTGGGGGTGGTGTTTCAGGGTTTAGGGCAGTACAGTGGTGTTTGGGCAGTGTAGGGGGTCGTGCTGGGGCTAGTGTTTCAGGATTTAGGGCAGAGCAATGGTGTTCAGGCAGTGTAGGGGGTTTTGCTGGAGGTGGTGTTTCAGGGTTTAGGGTAGTGCAGTGGTGTTCATGCAGTGTAGGGGGTGGTGTTTCAGGGTTTAGGGCAGTGGTGTTCAGGCAGTGTAGGGGGTCTTGCTGGGGTTGATGTTTCAGGGTTTAGGGCAGTGCAGTGGTGTTCGGGCAGTGTAGGGGGTCGTGCTGGGGGTGGTGTTTCAGGGTTTAGGGCAGTGCAGTGGTGTTCCGGCAGTGTAGGAGGTCGTGCAGGGGGTGGTGTTTCAGGGTTTAGGGCAGTGCAGTGGTGTTCGGGCAGTGTAAGGGGTCGTGCAGGGGGTGGTGTTTCAGGGTTTAGGGCAGTGCAGTGGTGTTCGGGCAGTGTAGGGGGTCGTGCAGGGGTGGTGTTTCAGGGTTTAGGGCAGGGCAGTGGTGTTCGGCCAGTGTAGGTGGTCTTGCTGGGGGTGGTGTTTCAGGCTTTAGTGCAGTGGTGTTCGGGCAGTGTAGGGGGTCTTGCTGGGGGTGGTGTTTCAGGGCATAGGGCAGTGCAGTGGTGTTCGGGCAGTGTAGGGGGTCTTGCTGGGGCTGGTGTTTCAGGGTTTAGGGCAGTGCAGTGGTGTTCGGGCAGTGTAGGGGTCGTGCTGGGGCTGGTGTTTGAGGGTTTAGGGTAGTGCAGTGGTGTTCGGGCAGTGTAGGGGGTCGTGCTGGGGCTGGTGTTTCAGGGTTTAGGGCAGTGCAGTGGTTTTTGGGCAGTGTAGGCGGTCGTGCTGGGGCTGGTGTTTCAGGGTTTAGGGCAGTGCAGTGGTGTTCGGGCAGTGTAGGGGGTCGTGCTGGGGCTGGTGTTTCATGGTTTAGGGCAGTGCAGTGGTGTTCGGGCAGTGTAGGGGGTCGTGCTGGGGCTGGTGTTTCATGGTTTAGGGCAGTGCAGTGGTGTTCGGGCAGTGTAGGGGGTCGTGCTGGGGGTGGTGTTTCAGGGTTTAGGGCAGTGCAGTGGTGTTCGGGCAGTGTAGGGGGTCATGCTGGGGTGGTGTTTCAGGGTTTAGGGCAGTGCAGTGGTGTACGGGCAGTGTAGGGGGTCTTGCTGGGGGTGGTGTTTCAGGGTTTAGGGCAGTGGTGTTCGGGCAGTGTAGGGGATCGTGCAGGGGGTTGTGTTTCAGGGTTTAGGGCAGTGCAGTGGTGTTCGGGCAGTGTAGGGGGTCGTGCTGGGGGTGGTGTTTCAGGGTTTAGGGCAGTGCAGTGGTGTTCGGGCAGTGTAGGGGGTCGTGCAGGGGGTGGTGTTTCAGGGTTTAGGGCAGTGCAGTGGTGTTCGGGCAGTGTAGGGGTCGTGCTGGGGCTGGTGTTTCAGGGTTTAGGGCAGTGCAGTGGTGTTCGGGCAGTGTAGGGGGTCTTGCTGGGGGTGGTGTTTCAGGGTTTAGGGCAGTGGTGTTCGGGCAGTGTAGGGGGTCTTGCTGGGGGTGATGTTTCAGGGTTTAGGGCAGTGCAGTGGTGTTCGGGCAGTGTAGGGGGTCTTGCTGGGGGTAGTGTTTCAGGGTTTAGGGCAGTGCAGTGGTGTTCGTGCAGTGTAGGGGGTCGTGCTGGGGATGGTGTTTCAGGGGTTAGGGCAGTGCAGTAGTGTTTGGGCAGTGTAGGGGTCGTGCAGGGGGTGGTGTTTCAGGGTTTAGGGCAGTGCAGTGGTGTTCGGGCAGTGTAGGGGGTCGTGCAGGGGGTGGTGTTTCAGGGTTTAGGGCAGTGCAGTTGTGTTCGGCCAGTGTAGGTTGTCTTGCTGGGGGTGGTGTTTCAGGGCATAGGGCAGTGGTGTTCGGGCAGTGTAGGGGGTCTTGCTGGGGCTGGTGTTTCAGGGTTTAGGGCAGTGCAGTGGTGTTCGGGCAGTGTAGGGGGTCGTGCTGGGGCTGGTGTTTGAGGGTTTAGGGTAGTGCAGTGGTGTTCGGGCAGTGTAGGGGGTCATGCTGGGGCTGGTGTTTCAGGGTTTAGGGCAGTGCAGTGGTGTTCGGGCAGTGTAGGCGGTCGTGCTGGGGCTGGTGTTTCAGGGTTTAGGGCAGTGCAGTGGTGTTCGGGCAGTGTAGGGGGTCGTGCAGGGGCTGGTGTTTCATGGTTTAGGGCAGTGCAGTGGTGTTCGGGCAGTGTAGGGGGTCGTGCTGGGGCTGGTGTTTCATGGTTTAGGGCAGTGCAGTGGTGTTCGGGCAGTGTAGGGGGTCGTGCTGGGGGTGGTGTTTCAGGGTTTAGGGCAGTGCAGTGGTGTTCGGGCAGTGTAGGGGTCATGCTGGGGTGGTGTTTCAGGGTTTAGGGCAGTGCAGTGGTGTACGGGCAGTGTAGGGGTCTTGCTGGGGGTGGTGTTTCAGGGTTTAGGGTAGTGGTGTTCGGGCAGTGTAGGGGATCGTGCAGGGGGTGGTGTTTCAGGGTTTAGGGCAGTGCAGTGGTGTTCGGGCAGTGTAGGGGGTCGTGCTGGGTGTGGTGTTTCAGGGTTTAGGGCAGTGCAGTGGTGTTCGGGCAGTGTAGGGGGTCGTGCAGGGGTGGTGTTTCAGGGTTTAGGGCAGTGCAGTGGTGTTCGGGCAGTGTAGGGGTCGTGCTGGGGCTGGTGTTTCAGGGTTTAGGGCAGTGCAGTGGTATTCGGGCAGTGTAGGGGTCTTGCTGGGGTGGTGTTTCAGGGTTTAGGGCAGTGGTGTTCGGGCAGTGTAGGGGGTCTTGCTGGGGGTGATGTTTCAGGGTTTAGGGCAGTGCAGTGGTGTTCGGGCAGTGTAGGGGTCTTGCTGGGGGTAGTGTTTCAGGGTTTAGGGCAGTGCAGTGGTGTTCGTGCAGTGTAGGGGGTCGTGCTGGGGATGGTGTTTCAGGGTTTAGGGCAGTGCAGTAGTGTTTGGGCAGTGTAGGGGGTCGTGCAGGGGGTGGTGTTTCAGGGTTTAGGGCAGTGCAGTGGTGTTCGGGCAGTGTAGGGGGTCTTGTAGGGGTGGTGTTTCAGGGTTTAGGGCAGTGCAGTGGTGCTCGGGCAGTGTAGGGGTCGTGCTGGGGCTGGTGTTTCAGGGTTTAGGGCAGTGCAGTGGTGTTCGGGCAGTGTAGGGGGTCTTGCTGGGGGTGGTGTTTCAGGGTTTAGGGCAGTGGTGTTCGGGCAGTGTAGGGGGTCTTGCTGGGGGTGATGTTTCAGGGTTTAGGGCAGTGCAATGGTGTTCGGGCAGTGTAGGGGGTCTTGCTGGGGGTAGTGTTTTAGGGCATAGACAGTGCAGTGGTGTTCGTGCAGTGTAGGGGGTCGTGCTGGGGATGGTGTTTCAGGGTTTAGGGCAGTGCAGTAGTGTTCGGGCAGTGTAGGGGGTCGTGCAGGGGATGGTGTTTCAGGGTTTAGGGCAGTGCAGTGGTGTTCGGGCAGTGTAGGGGGTCGTGCTGGGGGTGGTGTTTCAGGGTTTAGGGCAGTGCAGTGGTGTTCGGGCAGTGTAGGGGGTCGTGCTGGGGGTGGTGTTTCAGGGTTTAGGGCAGTGGTGTTCGGGCAGTGTAGGGGGTCTTGCTGGGGGTGATGTTTCAGGGTTTAGGGCAGTGCAGTGGTGTTCGGGCAGTGTAGGAGGTCTTGCTGGGGGTAGTGTTTCAGGGTTTAGGGCAGTGCAGTGGTGTTCGGGCAGTGTAGGGGTCTTGCTGGGGGTGGTGTTTCAGGGTTTAGGGCAGTGCAGTGGTGTTCGGGCAGTGTAGGGGGTCGTGCTAGGGTATGTGTTTCAGGGTTTAGGGCAGTGCAGTGGTGTTCGGGCAGTGTAGGGGGTCGTGCAGGGGCTGGTGTTTCAGGGTTTAGGGCAGTGCAGTGGTGTTCGGGCAGTGTAGGGGTCGTGCTGGGGGTAGTGTTTTAGGGTTTAGGGTAGTGCAGTGGTGCTTGTGTAGTGTAGGGGTCGTGCTGGGGTTAGTGTTTTAGGGTTTAGGGTAGTGCACTGGTGTTTGTGTAGTGTAGGGAGTCATGTTTTAGGGTAGTGCAGTGGTGTTTAGGTAGTGTAGGGGGTCGTGCTGGGGGTAGTGTTTTAGGATTTAGGTTAGTGCAGTGGTGTTTGGGTAGTGTAGGGGGTCGTGCTGGGGGTAGTGTTTTAGGGTTTAAGGTAGTGCAGTGGTGTTTGTGTAGTGTAGGGGGTCGTGCTGGGGGTAGTGTTTTAGGGTTTAGGGTAGTGCAGTGGTGCTTGTGTAGTGTAGGGGTCGTGCTGGGGTAGTGTTTTAGGGTTTAGGTAGTGCAGTGGTGTTTGTGTAGTGTAGGGGGTCATGTTTTAGGGTAGTGCAGTGGTGTTTGGGTAGTGTAGGGGTCGTGCTGGGGTAGTGTTTTAGGATTTAGGTTAGTGCAGTGGTGTTTGGGTAGTGTAGGGGTCGTGCTGGGGGTAGTGTTTTAGGGTTTAAGGTAGTGCAGTGGTGTTTGTGTAGTGTAGGGGGTCGTGCTGGGGGTAGTGTTTTAGGGTTTAGGGTAGTGCAGTGGTGCTTGTGTAGTGTAGGGGGTCTTGCTGGGGGTGATGTTTCAGGGTTTAGGGCAGTGCAGTGGTGTTCGGGCAGTGTAGGAGGTCTTGCTGGGGTAGTGTTTTAGGATTTAGGTTAGTGCAGTGGTGTTGGGGTAGTGTTTTAGGGTTTAGGGTAGTGCAGTGGTGTTTGTGTAGTGTAGGGGGTCATGCTGGGGTAGTGTTTTAGGGTTTAGGATAGTGCAGTGGTGCTTGTGTAGTGTAGGGGGTCGTGCTGGGGTAGTGTTTTAGGGTTTAGGGTAGTGCAGTGGTGTTTTTGTTGTGTAGGGGGTCATGTTTTAAGATGCAACGCTCCAATACCTGACCAGTCTGCACTACATAAAACTGCAAAAAACTAAAAATAAAAAGTGTTTTGCACTACTTTTGTCATTGGGCTATATGTGGGCTACATCTGGGTAATATTTGTGCTACATTTGGGCTCTTTTTTCACTGGTGGCCATCTTGGAAGACTTCTTTGTTATGAAGTTTCCTAATTTCCTCATTTACTGCAGTCTCCTCAGTAGGAAATGCTTTCAGTTTTTTACTTTGATTCCATCAAGAAGGCATTCAGATGTGTCACACATTTGCCATAAATTCAGAATGTTATTACTCTAGTTGTTCATTAGATCACTGTAGTAAAGCTACTGCTCACCAAGGAGTTAACTGGAAGTCTACTGCTGGTATTGAAAGTGATTGTTTCAGTCTGCATGTCAGAATTTTCTAATGAAATAGAAGAGTATTTGAGATCTCACTTAAAACATGCACTAAATTTTCTTTTGCAGCACTAACCATAATTTCTATGGCAAAATGAACCCCCTCATTTTGTTCCTTTTTAAATTAAATGTGTTAAGTGTTACCAGTTTATTCCAATCAAGATGGCTTCAGGTGTGCCATACTTTTGTCATAAGTAAGGCTGTTAGCACTCTAGTTGTTCTTTAGAACACTCTGGGAAGCTGCAGTAGAACACAAAGGAATCAACTGACAGTCTCTGCCCTTGTTGGATGTACATGTTTTACTGAGAATGTCAGACTTCATTCTCACATGACTGAGAAAGATAATGTGAATTTACAGAAAATATGCTCTCATTTTAGCTTCTGGAGCACCTTCCAAAACTGTATGGGACAAGCATGTGAAAATAGTTCTCTCAAACATGATTCATGATATCCCAGCAGAAGGTTTTTCACAGGGTAAAATCACAATTAGTATGGTACCATCAACAAATGAATTCTAATGTAACTAAAGTCTGTTATCACCCTTTATAGTTCTCCTTTTGGTAACCCTCAAAATCTTTGATTCACTACAATGCATTTATATTGGTCCCAAGATGGCTGCCAGCAATTCCAGGATGAAGTGCTGACAGCCAATCAGATCTCACGATGACATGTGTGGTTAGGCTCCGCCCAGATATATATGTGTTTTTACTTTTGATTTTCTCAGCAACTACTGAACGGATTTACACCATTTAACAAAAAGGGTTCTTTTTGAACCAAGAACTACCTCTTTGCCAATTTTGGTGTAATTCCGTTCAGCAGTTCGGGCTGTAGCCTTGCATAAAGTTTCCTATGGGAAATTGATTTTTTGACTCTTATTTTTTTAATTTCTCCGCAACTACTGAACGGATTTACACCATTTAACAAAAAGGGTTCTTTCTGAACCACGAACTACCTCTTTGCCAAATTTGGTGTAATTCCGTTCAGCAGTTCGGGCTGTAGCCGTGTCTAAAGTTTCCTATGGGAAAATGAATGGGGAAAACACGTTTTGGGACCCCCTTTTTCTCAACCCCGCTTGACGAATCACCCTGAGACTTTCAGGGTAGGAGCGGACCGGAGCGGGCCATAAAGTTTGAAAATTTCGCGAAGATTCGTCAACCGACGCAAGAGTTAGTTCAAATAGAATGTCGCGGATTTCCTATGGAAAATAGGTCCTAACTATAACTATCTACTGGCGACCGCCAGTAGATAATATATATATATATATATATATACATTACATACATATATATATCCCCTACTGGTGGTCGCCAGTAGGTAGTTATATTTAGGACGTAGTTTCCATAGCAAAAGCATTTTTGACTTGCCTATAACTTTGGCGCTGTTTGACCAATCTGCATGAAATTTTCCAATGGTAGTGCCAAAGTAGGTTCTGTGTGTCGTGGAAAGTTTGGGGGTGATCCGTGCAGTGTGGACTGAGAAATAGGGGCACAAAATAAGGGTGCTTTGCAATGTCGAACCTAAAGCCCAAACCTCTAGATGGAATTACACAAAATTTGGCAGAAAGGTAGATGTTGCTACGTAGATTGTACTTTTTGATATTTTGTGCAAATCTGTTCAGTAGTTTTTGAGAAATTTAAGCCACAAATAATAGTGACATCTCTGGCACGGATATTTCACGACGGTTTCGCAATTAATCATGACTGCCCGCTCTAACAGTAATGCTGTGATTGGCTGGACGCAACCTGAACAGAAAGTTGCGGCCACCATTTAATTTATTGGGAATGGTTCCCGGGGCTTACATTTTCTGTGAAAGCAAACATAAAAGGTCAGGGTCGAAGTGCTCTGACCACATGTTTCAGAAATGTTAGTGACACAAGTTATGTGTCCTAAATTGATTTTTTTAATCGCACGCGATATTCGCGACGATGCCGCGATCACCAGAGTGTAGTCCTCGTGTGCCATCGCAGGGATGTCGTGACTATCGTGGCGACACAGGGAATATTAGTTAAAATATAAAAAAATATATCTGTGAATCATTAATACACATTGTATTATATTGAGATTCTGATAAATGTTTTATAGAGTTATTTAGATAGTGATTTATCTAGTGTGATGGTTAGAATTAATTATGAAGTTATAATTTTTGAATGTGGTGGTGACTATTGAATTCCTGCTTTTGCTTTCCGCTTTCGCGTCATCTCCATATAATAAAAATTAACAATATTTTAGGTACTAGGGTGGCTCTGACAAGAGCCTTTGTGTTGATTGTGTGCATATGACAGCTACACATAAGACCAGATGCAGAGTTTAAGGTTACTAAGAAACATCCTGTTGCCTTTGTCTGTAAAGTGCACTCCATCATTTTGATAAATTCCATGAATGTCATAACGCAGATTGTTGTTATAGATACAGCACATGCGATGGTCTCTGAGGAATACAGAAACAGTTTTATTAACAGGTTTACTGGCTTTGTCAATCTGTGGACAGAATTGATTTGACCACTTCCATTTCTGTCTTTGGCATATATTAGAGTGCACCAAGACAGTGTGAGGGAAAAGCGACATCAGTTCTGCAAAAGTATCTTTCATTAGGATTTCAAGCCCTACACCAGTCAATGTGCCTAGGTCATTGTCACCACAGAGCACAATCATGAGGTGAGGAGCTCGACAATCCATAATGGTTTTAACCAAAGCCAGCAACTGATGAAACTCTAACCCTCTCGGGCCAAAGCAAGTAATCTCTACATTTGGCAAACCCACATCCCTGTCAATACCTCTCTTTTTTGCAGCCTCCTTAGCCCAATAGACATAGCTGTGGCCAACAATCCACCCTCTAAGCATTATGAAGCGAAGGAGCAATAGCAGTAAGGGGAAGGCTGGAGCTGAATGAGGTAGTTTTCCAAACTAAAAGCTGTTAAAATGGAGGTGTTTAAAAAAAAAAAATATATATATATATTTCATTGGATGCTGTCAGTAAGTAAGTGAATAAAATTAGGTAGTACTTTAGATGCATTAGTAAGAAGTCTTATTATTGGCAGTTGTTTAAAAAGGGAATGTAATACAGACATGGATATGCTTCTGAATCTGTGCAGTAACCCACACCTGCTGTATCTCATTTAGAAGTAGCATGTTCCTTCGAGAATGTGCTGTGAACTTGTGACCTACTAGTTCTACTGGGTTGCTAGATACACTGAGCTAAGAGTGTATTGGGGGAGGGGTGTTAAACAGACAGAACATTTTTCAAAAAGGACTATGTAATAAACCATTGTGCAGTATCTAAATAAAAAAACTGAAAATAAATATAAGTTTGGACTCCTTTATTTTCGAAATTAACAGATGCTAACCATTCACAAGTGGAGGTAGAATAGTCTAAAATGAAAGACATTATTTCATTTGCTGCCTTTCTCATGCTCATAGAGGGTAAAGTTAAAGAGATTGCCATTCTATGGTTGCTTTGTATGAGAGTGGTGTACCATTCCTGTGCTTAGTTTTTACAAATCCTAACTGTGTCAAAACTATTTAAAAAAGAGCTAAAACAACAATATAATCTACAAACTCAATTCATTGGTATGTACATAACTTTTTAGGTATTTAAAAAAATAATGAGATGAACTGTATCTATCAGAGGGTGTGTGAAATGTTTTGGGAAGTAAGAGAAAAATGAATTAGTGCCCCTTTATTCCACTTTGTAGTTTATAGAAAAGTAACAGTATAGTATTGTTCAAATTTGTAATGAGGAATGTAATTAAAACTAAGAATGTTTTAAATGTCTAAGCATCATGTGCAGAATAGATACATCTATGTTATTTGCATTCTGGGAGTTGTAGTACTTTCAGTCACATTATTAAACAGGAGTAGTGTAGTCACAAGTAAAACATAAGAAAATGTTCTGCGCCTGTATATTTATTTTAAAGTAGTAATATTTGTTAGGTATGTATTAGTTAGTGTTTGTCAATCTGGGCTTTTACTTATATGAGTGGTTTGAATATGCTTAGATGGTATGATTTCTTTTTTGTGGTTGCAGATGGTTACATGTACGGTGGTACTCTTGAGTTTATTTAAAGATATAGAGAATTATATATTTTTGGAAAGATGGCTTGAAGGTGTACATCTATTATGGAATCACATATATGTTTACATGATGATCTATGTTCTTTAAGGCTAATGAAAGTTTCATGTATGTGGTGAGGTTGGTGTATTTCTTTAAACATGCTCTGTTTAAAATTGAGGAGACTTTATAGTGCAGAATGTCTTTTGAGAGTTCTTGTGCTACGTTCATTTGGCATGTAACTTTTCTTGAGAAATGCTGAATATATGTTTTGAACATACAAGAAAAATTTGAGAAATGATGTAGGTATGCCATTAAGAAAAGGTTTTGTGCTTTGAAAAAGTGAGATTTGTTGTTTTCAGTTTTAGAAACTTACTGATGCATGTGCATGCTGAGCAATAGAGCAATGTATGCTTGTAAAAAGGCGTGTGTCACTATATGAAGTGTGATATCTAGACTTTTCTGATGCATAGTTCATTAGAAAAGGATAGATGCACTAAAACGGATACTGGCAGAAGGAGTTAAACAATGAGTTATAGATATAGGGCCAGATGTATCAAGCTTTTTACCGGTCGCAAACGGGCCGATTCACAGAATCGGCCCATTTGCGAACGGTAAAAAGCCTTTTGGAATGCATCATCCCAAAAGGTAATCGCAAAATAGGGAATCGCAATTTGCGATTCCCTAAATGCAATGCAGGAAGCAGTTAAAAATTGCGACCCTGCTTTCAGGAATCGCAAATTACCACCAACTTCAAGTTGGTGGTAATTTGCAAATCCTCAGAAAAATGCACATTTTTGCATTTTTCTAAGTGCCATGTGGCACACACACATGCCCGTAGGGCATGTATATGCGTCACATGTGCACACTTACCTTTTTTGGGGGTGCAGCAGGGTGGCCTTTTGGCCCCCTATCACCCTTGAAATTGCATTCACAATTTGCGATTACCAATTTGGTAATCGCAAATTGCGACTGTCTTCCCATTCATTCCTATGGGCCTCCAGGCCCATAGGAATGAATGGGAAGGGATTCCTTAATAGCAAAATCGCAATTTGCGATTCGCTATTAAGGAATATGTAGGAATCGCAAATTTTTAGCGAAACCTACATACCTTGCTTTTTGCGATTTCATAATAGCGAACCGGTAAAATTCGCTATTATGGAATCGCAAAATGCAATGTTAATACTTCTGGCCCACAGTCACAACTGTTATGTATCTAACAGCAATGGAGATACTTTACAGTCACCCAAGCATTACTCCAGCACTCATCCAATCACTCAGCCACTACTCAGGTAGTTATCAAATCACTCACGCACTATGTACACACTTATTCAATCACCCAGGCACTACACATGCACTCTTCCAATCATGGAGGCACTAATTATGTACTCATTGAACTACACAGGCAACACCCATGCATTCATCCAATCACCCAGACACCAACCATTCACATATACAGTCACCAAAGCTGTACCTATGCAGTTATTCAAACACCCATGCACAACCCATGCACTCATCCAAACACTTACTTATAACCCATAGACTCAACAAATACTGATACACAACCCATGCACTCATCCAAACACTCAGGTACTAGTCATGCACTCATCCAATTATGCAGGAAGTACCATTACAGTGGACCTATCACTCATCCAGTATTTATGCTCTCATCCAATTACTGAGGCAATACTCTTGCACTTATATATTCACCACAGCAGTGTACTTGCTTTTATCAAATCACTCAAGCTTCAACAATGGACCTATACAATTACTCAGACTTCAGTCATGCACTCATGTAAATAGCCAGGCACTACTGATGCAGTCATTCAATTATCCAGGAAATACGCATGTAGTTTTGTAATCACCTAGGTTCTACCTGTTCAATTAACCAAAAACACCTGGGCGTCAATCATGCACTCATTCAATCACTGAAACAATTCTCATGCACTCATGCAATCTGCCAGGTGCTATTTATGCACTTAAACAGCAATGTACTCACTATGCATGCACTGAATAAATCATGTATATACTACACATGTAGTCCTGTTATCACCCAGGGACTAGAGTAGCACTCCTTTAATCACCCAACCACTATCTATACATGTATTGAATCATTGAGGCATTAGTTATGTACTTATCTAGTCACTCAGGCAGTACCCATGCACTCATCCAAACACCCAGATAGTAGCAATATAGTCATGCGCATACACAGGCACTACAAATGCAGATATGGAACCACTGATAGAGTTCGTACATACTAGGCGAATTATCCAGGCACTACCTATATTCTGAGGGAATCACCTAGGCACAAACTATGCACTAATCCAATCATCTAGGGAATATTGTTGTACTCAAACACAAGTTTTATTGAGGAATATGTACTCTTTTAGAACCATCTGGTGAATTATATATGTAACCTGTCACATACTGTTGGCATGTACTTGAAAGAATTAGTGAGCTATATGCTGTGATACAGTTTAATGCGCAGAATTTTATGTGCAGTGTTTCTCAAATTTTAAATCTGGCACATCTAAGTAGAAAAGTACTGTAACACTAAATCTAACAGTGACGCAGTGGTAGAGAGGTACATAAATAGCTATTATGTTGTGTTTTCAGATTTACAGTATAGAGACACTGTATTTACTTTTACACTTTGGTTGATGTTTATTTTAAAATTTACTACAAAAGAGATAAAGTGGTCTTTTAGCATGTATAAGTGAGAACTGAGATATGGTGAATCTGTGTTGTAGGAGAGGGTGCTATAATATTAAAAGGTAACTAATAAATTAAGTTTTGTGTTTTGGTTTGGGTTTGGTACATTGAAGTAAGTGCTTGTAGTTATGTAGCTAGGTTCATCTGTAGATTTAAAACTGCAACATAACAGAAAAACTGTTTTTTTATTATGTGTAAGCCAGTAGTAAAGTAGTTGGAACATTGGCTAGAATAAAAATTCAAATATGGTTCTTTTTTTTTACAGATCAATATCTACATACCTACAGACAGAATGCCTACAAAAGCTTGGAGGAAAAAGGAACAAAGGCAACTACAGTATCAAAGCAGAACTGAGATACAAAAGGAGCAAAATGAAGAAAAAGTGGTGAAAGAAAAAAGAGCCACTGGTAAGAGGACAAAGTCATTTAAAGAAAATATACATGGACATTTCCAAAGATTACAAAATAATGAAAATAAAATTAAAACTATGAGAAACAAAAACAGTCGACAAAGTCTATACAACAAGAACAGGAAAGAATGGAACAAAGATGGACACACCTTAACCAGGAGACAGAAGCAGTTGAAGGAAATCAAAGCCAGGATGTTTTGTAGTAGAGTAGTTATTAATCTACTGAGAGCTATGAAATAGTATAGAAGAAGGAAAGAGGCACTGAAAGAGAAAGAAAGAGTTGAAGGGAGTAGTTGATAAGGCCTTTGTTTTGAAGCGGAAGCTTTGCATTTTGATTATAAATAGAATGAAGACTCTTGACAAAATGGTGTTGTGAATGAGGAGACAAAACCAGAAAAACAGATTAGTGAACAGAAGTAACTTTTGTACAGTTTTTAGTGGAGAATGGATACATACTTCTAGTTTAGAGCCTTTCTTTAATGAAGAAAGCTATCTCCAGGATAATAGTTCATGCTATTGATTAAAGAGGACGATGTTATGAAATGAAGAATGGTACTCCTATTGCGAAAGAGGTGATGGTACCTAGAAATGTAGAATAAGTTATTGGAGAAGAGGTACAAGGAAGGCGGAGTCAGGCGCCTGTATACAAATTGGATTGTAGTAGTGTTTGTAGTATTCATCAGCAATCCACCGATATATTAAGGACATTTCTAATTATCTCTCCAAGGCGAAGTTTAAAACACAAAATAAGTACTTTACAAGGATTAGATCCTTGCAAGATTAGAAAGCATACAAATTTGCAGGGACACTCACTAGCTTGTTTATCAAAGAAAGTGTGCCAAAGCACCTTTCATCATTTCAGGATGTTAGCTGTACATCACTCAACAATGGAAACTTTAGTTAAGAGGCTGTACTATGTAAAAACTCCTGTTTTATGTTTAGGAGAAATAACTAGAGCACTTTGAGATGGTACTGTGGCAGACGTAGAAAAGATTTGTGATGATGTGCAGTTTTGTTTCTTGGGTCCTGAGAAGGATTCTAGGGAAAATGAAGAGTTGTTAAGAGGAGGAGTTGCAGAACAGGACACAGATATTACAGTTGATCCTTTTGAAGAAGAGATTACAAAATTTAACACAGTATGGTTTGAAAAACCAGAGTCTACTGGTATATGTTGTCGACACACTCAATACAAGATTCAAACACGGACTGCTGACTTATATTTAAAAAAGTGAAAAAGAAAATAATGATAACTGGCAAAAGTTAGCCGTGTATTTATTTGTAGAGGAACGCTTTGACTTGTCCATACGGTAAATTATATGTAAGTACTGTTACAATAAATTAGAAGATAATAAAATGGCTGCTAATGTAGGAAAACTATGCAGGCCAAAAAATAAAAAAAATCAACATTTATGATTCTTTCTATCATTGCGGAGGGCTGTTATGGACTTCCCTCTAGCACTCACTACAACTCATCAATCCATGCAGTATGATTCAATCTGTGAAAATTCCGGAGCAAAAGCTTGAATTTGAGATTGGACCTCTGTAGGGACTCTCTGTCCCGGTGTTGTTGTGGCTGCTATTGAAGTTGAGGGTCTTCCAGCCTTGCGTTGCCTTCTTGCTGCTTATAGATGATTGCCATGGTATGTTTTTAGATGGTAAATCATGGACGTAGTGCTGTAAGAATATTTTTTATTTGTACCCCTTGACAATGTCTTGTCACATATTGTGCATTGCGCAAATTTTGCAATGCTTGATTTCGTCTGGTGAAGCCCCTCATCTCCAGAGTCACTAGCATCCACCTCTTGGAATTCCTGGTCCACCTGCTGTTCTAACTGATCTCCCTCTTCTGGCTGAGTTGCCAAAACATGCACAAAAAATACTCCAATAAATGCTAGTGAGCTACTCCCAACGAACTCCTCTTAAAGAATGTTCAAGATAAATAAATGGACATGTTCTTTCTATTCTTATAGTTGAAAAGTGTATCATCCAATCATATTCCTTTATTTACCGGTGACATGATTTTTGCAATGATTGGCGTCTTTGCAAAAACCGTAAATTGAACAGAATGATATTTTATTTGAAAATAAGTACTCAAATAATCAACTGATATTAAACCCCAAATGTGTATCATACAATGTAATATGTATAAATATGTATTATACACTTCATCAAAAACACGTGTTCATCGCGGTTACTGACGTCATTGCGACTTCCGGCATCTCTGCGATCACGCAAAAACACCAAGTAAAAGGCTTTTAATTGAAAATTTGTTACAAAGGTTAGGTGTAAAGAGTATACCAATAAACAACTTGTGTCAAATATTAGTTCAAATATGTGTAAGTATGTGTTCCCGAGTTTTAAAAATAACACGTGCATTTTGCGACTACCGATGACGCCGCCATCTACAGAGTCACTGCAAATATTTAAAACACCACATTAAAGAGGTTTTTTTCAGAAAACCATCACACAAACTCAAATATAAACTCTACATTACTAAACAACTAGTGTCTGCTATTAAGTAAAATTTGTCTATATATACGTATATGAATTCCTCAAAAACATGCAACATCACCATGGGTATTGCAATGTCGTCGTGAATATAAAAAATGTAAAGAAAAAAAACATGACGGTTATTAATCCACTGAAAAAAATACAAGGTTATAAAAATACATGTTATAGAGCCATTATAGATAGAAAATACAATTTAAAAACCTTAAAAAAAATAGGTTACATGGACGTTATAGTTAGGAAATAGAATTTGAAAAACTTTAGAAATTCACTGAAAAAACCAAAGGTTACAGGAATGTTGTAGCTAGGAAATGGAATTTAAAAAACAATAGAAATTCACTGAAAAAAACAAAGGTTACAGGGACATTATAATTAGAACTTAGCATTTAAAAAACCTTAGAAATTCACTGAAAAAACCAAAGGTTACAGGGACATTATAGTGAGGAAATGGAATTTAAAAAACCTTGGAAATTCACTGAAAAAAAACAAAGGTTACAGAGACGCTATAGTTAGGCTCAGGTTTCAGTCGTACAAAACCAGTGAATTTCAGCAGTTATAGTTAACTGAGTTAACTATAACTCACGTCTCCACAATGCACTGCTTATGACCTGACATATTATATCACTCATGACATGGTCAGTGACATCACTGATGACATCACTGATGACATCTCAAATGACATCACTGATGACATCATCCACAGAATCTCTTACGCACCCACTCACACCCCAATATAATCTTTCATACACCAACTCCAACTTCCACACTACCATTCTCAAAACCACTGAAACACCCATACCAGTACTTACACACCCACTTATTGATTCATAGGTCTACACACACATCTACTCAGTCACCCATACAGCCACTCATATACCAACTCACTCACTAATACAGCCACTAATATATACACTCATACACTCATATATCCACTCACACACTGTCAGTCACCCATAGAGCTACTCACATACCTACTCACTCACGCATAGAGTCAATCACACAGCCAGTTACACACCTATACAGTTATACACACATCCACTTACTTACTTATTCATACAGATACCAACACATACTCACTCACCCATACTATCACTGACACAAGGAAACACTCACCCATACAACCACTCTCACAATCACTCACTCATACATACAGTCACTCATATACTCCAACACTCACCTATACTGCCTTTCACATCTGCAGTTACTCACCCATGTACCACTGACACATCCATTCACTCAACAACACAGTCATACACATACCCAGTCACCCATAGAGCCCCTCACAGATGCACTCACTAGCCCCTACACCCACTGACTTACCCACTCACTCATTCATGCAGGCAGTCCCACACACCCTCACCCACCCACACAGACACTCATACATCCATACAGGTATTCAGACAACCAATCAGTCACCCGAACAGCTACTCACATACCCTATTCAGCAACTTACACACCAACAGACAGTCACATAACCAGTCACTCACCCATACATTCACTGAGACACCTAATCACTCACTTATACAGTCAGTCACACACCCACTGAATCATCCACGCAGGCACTCATACACTCACTGATTCACCAATACACTTTGATTTATATATTTGACGATCCTAAACTGTTTAAAAACAGTCATAGTCAGTGGATGATATCATCAGTGATGTCATCAGTGATATAATTTGAAATGTCATCATTAATGTCATCAGTGATGTCACTGACCATGTCATGAGTGATGTAATATGTGAGGCCATAAGCAGCGCATTGCAGGGCCATGTGTTTTAGTTAGCTCAGCTAAATATAACTGCTGAATTTCTCTGGTCTTGTATAAGTGACATTTCAGCCTAACTATAATGGAAATGTCGGCCTAACTATAATGTCTGTGTAACCTCTGATTTTCATTCAATATATATATATATATATATATATGCACCACCGGTGTTCAGGAGCCAGCCGGCAAATGACAAATTTTGATATGTGTGTGTGTATATATAAATTCACTGAAAAAAACAGGTTTCAGGGACGTTATAGTTAGAAATTAGCATCTAGGGGGGCGTGGTTTGGCGCCCGAGGAGCATGGCGGCGTCCGGGTGAGGCTCTCCGGACCGACGCAGTGGTTTCACGCTACCAGGCACTTTCCTGCAAAGCCACTCGATGCTGGAAACGTCCGAAGGTCTTCTGCACACAATGTGACTCCTGCCATCTCTTACTGCAGCGGCGGAAGGCTTTGTTCTTCAAGTGAGTTTCTGCCCTTGGCGACGCGATATCGCGGCCGCCATTTTGTTTCCTTGTTCGAGTCACGGAGCTCCCCTCGTCTGAAGAGGTACCAGCCTGCACATGCTTAAAAATATTTAAATTCCACTTGGAGTTTCATCAATGTGCCACCCCTCCTATGTAATCCCCAGGGGAGGTCCGACACCCCAGTTTCTCGCATTACTTCGAAATAGCTGAGGAAGGATGATTGTGGCAGCCATTTTGTGGATTCCTCTACATCGTCATTTGGTTAGTCTTCGCTAACTCCTTCACAGTCTTTTTGGTTTTTGCACAACTCTTGAGTTGCCAATATATCTGCCCTCGCATTTGCAATGGTGACTTCTTCTTATTCTTTGTGGCTATACTGGAGCAAGATGCTACTTTGGTGTTTTTCGTTTTTTTATCTTTTTCTCGAGATTTGGTGAACATTATGTGGCCGTTTTCATTCACTCAACTCTCGCTTCTCTACCCTGGCCTATGTGGAGTTGGTGTCTCTCCTTCATACGTAGATGATGATGTATATGTGTCTCTGGCTACACCACTCTGACACTGTACGCAATCTTCTCAGTATATCTTTTTAGTGCATTATACTTATTTTCAAGCAGGACAGTCCTGCGCTTATTATTCTCAAGTGCTCTGTCGGCCTTGTGATTTATGGGCAGATTGAAGGGAACTCTTTCTAAGTACTCAAAGCCGAAGAATATTTTTGTCAAAAACTCGAAAAGAAATTCTGAATTCTCCAAGTTGGAGGATTCTTTGGTGTCCTTTTCTCCGGATTCTGCAACAACAATGGATCCTACTCCTGTACCATCAGGGAAATTGATTACTAAACGCCTAAAAAAGGAGCCTCCTTCTCCACCTAAATCAGTCTTGCATGTTTCCATGGAGATGCTGCTGGAAGAAATAAGGGCCCTCCGACCCTTTGTGGAAGAAACTAACACTAAACTACAAATTCTTACTGATAACTGGTCTCAAATTGACACAAGACTCACTGAAGTTGAACACAGCGTGTCCTCATTTGGAGATACTAGTGCCAATGTCTCTCAACTCAAATCTCAAGTCTCTGTGCTCCAGCGACAGGTTGAAGCCTTCAAAACCGCAATAGGCGGAATAACCTGCGCATTTACGGTCTGGCGGAGGGATTTGAAGGGACAGATCCTCTCACCTTCTTTAAATCTTTCCTCCCCAAATTACTACACATGCCAGAGGATACTGTACTTAACATTCAGCGAGCACATAGATTGGGTCGCTAATAAAAGCCGGAATCATTAGTCTTCCAAGTTAGGCTTTAATCAAATGCAACCACCGACTGAATACAGGTCTCAACAGCAGCACCTCCAAAGCCAGAATGCCACAAGACACTCCATGAGGTAACAAGGTTCCAATTCTATTACCAAGACATGCAAGTGTTCTACATATCCTATGACTAAGCATGCAAGTAAATTACAACACATCCCCCTTACAAAATCATAAAGATAACAGAACAGTAAAAGTCTCATAGCAATGGCCCAAACATGAGAAACAAAAAACAAGAGAACAATGAGAAAATTCCAACATAACAGTATATAAAAATGAACAGCATAGGAAAAATGGAAGACACTAAATTCTAATATAAAACATAATCCTTGAATTTCACAGGTACATGCCTGAGTCTAGTTGAACTATTATTGTTTGCACCTCTATCCACAGAAACACAACTATGGTCACTGGTTGTACGATGAGTTGTCTCAGTGAATTTAACCAGTCTAGACATACTCCAGGTACAACCATTGTCCAAAGTTACAACGTTTTTCTTGATCGCGGTGATGACAAAAGGGCCAAGAAAATTAGACAAACCTTTGTGAACATGCTTGTTTCTTTTTACCAAAACACGATCACCCAGATTCCATTTCTTCTCCCTCACTGTCATCTTGTCATCATACCGCAGTTTGTATTTCTGCTGGTACTCAGCCAGTCTATTTTTCCTTAACTCTTCAGTCGCAACATTGTTCTTCCCGACAGGGAGCCATACTGGATTTAACTTAGAATTCGCTATCCTCCCTCTCAAAGCTTCAAAAGGTGATTTTTGAGAAATAGCATTAGGAACGGTGCGGTGTGCCCACCAAGTTTCTCTTAACACATCACCAAAGGAAACTCCAGAATCTTGTGCCCGTTGAGCACAACTCTTGACGACCCTATTCATCCTTTCTGTGAGGCCATTGGCCTGTGGAGAATATAAAGCCGTTTTCTGATGAATTATGCCTAGATCTACAAGAAAAAGCATGCATCTCATGGGAGGTGAACTGCACCCCATTGTCAGTGACTAAATATTTGGGAACACCTTCTGAAGCAAAGACATCTTTTAAAAACTCAATCACTGACTTCGAATTAACAGAACTCATGCACTTGGAAATCACCCACTTTGAGGTGTAGTCCACTAAAAGAACAACAAACTTCTCATGAGAAGGCATTAATTCAAATGGACCGATTATATCCAATCCCAACTTGGTCCACACCGCATCAGGCACTTCTACAGGAGAAAGAGGAGCATGACTAGTCACATGAGACTTATCATTAATGGCACACAAATGACAGTCTTTGACAACATTTTCTATCATTCGATCCATTCCTGGCCACCAATATCTTTCTCTGACCCGTGTTTTCATAAGACTCCTTCCCAAATGTCCCTCATGAGCCAAGTTGATTACCTTATCCTTAAGCTCATCAGGTGGAACCACCCTATCACCTCTCATCAGATTTCCCTGGCAAAAGGTTAAATCATTCCTTACAGTCCAGAAGGGTTTCAAATCACAGTCAAGGTCTTTGTAACTAGGCCACCCCTTTGAAATAACCTCCCTAAGAGAGGAGAATACTTTATCACTAGCAGTGCAAGATGACCATTCTTCTTTTAACAATGAATGCTCCAACAACCAATTTACACACTCAAACTCCTCTCCTACATGTTCAGAGTCCAGTGGCAAGCGTGACAAGCAGTCGGCAGATTTATTGCTCAGGCCTGATATGTACTGTACACGGAAATTAAATTCTTGCAGACCCTCACTCCATCTCTTAAGTCTAGGAGTCATGTGGTCACTGTGATGACACGAGAAAATCTGAACAAGAGGACGATGATCAGATTTCACTGTAAACGGAATCCCCCATAAGTAAAACTTGAAGTGTTGTGTTGCCCAAAACACACTCAGCGCTTCTCTTTCAATGCAAGAGTAGTTGACTTCAGCTTCTCTAAGAGCTCTGGAGGCAAAGGCTACTACTTTCTCTTCTCCATCTACAACTTGGGAGAGTACTGCCCCAAGTCCCTTGAGACTGGCATCAGTTGTAAGGATGGTTCTCAATTTGGTATCGAAGTGCCCCAAAGTTGGCATCTTCCCAATTTCACTTTTGACCAAATCAAAAGCCACCTCACATTCTGGTATCCAGACAAAACGTGCCCCCTTTTTTAGCAAGACTCTGATGGGCTCAACAACACTAGCAAAACTTCTCACAAACTTGGAATAGAACTCTGCCATCCCTAGAAAGGACCTAACTTGCTCTTTGTCTTCAGGTGCTGGGGCCTTGACAATGCTCTCTGCAAGTTGTAGCTTAGGCTGTATACCTTCTCCAGAAATAACGTGACCGAGATAAGTGACAGACTTCAGTCCAATACGGCATTTATCCTTCTTGACTGTGAGTCCCTTTTCTTTCAACTTACCCAATACAGATCTCAAAACCTTCTCATGTTCACACTCATCCTTACCGTAAGCTAGAATATCGTCCTGAAAAAACAGGACATTAGGTAAACTTCCCAGAATCATTTTCATTATTCTCTGAAAGCAGGCTGCCGCTGAGGCTAACCCGAAAGGCATTCTTAAAAATTGATACGCCCCCAAGGGAGTGACAAAAGACGTTAAATGCCTGGAATCTTTATGAAGCATGATCTGATGATAAGCGGACGAAAGGTCCAAAACACTAAAATTTTTAGCTCCCTTCAACAAACTAATAGACTCTGAGATATTTGGAAGAGGCTGGCGGTCTACCCAGATCCATTCGTTCAATCCTCGTAAGTCCACACACATTCTCACAGCAGAACCACCATCTTTAGGTGCTAAAACCACCGGACTTAACCATTCCGAGGCTTCAATCTCCTCAATTACACCCAACTTCAGCAGCCTTTCAAGCTCAAGTCTCAACGGTTCAACCATCAAATTCGGCACTCTTCTTACCTTATGTACACAGGGTTTGGCTGAACTCTTTAAAATAATTCGATGCTCAAACCCTTTGAGACACCCAAGGGCATCAGAAAATACTTCAGGAAAATCTTTAAAGTATTTACTTCCAACATCCATCACCTCAATTGACATAACTTGCCTTTGTGGATTCTCACACACACTGTCCATTAACACAACTTGATCTTCTGGATTCTTGGCATTGGGATTAAGGATTATGCCCAAGTCACGTTGATGTCTCCAACCAAGAAGATTATCTCCTCTCACAGCCACATAAACTTTACCCACAGTCTCCCTCCCTTTGAATACAATCTTCGCTACTACATACCCATCAATATCCACACGGGATCCACCATAACTAAGTGGAGAAATGTCCGGAGGCAAAAGCTTCACATTTTCAAGTCCTACAACCTCATCCCATATTTTGTTCCCTATTAAAGTAAATGGGGAACCTGAATCGGCCATAACGCTGAATTCATTACCATCTACAGAAATGCTGCAAAACGGCATAATAATTCTTTCAGAGTCAACACTCCCACCACCCTCAGAAATACTTGAAATAACCACAGTGCGGATAATGTCAGAATTGTTCTCCATCGCACAACCTTTCTTTGAGGATTTACAAACACGGGCATAATGTCCTTTGATCCCACAGTTAATACATACTGACTCCCTTGCATAACAATTAGGAAAACTAGAAGAGTGAGAAAAACTGCCACATCTGTAACACCGCATTCTTTGATTGTCACCACTATTTCTCTGACGATCAAAAGAACGTTGTTGGCGTAGATCACGTTCATTACGTGGTTGAATATCTCTGTTTAGAGTAATGTGAGGTTGAGTGTCCTTCAAAACACTCTTATTCTTTGTCCCCAAAGACACCTTGGCAATGCTGTCAGAAAACTCATCACCCATGTCACATTCCGACAAGGTGTGTACAGCATCTTGACTTTTCTTTGTGCCATCACCTTGAACTTGGTTACTATCCTCACGATTTTTCTTTATTTCTTTCACCCACGAGGAAGTATTTTCAACACCTTCCACAATCGCAATGGCCTCAGACAACGTGGGATTTTTGGATAAGAGCTTTTCTTGCACTCTCGAGCTGTTAGTGCATCTTACCAGTTGATCTCTCACAAGGGAATCTGAAAGATCACCGAACTCACATGTACGTGCCAAAGTTTTGAGAGAAGCAACATAGGTTCCCACACGTTCAGTGGTACCTTGTATCCTTGTGAAAAACCTATGACGCTCCAAAACCACATTTATTCGAGGTCCAAAATAACGTTCTAACATAGTCATGGACATCTCATAAACATCTGTAGGCTCTCCCTCACCATTACCAATAGTTATAAGGTCCATGCTGTCGTAAATATTTCTGCCTTCTACACCTAAATTATGTAGCAAGATGGCTTGGTTCCTGAAGGCTGAAAATGTTTCTCCCCCGATTGCCACTATATACGAATCAAATAAATTCCTCCATCTCTTCCATGGAAGAATCGGTTCTCCCTTTTCTGATAAAAACGCTGGAGGCTGAGACATGTTGGTAGAAGGGGCCATAGTTGTCTTTCAAACAATTGTCTAAAATAAGAATTCTCACTTAGCAAAATAAATTTCTCACCGTGAATAAACTCACAAGTGTGATAATGAAAATTATCAACCTTTCCCTCGTAGTCTTCGTAGTCCGAATCGTGCTGTGTTGAAGACGTGTAGAATTGCGCTATCTTAAATCGCACTGTTTCAAATCCAACCTAACTCGTACTTGAAGAATCACTTGTAAAAAGTGAGTGCAACCCAATTCAAAATGGCCATCACGTTGCGTGACCTGACGCGTGCGTCAGACGTCAGGGTCAGCAGCACGTCAGAATGCAGGCACTCCGAGGCAGAATGGAGCTGGAAGCAAGGAGCTGGAACATGCAGGGCACGCAGCGGCACGCGATGGCAGAATTCAAAAGTAAGCTAGTAACGGACACTTACTTTTCTTCCTTTCGTGCCGATCCAGATAAAAACGATAAGATCGATATTTTCAAGAAAAAAAAAAATTGTACTCCAGCGATGTTTCCAGGGCCCAGGATATTGTCAAGGAGATCGCATTATAGCGCCTATAATGTCCAAAATTTATCTCCAAACATCTGAAGGGAAAAAAAAATTTGTAGTGGGTTCACAGGGGAATCGGTGGTTGCTCAGGCTTGTCCCCAATCAAGAGCTCCTCGTCACCAGTAATAAAAGCCGGAATCATTAGTCTTCCAAGTTAGGCTTTAATCAAATGCAACCACCGACTGAATACAGGTCTCAACAGCAGCACCTCCAAAGCCAGAATGCCACAAGACACTACATGAGGTAACAAGGTTCCAATTCTATTACCAAGACATGCAAGTGTTCTACATATCCTATGACTAAGCATGCAAGTAAATTACAACAGTCGCCTTCCCTCAAATGCCTCACCCTCACAACGACCAAGAGGAGTCATCTTATACTTCTTAGAGTATACGGATTTATTAAAAGTTTTGTCAGCGGTCAAATCATCTCAACGAATTACTTAGTCTGAATCGACCTTATTTTTTGCACAGGATTACGCCAAGGCCAGTGCTAACAGACGTAAGGCATTTCTTAATATGAGACCTGATCTCCGGTCGATGGGAGCCCGTTATGGTCTTTTTCACCCTTGTCTTTTTAAGGTCACTTATAACAACAAAACAACAACATATGAGGACCCGCTGCGGCTACAAAGTTTCATAAACTCATGTAAGACAGATGCCATGGATTCTTCGGGGCCTTCATCCCCGTACAACGCTTAATTTTATGTATTTTCCTTACAGGTTTTTCACGTTCTGTTTTCTCCTTTATAGCATTGTTCATTCAATAAGTGCTATTCTTCGGATTTAGATAAGCTTAGTGTTTTAGTCAAGCTTCTTTGTATGTTGGGTTGCCTTGTTTGATTTCACTGTTCTCTTGTTCATTGTACGTTTTATTAATTATCTTATTACTTGTTATTCTTCGCCTCCACAGATGTCTCACCCTCATGGCGTGTTCATCCCCCGGTCCTCCGTGTGGTCGAACCTGGATGTATCGTCTGTTCCATGTGGTTTCACCCCCCCGTATCCCTGAACCTTCTTTTTGTAGGTATGTTATTCTTCTATGTCTTTTTAAATTTTTTATTTTCTCTTATCTATTTCCCTCCACACCCTTTTCCTGTTTTTTTTTCAGGTGTCATTAATATTTTTCTCTTCCATCTTCCTCTTCTCTCCTTGCATGTTCCTAGTATCTTCTAGCTGTTACTTCTTGTACTCTTCTTCTTCCTTCTCATGTTCACTATTTCAACTCACGTAGATTTCTGCTTTTATCAATTTTACTGTTGGTTTTTATCAGCTCTTCTTTCTTTTTCTCTTTGCTCTATGGTAAACATGGTAATTTTCTTGTACTCTCATTCTCCTACTCACCTATGTCTTTTTATTGAATTGGATTGCTGTTCAGTTTTTTTTCTTTTTCTCTTCTCTTTTTTTAACGTCTTATGACTCTGAAAATAGTATCTTGGAATGTTAGGGGATTAAACTCTCCCATTAAGAGACAGAGAGTTTTAAGTCATCTTGCTAAATTAGGAGCAGATATAGCATGTCTTCAGGAATCCCATCTTACAGCTGTTGAGTCATTGAAACTAAAAAAGGGTTGGGTGGGGGATGTTTTCTTTTCTCCAGGAGATGGTAAGCGTAATGGTGTCATGTTACTTTGTCGTAAATCGCTTCCTATTAAATTCATCTCACAAGATTCTGACGCAAATGGCCGCTGGTTAAATGTTAAATTACTGTTGGGGGATGCTCCAGTCTCTTTTCTTATTGTTTATGCCCCCACTGGTGGTGACTCCTCATTTTGGTCCTCACTAGCTCAACAAATTACTTTGTGTATTGAAGATAATTTTATATTAGCTGGTGATTGTAATCAGTTCTTGGACCCATTTTTGGATCGAAATTCTAAGGTCTCTTTCTTCCCTAATAAACCCCATAAATCTTTTGTTCACACAATTAACCAACATGAACTCCTGGATGCATGGAGATTATGTAATCCTACTACCCGTGAGTATACTTTTTATTCTCCCGTCCATCATACCCAATCAAGAATTGACTATTTTTTTGTATCCCATAAAGTATCCCAAGCCCTCATGAATGCAGAGATTGGCTCCATCTTATTGTCAGACCATGCCCCTATTTCAATCCAACTTGATATTTTACCAAAGGTTAATGCTTCTAGGAGATGGCGTTTTAACAATGCCCTTCTTTTGGATCCCGCATTTACCTCCTCCTTCACTACCTTTTTCAATGAATATTTTCTATTTAATCAAAATGACTCTATGCCCTTCTCGACTATTTGGGATGCCTTTAAAGCCTCAGCCAGAGACTTCATTATTGGATATGTTGCTAAGAAACGTAAGATAGCTCGCAAACATACTAGTGACCTTTTTCATGAAATAAAGAGACTGGAGCAATCCTATTACACCTCTAATTCAAAAATTTTTTTATCTGCCCTTATAAAAGCTAAGCTTCAGTTCAATAAGGAATCCACTGATAACGCTTCATTGTATTTATTAAAATCCAGTGCGAAATTTTATGGTGGCCAAAACAAGGCAGGAAAAATTCTGGCCAATTATCTGAAAATTAAACATAACAAGCTCAATATTGATTCTATTTATGATGAACATTCTATTTTAAATTCAAAGATACGGACATATTAACTGAATTTTCCCTCTTTTACAAATCACTATATACTGCAGAAACCCACCCAACAGATTATCTATTATCCCAATTTTTTTCCACTATTCAAAAACCCGCACACACTCTTCCGGATTTATCTCCTTTAGAACTAGACCTCACACAACAGGAACTTCTTGACGCCCTTTAACACCTTAAAAAAGAAAAAGCACCAGGACCAGATGGTTTTACGGTTGAATTTTTTCTCTGTTTCTCCAAATTATTACTTCCCAAATTACATTCTTTGGTACATTCTTTTTGTTCCCCAAAAGATTCCACTGGTTCTTTTTCTGAGGCACATATCTGTCTCATTCCTAAGGAGGGCAAAGACCCGAAATTTTGTAAGAATTACAGGCCCATCTCCCTAGTTAACATCGATTATAAAATTTATTCCAAAGCCTTGGCTCTCTGCTTAGAATCCTTTCTACCAAATTTATTAGGTAAAGAACAATCTGGTTTCGTCAAATGCCGACTCATCACAGATAACACACGACTCTTTTTTGACATCTTATCTAAATCCTCCCATTTAAAACAGGCCCTTGCAGCAATAGCGTTAGACGCGGAAAAGGCATTCGATAGAGTTGAATGGCCATACCTTTTTTATGCCCTTAGATGGTTTGGTTTCGACCCCAGGTTTATCTCTCTAATCTCTATTCTCTATTCCAATCCCCACGCTGCTGTCTGCGCCAATGGCTTAATTTCTCCATTTTTTTATTTGGGCAGGGGTGTACGCCAAGGTTGCCCTTTATCCCCTTTCCTATTTAATTTGGCTTTGGAGCCTTTCCTTTCAAAAATCCGTCACAATAAAGATATACACGGATTTGAGGTAAAAAAGTCTCACATCAAACTCGCAGCATATGCTGACGATATTCTGCTTTTCATTTCACAGCCCAATGAGTCTATACCTGCTTTTTTAACGGAGGTGCAATCCTTCTCCTCTATTTCTGGGTACACATTAAATACTGATAAATGTGAGATCCTGCCCCTCACCAAATACACTTTTAAAGATGATTTTGCACCTTCTCACTTCACGTGGAGCCCGAATCATATTAAATATTTAGGGTTACATTGTACTCCTTCAATCCCCGATACAGTATCTTTATGTATGAATAAATGTATCCAAAAGATCTCAGAATTAACTACTAAATGGCATCCTCTCTATTTGTCTTGGTGGGGCCGCCTCAATACGATAAAGATGATGCTCTCCCCTATAGTGTTATTCACTATTTCCAACATTCCAGTCCCTATACCCACCAAAACGTTTAAAAAGATTAATTCCATCCTTTCCTCAATCCTATGGAATAACAAGAAATCTCGTTTGTCATTATCCAAGTTAACTCGCCCTAAATCCGAGGGAGGAGTCAACTTTCCCAACTTTTCCATGTATCACAGGTCTTTCCTTCTACGCCAATCTGCATATTGGTTGAGCGATTCCATAGATGAATGTCCTTTATGGACCTTAGTTGAGAGCTTATTTTATCTCTGTTTTCATTTCAAGAGTATCTTTTTTTTTCGCGCAAACCACAATGTCTTTCCACTCCTATAATCAAACTCACGTCTCTGCTTTTGGGATCAGATTCCTCTTTGATTCATGGAAACTCTGATTCTTTCCTTAACTCAACAATCTGGCATAATAACTCCTTGCTAATACGTAATAAACCTTTCTACTGGAAGACTTGGAGGCAGAAGGGTTTAATTTGGGTTCATCAATTATCTTCTCACTCACAAATTATACCTTTCCCTTTACTCAGCCAATTGTTTGGCTTACCTGCTTCTTTTCTTTCTAAATACAATCTCCTCAGAAGGGCTGTGTTAGACACTTGCACTCATTTTGCCATTACACCTGCTGTTGCTCATACTCCTGTTTCACCTGATAGTCTTCATACCCTATTACGTACCAGGCCTAAAGCCTCCACTCTTTATACTCACTTATGTTGTCCTAGTGACACCAGACAAAAATCTAAAATAGAGAGTGCATGGGAGCAGGATTTGAGGTCACCTTGGCCCGTATCTTTCTGGGGAAGGATTTGGACCAAGATACGTAAATCCTCAAGAGCTGCCAATACAACACAAACATTGTTTTTTATTTATAATAGGCTTTTGTTCTGCCCAAATTCCCTAAGTAAATGGTGTCCCTTGGTAACGGACAATTGTTGGACATGCTCATCCCCGAATGCTGATCATTTTCATATGCTGTTCTCCTGCTCGTTTGTGCACAGTTTCTGGAAACGTGTATGGTCTCAAATTAATTCAATTTTTGGCACTAACTTTGCTTTTTCATTTACTCACGTGTTTTTGGGAAGTCTCTCTCCTATTTGGAATGATTACCCATCCAATGTCAAAATTATTGATTTGCTATTAGCAGTTGCCTTCCAACAAATTACTAAGAACTGGAAAGACTTCACCAAAATCTCTTATCAGGCCTGGTGGTATGCAGTCTGCCACAATCATAGGTTGGATACTTCTTTTGTTTACCCTACATCTCTGACGAAAAAACGTCTGAATCTATGGTCACCTGTTACGTTGTATATTGATGTAAGTGCCAAACGTTCTCTTTTGCCAATGCCATGTCAACAAGAAGTCCTCAAACCGCCATGATTCCCCTGATCATTCCTTTGTTTTACTTTAATATTAACTGTATTTCTTTCTCACCTTTTTGAGTTTTATTCTTATTGTATATTACTCCAATTCATGTATTCTCTTTTGAGAGCTTCTTTGTATTGTAATGACCTATGCTTAATTCTATGCATTGTATGTTGACACCTTTATTCTCTCAATAAAATTCTTTTTGGAACTTAAAAAGAAATTAGCATCTAAAAAACCTTAGATATTCACTGAAAAAAACACAGGTTACAGGAACGTTATAGTTGGGCTGATATTTCACTCGTACAAAACCAGAGAAATTCAGCCGTTACACTTAGCTGAGCTAACTATAACTCGCACCCCTGCAATGCACTGCTGTTGATGTCACATATTACATCACTCATGACATGGTAAGTGACATCACTGATGACATCTCAAATGACATAACTGATGACATCATTCACATAATCTCTGATGCACCTACTCACACCCCATATAACCTTTCATACACCCACTCCAAATTTCAGACTACCATTCTTAAATCATTGACACATCAATACCAGTACTTACCAGTACGTGCATAACCACTCACTGATTCATAGGTCTACATACACATCCAATCACTCACCCATACAGGCACTCATACAGCCAGTCACTCACCAATATAGCCACTGATATATCCACTCATACACCCATATAGCCACTCATACACTATCAGTCTCCCATAGACCTACTCACACACCTACTCACTCACACAGCCACTTACTCACCCATACAGAAACACACACACACACTCACTGCTCATACAGATATTAACAAATACTTACTCTCCTATACAGTTGCTGGCTCAAGCACACACTCACCCATACAGCCACTCTCACAATCACTCACTCGCACATACAGTCACTTATATACTCCAACAGTCACATATACTGCCTTTCACATATGCAGTTACTCACCTATATACCACTGAGACATCCATTCACTCACCAACACAGCCATACGCACACTCACTCACCCATCCAGTCCCTCACAGATATATTCATGAACCCATACACCCAGAGATTCACCCACTCATACATCCTTGCAGGGAGTCACACACCCCCTCAGCCACCAACACTGACACACAGGCACCCATACAGGTACTCAGACAGCTAATCAATAACCCATTCAGCCACTTACACACCAACTGATAGACTGATACACACATTCACACAGATTAGTCACTCACCCATACATTCATTAAGACATGTTTAATCACTCACTTATACAGTCAGTCACGCACCCACTAAATCATCCATACAGACACTCATATTCCCACTCATTCTTCGAATACACCTTGGCGTATATATATATATAGAACATTCTTATACTTTTTAGAAACACTCAGTCACTGGATGATGTCTTCAGTGATGTCATTTGAGATGTCATCAGTGATGTCATGAGTGATGTCACTGACCATGTCATGAGTGATGCAATATGTGATGTCATCAGCAGTGCATTGCGGGGGGCGAGATACAGTTAGCTCAGCTAACTATAACGGCTGAATTTCTCTGGTTTTATACGAGTGAAATGTCAGCCTAACTATAACGTTCATGTAACCTATACTTTTTTTAGTGAATATCTAAGGCTTTTTAAATGCTAATTTCTAGCTATAACGTCCCTGAAATCTGTGGCTTTTTTCAGTTCATTTCTAAGGTTTTTTAAATGCTAATTTCTAACTATATCGTCCCCTGAAACTTGTGATTTTTTCAATGAATTTCTAAGGTTTTTTAATTGCTAATTTCTTACTATAACATCCCTGAAACCTGTGTTTTTCAGTGAATTTCTAAGGTTTTTTAAATGCTAATTGCTAACTATAACTTCCCTGATACCTGTTTTGTTTTAGTAAATATATATATACAGATACAAAAAAGATTTTTGAATATATTTTAATGTTATTATATACATTTTTATATAATTTATATATATAAGCAGTAAATAGTTTTTTTTAAAATAATAAAATGGGCTGCAAGATGCTATTTTGCCATGATACAGGGGAATCATTGGATGAGTGCATGGGTAGTGCCTGAGTGAATGGATGGGTGCATGGAAAGTACCTGGGTGACTGGATAAATGTCTGGGTAATACCTGAGAGAATGCAGGAGTATATGCATAGTGCCTGAGTGAATAGTTGAGTACAAGGATAGTGCATGAGTGATTGGATGAGGGCATGGGTAGTACCTAAGTGAATGATTGAGTGCAAAAGTAGTGCCTGAGTGATTGGATGAGTGCATGGGTAGTACCTGAGTGAATGCATGAGTGCTAGGATACTGACTGAGTGATTGGATGAGTGTATCAGTAATGCCTGGGTGATTGGATGAGTGCAAGGGTAGTGCCTGGCTCATTGGATGAGTGCATGTGTAGTGCCTGAGTGATTGGATGAGTGCATGGGTAGTGCCTTAGTGAATGGATGAGTGCAAGGGTAGTGCCTGGCTCATTTGATGAGTGCATGGGTACTGCCTGGGTGATAGGATAAATGCATGGATACATGCAAGGCTAGTGCATGGGTGGTTGGATGAGTGCATGGGTAGTGCCTGAGTGAATGGTTGAGTGTAATAGTAGAGCCTGGATGATTGGATGAGTGCATGACCAGTGAGTGTATGATTGCATGAGTCTATTTGTAGTGTCTGGTTGATTGGATGAGTGCATGGGTAGTGCCTTTGAGAATGGAAGAGTGTATTTATAGTTTCGGTACAAGAAGGTGTATGTATTCCTTTCTGCTCATAATACAGGGCATGTGGGTATTCAACAGTCTATTTGAGTGGTTCTGTGACACCTACATAGGTAAGACATGTCTCCCTCTGGAACCAAATGATGGAGTGGAACTGAGAAGATTTGTGCACCTGTATGAGACGCTACCAGATTTTTAAGCTAGGATCTTCAGACGCACAGCACATGTCAGAATACATGTACAAGTAGAGCATGCAGTCCTTTAAACTTGACAGAGTGCACTCCCCATTGCAGGCAGACACCTAAATGTATATGCCCTTCTTCAAGTGTACCTTTCGAGAGATTCATACGAAGTAGCTTAATTCCTAATCCCTCTGCCAACATGTCTTAAACCTCACTTTTCTCTGGCAGCTTCACTATTCACTGACTGCTCAGAATGTTGGGCCTTGCCAAATATAAAATGCAAACCTTCCCATGTCACTGTTGTAAGTCTCACCATGTTTCTGAAGACGCACCTACTCACACCACTGTAAAATCTTTTCTATACCCACTGCCGCTCCCACACAACCATTCACAAACCCATTCACAAAGCCATACCATTACTTACACACCCAATCACTGATTCATTGATCTGTACACACATCCACTCGCTCACCCATACTGCCACTCATAGACCCACTCACTTACCAATACAGCCATTGACTTATCCACTTATACAGGCATACAGGTGCCGACACACTAAGTAAAATACTGTGGAATTTGGATTACGGTGTACGAGTCTTTCCGAAATCTTGGATGTTTGGAATTTCGGTGTCTTTGTTGGAAAAAAAAAAAATATATATATATATATATATATATATATATATATATATGAAAGGAAAAGGTTGCCCCTAGTTGAGCCGCACTCTTAGAAGGTAAGTAATGATCAGGGAGAGTCAGGTTGTGCCCATCGCGTCCTAAACAGTCCTGACGCGTTTCGAGCATGCGCTCTTCATCAAAGGTAAACTGCAACCAAACACCAGCAATTTGAAGTTCCAGATTCTTCCCTTTTATTTAAATCACAAACACGCTCAGGTGAGCACATCAGTGAGCATTATGGGACTGGAAGTCCATTGACATTATTTCCCCAGTGGGCTGCTGGCAGATTGCAGTAAGATTAAAAACGTTCCGGTTCGCAACCCAGCACCCCCCCTAGTGCCAACAACCACCTCCTGCTCCGTATCACGCTGAAAAGTCACCAGCAACGGATCCGCACCATCAGCGGCTGTAGCTTGTAAAGGAATCAGTTTTATTGTGCCGGTTTTATGAATAAAGGCTCAGTGAACCATCTGCTGTGGAGTGGCATCTCTAAACCAGGAGCATCTTTGGGGATATGTGACACGCGGCGGCTCCAGCCGCGGGAGATTGCACCACCTGTGGGAATATGATGCAGGACTGAATGGCTGTAAGCACAGCCTGTTATCAGCACGGCGGATTCAAATTAGAAATCGGACAATCCTTCTGAGGCCCACCGGAGGGCTTGAAAGAATGAAAAGTGAAATCAAAGGAAATTAGCTGGCAAGTAAATACGGAGCCCACCAATGGGTAATAATTGAACCACAATTCCCAGTATGCCACTCACTGGAGAGTGCATACAAAAAGTGGAAATTGAAGTTGTGTGCTTTTCCGTTCCTGCCTGACCTTTGCCCTATGAGGAAGGAGCAGTGGCTCCGAAACGCATCAGGGCTTGTAAAGGAATCAGTTTTATTGTGCCGGTTTTATGAATAAAGGCTCAGTGAACCATCTGCTGTGGAGTAGCGTCTCTAAACCAGGAGCATCTTTGAAACAAACTACAAATCGTCGACCCAATTTCAAAGACAGCATGCATTCATTCCTCAATATACTTGGCAGCATGCTCAAGTCCTTACGTGTTTCAGCCAAATACAGCAAGACAAACCCCATTGAAAAAAAGCCCAGCAAGGCTAGTGATATACTCATTTTTCTTCTTCTGCTCATTTGCAGTGCATCCACTGAGGCTGCTGGTCTGACACATGGCCATCTGCACCCAGCTGTTTCTTTGCATTGCTGACATGAATACCTTATCCGTGGGTGTCCTCCTGGGGGGGGGGGCAACTGGTGCTCCTTGTATTTTATCTGTAGATGTGGCGGAACCAGACAATGCCCCCACGATCTACATGGACTGAAGGAAATTATCTCCCTTTCTCAGAGATCACTGAAGCATTACCTGTCAACCTGAGAAGAGGTGGGTGGAGCACCATTATGTTTCTGACTCTGATCCCCATACCCAGATCTGGGGGTTTTAGACAGCAGGCAAAGAATGTTTTGGAGACAGCTTCCCTCCGGACCATCATAGTCAATGATAGGCTCCTGGGAACACAGAGGGCTACACGGCAACTGAGACCACCACTTGGCCCCATCCTAACAATAGGGAGTTTCCCCAAAAAAGTAGCATGGCACCCACAGAACCTGACAGGTGGTCAAATGTGAAAAAGAAATTGAATTTGCCAGTGGTGCATTGTGAACAGAAGGATTTTAAAAAGTTGTTCACCGCATCTATGAGTGCAGCAAAGAGCTTGCTGGGGCTGCAATGTTGCATCTTATTAGGCCATGTAGAGCTTATTAACATTTGCATATAAGGTGTTCTCGGAGGCATGGCCATTTGTGGTTTAGTTCTATGTGGGTGTTAAGCAATTTGGATAAATGTAGAAATAAGGGGCAGGACATACTACTATTCTGGTTGCAAAAATGGGCCAAAATTGGCAACCACTCTTTTTAGACCAGAATCATATTTTGAGAACCGACCTAAGGGCTTCATTGCGATGGCGGTGGGACTGCCCCCGTCACCCCGTCCATGGCAGTCTCACCACCTTCAGAGTCTGCATTACCGCCCACCACATTATGATGGCGGGCAGATGCTTGTCGGCCAAGGAGCCTGACGGACCATCGGAGGGAACCGCAATCCCTACAATGGTGGCGGTGACTGCCAGCGCTGCAGTAGGGATTATGATGTCCCTTCCTGCCGGCTGTTTCATGGCGGCTTACCCGCCATGAAAAGGCAGGCAGAAAGGGACATTGGGGGCCCGGAGTGGGCGCCCCTTTCCCCCTGGCCCTCAGACATGGGACCTGGGGGGACCTATGGTGCCCCCCCTACATATCCCTGCACCATGTGGCAGGCACCATATGGTGCCTGCCACATGGTGCAGGGATATGCAATATGTATATTTTTTGTACTGCCGCATGTGCTGCAGCCTGCAGCACATGCCGTAATACAACAAATACACTTTGCGACCGCCTTTAAGGCGGTCGCATTGTAATTCCCATGGTGGGACTGCCGATAGCAAGTCAGGCGGTCACATTTCCGATATGATTCCGGTCATACAAAAGTCCGACTGCCATCATAATGAGGCCCTAAGTGCTGTTAATGTTTACCGACTCCTAAAATGCGTTTCTTACATTGGAAATATTTTTTTACATCAGCAAACACTGAATTGGAGTATTTGTGACAACAAAACATTTTCATGCATATGGCCCATGATTCTGAAATTAAATGTTGACTGCTGTTTTGTGCAGGAAAAAGTGTGTTGGAATGAAAGACAAAATCAATGCATATTTCTGGTGCTAATGAAAATTAAACTCAGTGCATATTTCTGATACCACATTGATATGTATTTCATGACTGAAATACATTGTTAGTGGTGGACTATGTTTTACTGTTGTATTGCATGGTGACACGGTGACAAAGCCAGTATGGCTTTCTTTTTATTAATGCCTCTGAATGTTGTTTTAGGCACGCATATGGGTATTTTACTTCTAGGGGTTAGAGCTTGCTGGTGCAGAAACCGTTAGTGGTGCCTCTGGGCTAGGGAGTCCATAAGAATGTAGGGGTTTATTTGACCTGTGTAACCTTTCTCTGCTGTGCACTCACTGCAGTTTGTGAGACCATTTAGAGTACCTTCCCATAGTTATTGCCACATGCCAGTCTGTTCATAATTGTTGTTATTTGTTTTGGCTTGTGTGATATGACAGCAGGCACATTCCCACCTGTGGTGCAGTATGACTACATGAACACTATTGTAGGAAGCTGACTCTCAATGTAGTGTACTAAAAAGAAGTGCACTGTGCAGAGAGTCCAGAGACTCCCCAAATGGTACACAGAGGTAAAAGTAGATAATTCTAATGCTTTTTGTAGTAGTGTGGGCGAGCAGTTAGGCTTAGCAGAGGGTAGTGCTAAGCATTTGTTGTAATATCAGAGGCAATAAATGACACACACACTCTAAGGCAAGTACTTTCAGAGTTACGTTTTTCAAAGTTCTGAAAATATATGACTTCGGTGAGCAATTACGCACAATAGGAATCAATGGGGAAAAAGAGGAAAATGCATATAAAATGAGGCAATGCTTTCCTGAAGGTCACCTTCTCGTTTTAGGTCGATGTCTGGACCAGGTTCAAAGTCCAGCAGGAGAAGTTCAGGAGCATCCCGGATCAGGGGGGATCAGAATGCTGAGGGTCTTGAAAACTGGTGTGTTGAGACTAAGGGGGCCACTTGAAAATGCTCCTTGGATGGACTTCCAGGTAAGTCCGGTGGGTCTCCTTGGAGGGAGCAGGTCGCAAGAGCCTGCGGGCCATGGGAGCAGAACTGGTTAGTTGGTGCTGGGGCCGGGTTCAGAGCAAACAGGTCAGCTGGGTGTTGTGCGTCTTCAGGGTCCTCGCCGCCAGGAGCAGGCAACTTGGAGAGGCAGTCTTGGAATAGCTGGGACACACAGGAAGTGGGTCATGGTGTATCGATGTCCCTCGATGAGTGCTTGCTTCTGGTGCTTTGGAAGTCCGGAGTGGACTCTTCTTCTTGGGTTTTATCGTTGGGGGTCCGGTACCCCAGATATTGGTACGCCTCAGCTCTGGTAGGTCCTGGTGCCTCCAAACTTGGTGGAGAGGCAGATCTGACCCTCCGGAGCTGTTGTACCTCTTCTTGGTGCTGGGTCAAGGTCGGATCATCGGGGAGCAGCAAGTTGAGAAACTGGACTTTCAAGGGATCAGTGTCTGCGGCATACAGAGGAGTGATACCTTCACTCCAAGGGAGCTTCTCTGTGATTTTCTCGAAGGCTGGAGGTGCTCTGGGGTTCTTGGAGTCCTTTTAAGGTTCAGGACGCAGCAGCAGCGATTGTTGAGTGCTTCTTGCAGCTGGCAGGGTTTGGCACCTTTTCTTTCTGCAGCAAGGCTTCTGTTCTCACGTAGCAGGACTTCTTTTGTACTGGTCTTCTTTGGTCCATAGAATCTGAGATTCAGGTCTCAGGGAGTCACCTCAATACTAAATTTAGGGGCATTACAAGGGGAGACAGGTAGTAGCCATTGGGCTACTTACCTTTTAGGGTGTCTACACTCTCTAGTGACCGCTTCCTGTGGAAAAAGACTGTTCCCTAGCCCTGATTGGAGGTTTTCTCATAATGTCAAGATGGTAGAATTTCAGGAGAGCTCACCTTGCCTGCCCTGCCATAGGGGTGGTGCAGGTTAAGGGGGTGCCCTCCTCATCTGATTTTCCTCCCTTTCCTCCCGCCAAATGTGGGGCAGGAAAGGGGGTTTGTTCTCCCCCACTGTCTGGTGGATCCTGGGTTGGATTTTTAAGGCGGCATTGCCTTTGAAGCTTCCTGCCTGGGAAGGCCATCCTGTCCTGGAGGAGGTGGGAAACACCCCGCCCAGAGCAGGTATTTTTTCTGTCCTCTGAGAGCTCTGGCTCTCACTCCATGAGGTCAGAAACATGTCTGGTTCCGGCAGGCTGGTGAAAACCAGTCAGAGACCCCACCAGTGTTTGGTTAGGTTTCAGGGAACCCTTAATAAATCCAACATTGGCATCAGTGAGGTTTTATTAAGACAGGATGTTTGGTACCAAACATCTTAGAAATTAGTGAATCCATCATGGAGCTAGGATACTACTGTTGACAAGTATCCAGCCCATGCACTCTTCATGGCTTCCCTGTTCACTTACAACATCACAGAATGGACTGGACATTGTAGGGGCATATCTGCTCATGCTGATATGCCACACATAGGATATAGTGCACCCTACCTTAGGGCTAAAGGACTGCAGTAGGGATGATGTACCCATATCTTATTCAGTGTAGGGGTGGCATGGCACACAGGGCTGTGTGCCATGTAGACTCTTTGGATTTTCCTGCACCAAGACACGCAGCCTGCAATGGCAGAGTGCATATCCTTAGTGAGGGGGGCCTGGGGTTGCACAACCAGTGCTGCAGTCCCAGAGGGCCCTCTTCAGTACCCATGCCCTAGGTACCAGGGTTACCATTTACTAGGGAATTACAGCATAGCTGAAGCTGTGCTGATTGTGGTTGTGAGTGTTTTGGGAAAGAGATCTGGCACTGGGGACCTGGTTAGCAGGGACCTAGTGCTCTTACAGTTCGAAAGCATATCAGGCATCAGGCAAAAAGTGGGGGCTAACCATGCAAAAAAGAGGCACTTTCCTACAACCATCCCTCAAGGCATGCGTATTTGGGAAATATGGCCATTATGTTCTAAACAAGTTTAAAAGTGTTGATACCATCCAGAATTTGATTATTTCTCACTAAGGGAATCCATTTCAGAAAAAAGTAAATCTTTCAGTATCTGTGTTGTAATATGATCTTTGGGATGATCAACAGAATCCTATTTGTCACTTGAAATCAATTGAATGCTGTCCAAGATATTCCCATAAACCTTGCTGCCTTATGTTTGAAATTTACTGACACATTGGTGCATACACCCAAAGCATCCAAAACACCCTTGCAGCCAAAAATGCACCCTCCTTGTTTTTGTTCTTAGAATGACTTTAGAAGCTACAGTTTCTCTTTTGAAAAAAAATTAACAAAAAAGCATGCCAGACAGAATATACATTTATGCAAGGCAAATGTGTATGTTTTAACCTTGTCATGGATGTACATCCCCACCCACACCTAAAAGCATATAGACCTTTCACATGATGCATACTATGAGTTAATACATGCATACTGCCTTCAACCATTCAGCTTTCGCAGAACACTGAATAACATGGAAGAAGAAAAGAAGTCATAATTGTCACTTTTAGGGCACATCCAAACAAAAAAAAAAAGGTTGATTCATATCTCATCACAAGGCTCCTTGATGTACCATTCACACATTTTCACTCGGAAAAGATTGCAAACATTAATAAATGTTAACAGAGGAAGAGACTAAGGGGCTTATCTATCAAATACCGTTATTGCGATTCTCAAATAGCGATTTTTAGAGAATCGCTATTTGAGAATCGCAAAACGGGATGTAATGAAAAATTCGCAAATATTTTGCGATTCCTTGGCATTCCTTAATTGCGACTTGCAAATTGCGAATCGCAATTAAGGAATACCTTCCCATTCATTCCTATGGGCCTAGAGGCCCATAGAAATGAATGGGAAGACATTCGCAATTTGCGAGTACCCATTAGGTACTCGCAAATTGCGAATACTATTTCAAGGGTGCAAGGGTGTTATAAGGACACCCTGTTGCACCCTGAAATGAGCATGTGTGCACATGTGGCGCACATACATGCCCTAAGGGCATGTATGCGCGCCACATGGCACTTTGAAAAATGCCAAAAAGTGCATTTTTCAAAGAAATCATAAGTTACCACCAACTTGAAGTTGGTGGTAATTTGCTGATTTCTTAGGAGAAATCGCACAACTTGGGTGCTTTCTACATCGCATTTAAGGAATCGCAATTTGCGATTCCTTAAATGCATTAGCAAAATAGGGAATCGCAAATTTTGCGATTCCCTATTTTGCGAGGGCCTTTTGGGATGATGCATCCCAAAAGGCTTTTTCCCATTCGCAAACGGTGGCCCAACCGCCCGAACACAGCTGCCGCCATAAGACCGCAGCGCCAGTGGTTTCCGACCGCATATTATGGGTTTACTATTGTGCCAGTGGTGTGGCTGCGGAGATTTTGCAACAGTGGTGATAACGTTCCCATATGTATCGATGCCTGTGTGAGCATTTCTACTGCATATGTGTCGGATGCACACCTATGCATGGTACAAGTGGAAAAATACCTCTTATCCATTTCTAGAGACGGACCCATATGTGGGCAGTCCAGGCGATGGGTATATGGTACAAAAGGTCTCACCTGTAGATCGCCACAAACAGGGTTGCAATCCTCAGGGTGAAGATGCTGCTGTGAAGGGGGGACCTGAAGAAAGGGATCCACGTAGAACTCAGACTGAAAGAACAGGAAAGGGTGAGTATGCACCACAAATCCTTCAATTCAGCCAAATTGAAGCTGGCGGTCTCACTGCTATGGTCAGCTCGTGGAAAAGCCAACTCGTAATATGGACGGTGGTGAAACCCCCCTGTACCGCCCTATGGCAGGTGCTTTTCCCTGACCGCGACCCCAGTGATCTGTGATGTGCTGATGTTGTTGACGGTTCACCTACAGTCTTTCCAAATGCATTCCTCACAACTTGTAATACAGCGGTCGGACCGTCAAACTTGCGGAGTTTGGACTGCCGGAGCCAAACTCGTAATAAGGACCTTAGGTAAAAGAGCAAGATTGAAACCTTGCAAGTGTCAGAATATCATTATATATGGAATTAAGAAACCCATACATTACAGGGATTCTGTAAGTCAGCAAGGAGACTTATATAGGGGAGAGGCCGTAGGTTGAGTTCCCTTATAAGGTCATGGAAGCTGCCATACATATCTCCTTTCTGCTTATCACAATTCAGATAGAAAAAAGAGCAGAAGAAAGAAAAAAAATATTTCCTTAAATGGCTGCTGTAATTATGCTCCGTGACCTGACCTGCTCCTCTGCTGCTGCCTCTGGCAACAGGCATTGTGGTGTCAGAACTCAACTTTAATAAGTTATTACAGTTGAGTTCTGGTGTCATTTCTTTCTCATAGGCAACTGGGCGGGTCACATCCTGCCTAGTATAAGAAAAATTAGAGATTAGTTTTTATACAGGGGCTGTAGAATCCCATGTATTATTAAAGGATAAAGTGAGGGACAAAGTAAATCAGGTAAATGAGTGGGGGAAGCAGGTCCACCTGGTGAATTGCATTTAGACTTTCTAACTTCTATTTTGTTTCTCCACATAAAAATATTTTTCCCAAGGAGAAGCGTGAAGTTGTAAAAACGGAAGTCTAGCAATTCCATATAGTCGTTTTTATTCAAAAATATGTATAAATTAATATGTCTATATACAGTTGTACAAAGTGCATAGTGGCGCGAAGGTTAAAAAAACACATGAGAAGCAACATCAGAGGGCATTTATGGCAGGAGTAAAATGTCCTTGCTGAGGAGTCATGCAGGGCAAAAAGGAAACGTCCAACCTCTTCCCTTCTCTAAGACCCAAAATTACTGGTCCACCCTGGTTCAACCACACACCCTCCCGGACAAGGAGCTTGCAGGCGTGAAATGTAGCCTTCCCTGGCAGGTGCCAGTGTTCATTGGACGGTGCAGCATTCAATAATGCCATTTCCTTCTCTGGTATGTCGGACCCCAGTACTTACTGGAGTAGGAAATAGTCATTGAAAGTTGGTTAACTACACATCATGAAGTTATACAATTTGGAATACTCCAGCTGCTGCCAGTAGGATTGAAAAGTCTGTTATTCCATGAACTAGCATGCACAAAAAGAAATATGTACAGTCCTAGGAGAAATCCACTTCCCTGGGGTCCCATCAATTTTGGTTGTGCTCAATCTCCTTTCCCATCCTGGACAGCGACTTTCTCATCCCGGACAGCGACTTTCTCATCCTGGACAGCGACTTTCTCATCCTGGACAGCGACTTTCTCTTGACCTTGACAGAAGTAAATTGCTGACTATTTCTAGGGTGGAAATGTGCCGGCAAAATATATGTGAATGCCCAAAACCACTGATGTTTTTGGGTGCTCACTGTCTTTGGTATGAATCCCCGCACTGGAACGTACACAACCTTCACGTGTTAGCAGATCTGCTGAAATGTATTTTCATACCATGCTATTGTGAATGTGCAAGTGTAAAACTATTTGTGGGTGTAAACACCCAACATAAGTTTACACACATTTATAATGGTATTTTTGCACATCAGCTCTGGCAAAATCTTTTGTGAATCAAGCTCAATGTGAGCTGTAAAGTAATTTCATGTGAGTATAAATGCACGTATATACACTAATTTAATATACCATTTCAAGGCAGTCTGGTGAAGTGAGACATCGTCACTTTTTTTTATTAGATCTGATTATGTCCATTCCAAAGAGCCCCCAGGGCACCTCTGGACCTCCGGAGTTGGGACCCAGCATCAAGACAGCATGGACCACTACATTCATGCACGTGAAGGGTGGTGCCCTGCTCCAACCCCCCTGAGATAGCTCTGACATTTCCCATCTTGATTTCCTCTCAGAATGACAGCCAGAAGTGGTCTACAAAAATAGGCAATCCAAATATACAGTCTCTTAAATCTGCAATGCTCCCAAGACTCCAAAGCAGGCACGCTGCTTGTGCAGTGAGGGGAATCTTGCTTTGCAGTGACAGTTGTTTGGTAACTCGGTAAATAAAGGGCGAGTTTCAATTTACAAGACTGTCAATCATGCAGCCATCAGAGGCAATTAAAAAAGTAAACAGGCATTGGCTGTATGGCCCTCAAATATTAGATTTTTTGTCAAACATTGCAAGTTTCAGTGACATTGTACTATCCTGAAGAGTCAAAAATATTTACATTAATAACATTGAGCGCACTCTAACGGTATCAACTGGACATATTTTTATGTAAATTTAATTCTAAATTATTTGTGAAATGATATTCATTTGAACTAGTTCAGAAAAATGTATTCCATACTGTACAGGTCCCTTTGTATTTCATTTATTTTATGCTGGTGCTTTGCCAACAGAGCATCCAATCTGCGACAGACACAATAAAGCAAGCAGAACCCAGTTATGAGCTTTACAGTACTTAAGAGCTATTGAGGTAGAGAGACATTCAGTGAGTATACATCATGTGGCCCTCCTACCAAACTGTTGATTTTTCCCTTTTAAATAAACAACATTCCATACCATTGGTCAGTGCCAGTTCGAAATGTAGATGAGTACCAGGGCAATCAGGCACACATGCGCACACTCACTCACATCCATCCATTCAGAAGCATGCACTCATACACCCACCATTCACCACCACATATACACACACGCCTATTCACAGCACACATGCGCAAAAACACATGCATTCATATATACCCACATACACCTATCATTCAAGAAGCTCTTATCTGGCTGCAGCGATGCTACTGGGTGGCGGCAAAGAAATGCACAGAGACTTTGGAGAGGGAAGGGACTCAAGGAAGTTCCCTCCACCTTCTAAAATTGGCTGGCCCTGTCATGGATCAGCCAATGAGAGGAGGGCCTTCCCTAGCTCATTATAGAGTGAGAAGGGGTGAGTGAAACCTGCTCAACCCACCCCACTCTGTGATGAGGCAACATTGAAAGACAGTAAGCCTTGAGAACTTCATAGTTTAAACCTTAAGCCCCCAGGGCTGACTCTATTGGTGACACACCTCTTCATCATGAGGGGACGGACCTCAAAGGGCTTTGTTGACTCCGACATGCTGAGTGTCTGTCAGGCTGACCTTTGCTCAGCCTGACAGGCACTTATCATGCTTTGGAAGATGGAGGGCGCAGAGCCCTGGTGGCTGTAATGACTGGCCATCTCTGGCATTGATATCATGGTGTGTGGTGCTGCTAAAATATTAGACAAATGAGCAGGTTATAAATTAGAGGTATTTCTGCTTTTAACAACTATGTATGTATTGAAAACCTAAAGGAAAAAACTTTGGACAATATTTAGAGATTGAAGGACACAGACTTGGTCATAAATGTGGTAGATGCCCCGTCTGCCATATTGCAAAAATCATTGACTATAATGCATTTGTAATACGACGAACAGGGCTCCCGCCATATTTGTGACGGAGTACCCTGTCCACCAAACACTAAGTAAGGCCCATAGTTCAGAGAAATATTCAATGTGATAAATTAGCTAAACATTCCACTTATCAGAGCTCTATCATGATTGTTAATGGAGACACAGGCAGTGAAAATCATATTTAGACACTGGAAGCAAAGTAGCAGCAATCCAGAACAAAGTGACTTTGGAGGGGGGTCTTTCATATGCTCTTTTTCTGCCTTACAGTCTCAGTATGTGAAAAATAAATATAGCTAGTTGTAACAGGCATGAGAATGTAAGATAAGGCATACACGACTTCCATGGGAATTGTAAACTAAGTTACCATGCGTTTCTATGCTGCACACAGGGTACTGTATATTGGAATTAAATGTCACTGCTTGTCTAGAAGCTGATGAATGAATGTTTTCTAAAGCCAAATGTCTGTAGCTGCTTGACCAGTCCTGAGTGATGGCACAAGCACTTTGCCTGACATTAAACTGAGTAATGCTTTGCTGGAGTCCCCATTTTATTCTGTAAAGGCACAAGCGAATAACCTCATAACAGTTCATTCTTCAAAGGCTCACGTTTGTGCTTCACAAATTACCAATAGATTGTATACTTCAACCACTTGTAAAGTAATAATCAGTGGTATTTCTACATTAAAGAAACTGAACCTAGTCGAAACGTCAACACTTCATCAGCAGCAAATGAATATGCAATGTTAGAAAAAGAGAAACACATATAAATATAGGTTTCTATTCAGTAAGACACTGAACTCATGAAGGAAAGCATGTTCAATGACATTTGTCAAAGATCAAGGGCTACTAAAGTTCTCTTTATATTTATAAATGTGTGCTGCAGTGGGAAATAGTGGTGTGTTAAAAGGTGTGCTGCAAACTGTGAATTTACTGACAGCAGTGGCACAGTTTAAGCTCCATTGTATCAAAGTACAGACATATTTCTATAGGTTAACTTAATTTTCACCAAATACTAAACGATACATGTACTAAGATACTAGCCATACCAAGTGATAGCAAATTGCAGCCATACTTTTTGTTCACAGTAGCTTTTTTTGTGCTAACTACCTGTGTACTAAAAGGTCAGTTTGCAAAATGAGGAATTGCGGGGGGGGCTAAGGGGAAGGGGTCGAAGAATGATCTGCCTAATTAATATTAGGCAGATCGCAATTTGCAACACTCTATGATTGACTACATTCACAGGCATTGTGGCTGCAAAAGAGAGCAGTACACTAACTTTGTGATTGCATTTCAAAATTGAAAACAATTGTTTTAAAGCAGCCCTGTTTCCTTGAAAGAAATTGGGTAGCTTTGAGCAAAAAAAACCCTTCCTTTTTGAAAAGCAGTTACCACCCCAATTTGAGAGTCTATAACTGTTTATCATTTGCATCCAGAATTATGGGTCCAATCCATTGACACTTTTTGCAGGGGAATTGGTAACCATTTCTAAATCTAACTTACGAGACAATAAAACTTTACCAACTTGTAAAATGGGCTTTGTAAAAAAGACAAGGGGATTTTGCGGTCACAAACCTTGTGTTTTTTAAAATCGCAGGGTTTTCAGCTTGTTGGACTGTGCCCTTTTTGCAGGGTCATCTCAGAACTTTTTACCCTCCTCCTGTATTTATTCTGACCTGTTGCTGGTGGTTTTATGACTCTGGGCACTATAGCACCGATTATTATCACTGCTGATCAGTGCTAAAGTGCATGTGCTCTCTATGGTAAACTAGGTAAGATTGGTCTACACCTGTTTGGCATATTTAATTTACCTATCAGTCCCTTGTACAGTGGTATCCCATACACCCAGGGCCAGTAAATTAAATGTTACTGGTGGGCTTGCAGCGCTGCTTGCTCCACCCACCAAAGTAGCCTTTCAAAACCTGTCTAAGGCCTCTGCCACTGCAGGGCCTGCACGCGCAGTTTACTGCCGCTGTGACGTGGCACATAAAGTGGTTGCCAGGTCTGCGACTCCCCTTTTACAACATGTCAGTCACCCCTAAGGTAAGCCTTAGGTAGCCCTATGGGCAGGGTGCGGTGTAGGTAGAAGGTAGGAGATGTGCCTTAACTGTGTGGCATATCCTGGTAGTGACAGTCTATTTGGTTTCTCACTGCTGTGAGGCTGCCCTCTCATAGGTTTACATTGGGGATTCCCTGATATGTTCTTCAGTGGTAATTCCTGACATAAGAGTGGTGGTGCGACCAAGTTTGGTATGTTTGGAATAGTAATGATAAATCCTGCTTATTGGTGGAAGCGGATTTATTATTACTATTTTAGAAATTACACTTTTAGAAGTGGGCATTTTTGTGTGCTATGTGTCTTTGTGCCTGCCTGATGTGTATTGACAGTCTGGTTTTGACTGGCAGGAGAGAGGGGCGGTGCATTCACTCCAGCTAGTCCCTTGGGGTTTGAGGTGCGTCTTGCCCTGCCTGGGTGACTCAGCGCTAGTCTGAATAGGCCTGGCCTGCATTTGGAGTGGTGGGAGGAGTAGCACCTGCACCTGAATAGGGCTATGCTTGCCTTCTACAATGATGGCTCCGCCCCCCTGTGGTGTGTCTGGAGCCAGGCTTACACTAAGAATGGAGGTGGTGGTGCACTTGTAAAGATATTCTAAAGTGCCCCAGAACTGGTTTGGACTGGGCTCAGAGCCCTGTGCCAGGGGGAAGAACAAAGACACTGCTACTATAAGTACTGGAGCTGTGACACCATGTCTGTTGAACTGGAGCTGAACTGAAGAGAAGAAACTGCATGGACTGCAGTGTACCAGGAGGAACCGCCACAGGGGACTGAGCATGCAGCCTGCTGGGTGGCTGAAAGGACTTCCACTCTGCTGAGTGACCCGGTGAACTGGCCTGCCTGTGCCCAGCTCTGCCCTTGGTGATTCTTGTAGAAGAGCACTGTCTGCTCCCTATTGTGTCTTCAGGTGGGAGATAGGCTGAATGCTTTATATTTCTTTTTTTATTGCCCCCTAATCCAGCGCGTAGTGAGCGCTCTACTTCTCGAGCCCTGAAGTGCCTGGGATGAGCATTGTGCCCGGAGCAGTGCAGGAAGCGCTCCAGGATTTCTGTGCCCTGTGGGTTTTAACCCGTGACATGGGCTCATGTGGAAATATCGCACAGCGAGCGCCGAGAGAGTAATCGTGCCTTGAAGAGAGGCCGTTGAGGGAGAAGCTCCCACAGCTGCCAGAAGTCAGGCAGGGGAAGCCTGGTTGTGGGCGGGGCTCCCTTGAGGGAGAGAACAGCAAACAGAAGCCAGGCGTGACTGAGCCTGGTTGTGGGCAGGGCCCACTGCCACGAGAAGTCCAGCAGAGACGAGAAGCCGACCGGAGAGGGAAACCGGAGCCTCGCGGGCCCCCACCTGCCCAGTCCACAGAAGAGTGCAAGGAGGGGCAGGGTCGATGGAGACTTCGCTCTGTGCCCCACCTTCCGGGGACATGGTGCAGCAGGAGGAGCTCTGCGGGAAGCTGAGAGCGTGGCGTCCCTCTCGCTGCAGCGGCCCGGTGGGCCCGACCGAGGTCTTCTTGTGGCCTGCCAGCCATTCTGCCACACAGAAGTGAGCCGGGAGCAACGACGGCTCCGCGAGTTGGCGAGCTGCTCTGAGAGTGAAGCTGCAGGTGGGAGACACAGGGGAGTCCTCCTGCTGATGTGAGGGTGCACTGGCCATTCTTTGGCAGTGAGGGGGTTCCGCTGTTTGTGGTCAGTGCAGGTGCCGCCCCCCTGGGTGTGGACCTACCGGGGGCATTGTGAAGGACCGGTGGGGGAATGGAGTGGAACCTCGACGGAGGTCTCCGATTGCCCGCATGAATCTGATGCGTTTCTGGCCCTATCATAGCTTCACCGCATGATCGCGGGCAGCTGCAGGCTTACCTGCTGTCTTGGGGCATTGTGGTGTTTTGGGCATCTAAGGGTAAACCTCGACGGAGACCCCGCTCCTCATCTAAAGTGTGGAAGATCCCCGAGGGGGAAGAAACCATCCTTTGTTACCGCATTTCATGGTGTAGGCGGGCAGGTATCCCAGGAGCCTATGAGGGGAGAGGCTCGTTTACTGCCTGATGATTCATGTGCCATCTCTTACATGTATGCCCTGATGTGTACACATGGGTGATGTCGCATTACCAAGGTTCTGCACCAGGGGTACAGTGATTAATGTGATGTTGGTATGCACAATGCACAGTAATGATAAATGTTATGATGGGTGCACTCTACAAGTGCTTGACGCTAAGTGTAATCCTGCCAGTAGTTGCTGGCCGCCCTAACTGTGATCTTTATGACAATGGCCCGATTGGCCTAGTGATTTATGTAATCCCTGTGAAGTCATGACCAGTGCCTAGTGGCACAGTGATATATATGTGATTGAGTTCAAATGTGTTTTTATGGATAATACAAAGTCTATTTTTATATAACCTTGTGTGGAGTTTCTTTTGTGGTGTGCCAGGTGTGCGCTGCTGTGTGAGTGTGTTGCGCAAACGCTTTACACATTGCCTCTGGGGTAAGCCTGACTGCTCTGCCAAGCTACCAAGGGGGTGAGCAGGGGTTATCTTCAGTGTGTACTCCCTTGCCCTGACTAGAGTGGTGGGTTCTGCCTGGCTTAGGTGCATACCCTAGACAACCAGAACCCCCATTTCTAAAACAGCTGCAATATTCTTATACTCATCTTGGACCAAAAGAAAACAAACAATAAATTTGGTGAAACTTGCTTTTATGCTGATGTCCCATTATGTGCAGCGATCAGCACAATACAAACTAGATTATAATGATGATGAAGGCATAAATCATCCACCTTATTCTGGGGTATCCATTGTGGTCCAGGAGGGCCTGAGCCATGTCAAATATTCGGGATATGCCTTTAGATACACCTATAAACAGATAATCTAACTGGAGGTCATTTACATAGTCAATGGGTAGCCTAAGATTCTGGGTTAGATCCAGCTCTGCTGGTCCTAAGTTGGATACCCCTGATTTTAAGGATTGCAAGAGGTAAGTGGAACAAAGTTAAAAAAACAATACTTAATTGTTTATGTGGTGTGAGTAGACAAAGCCAATGAACATGGGATATATATATATATTTTTTTTTTTACGGCGTTTTATATAGCGTGAACTTGACCCGAAGGTATCGGGTATCAGAGCGCTTTACATAGCACCAGTTGCGTAACATGAGAACACATTCATTTTTGTTAGGCACGGGGAGATTAAGTGATTTGCCCAGAATCACAGGATGTTCAGCGTCATTGCCGAGACTTGAACCCAGTTCCTCAGTTTCAAGGTCCACCGCCCTAGCCATTAGGCCAACTCCTCTCCCCAATGACTGCAATCTTTATGTGGGTCTCAGTTGGCGAAATTGTTATTCAGTTCTCACACATTTATAATTAGGTAGTGAGTATGGCTAGAAATGTAGCTGATAAATGGCTTTTCTGGATGTTTTTAAAGTGGTGAAAATTGAATCTTCTATAGAAGAAATGGAGCAGGGTTTCGTAAAAAGAAACCTGCTCAAATTAACTCCCCCATAATACTTACTAACAGTGTGCAGTGAAAACTAACACGCAAATCACATGAGCTACATGGGAAACCGCTTTGAGCATGCGTGCACTAATGTGAACTAATGCATGAAAGAACTAGGCCGCATTTTACATTGCGTTTCAAAAGAAACTAAATTAATGCACGTTTAGGCCGCATTTCGCATCTTGCATCTTGCTTTAAAACGATAAAAAATAATGCCGCTTTGCATGAAGCTTATGCTAAGAATATATTACCAGGGAATAGTGTGAAGGTGGGTGGTAAACAGTGAAAGGTGCATTTTCATGTAATTAATTAATGTATGTGTTTATTTCATCATAGTGAGCCGAATGGGCCTGTATTTTCTTAAATTGACCGGATAGATGAGGGGCTGAAAAATGAGCAAAAATGACCTGACAAGACAGACAGAAGTGCTGAGCACTGCGGATGATGAATAAAAGTTCAAGGTTGATCAGCTCAGAGAACATTGTTTGCCTGCCAAAAGATGAGGCTGACCGTGGGACTCAAGACTTCTTCGCAGACGTGGCTGAGAAATTTATGTGAAAATAATGAAATGTAGCAAGAATAAAATTGAATGGTCTGGTCAACAATTATGTAATGTGAAAGGATGTAGAACAATGAGCATGAAGAAATTTGAATGAAATTACGGTGGTGTGATACACCACCTCCCCAAGCATCCAATGAGCAGTTGAATTCTGTGTAATGTTTCAATTAATGTGGGTTGGACATGTAGGTTTTAGGGTATAACTGGGGTGCTTTTGGGGGTGTGGCTAGAGCAACAGCGGTAGGAGATTGAGAGGGGAGATGCGTCGCAGTCCGTCGGTTTGCAGAGAGGCCTAGCTGTTCCTGTCCTTGTCCTGTCCCGTTCCTGAAATCTTTGTTTCCTGACTCTATTTCAGGAGACCCGCACTACTCCCTTGTCCAGGGGGTGGTATTTCATTAATCTTTGGGTTTGTATTTTTTCGGACTCTTAATTTGCATAATTATTTGCAAATGTAATTTTGTCTCTGAAACTTATGTCTCTTCATCTATCCACTCCGTCATAAGTATTATATTGTTTGGCATTATTTTGCTGAAACTTATGTCTCTTCATCTATCCACTCATTCATATGCATATCGTACATGGATGATGAGTATGACACTGTTTGCAATTTGTTAATTGATTTTCTCTCCTTTTGTGGGATTCATTGTTTGCATTGCAACCTGTATGCAATGAGCATTTATCAATTACATTTATCTGAGATAAACTTTATTAATTTTACTGAGAGTCTGTGATTATTTAGCTAGTTAGATAGTTAAGTCTATTATTACCATCAACTACTCAACTAATTGGTCCGCCGACCGAGAGGAAAGAGAGTTGATATATAGGTCTAGTTATGTATTTAGAAATGGTAAACGTGAATCTGTGAGGGAAATACATTTTTCACGACACTTAAGCTTGACCTCCAGTGCAACAGGGATTTATGAGTTGGGTGAATGTGTATGGACCATTTGTATGAAATAATTGATGAGTATCGATCCCTGATAAAGTGTAGCGCTGGATCCCGTTTTCTGGTAGCAGTGGACGGTTTGATTATTGATTAGTTTGGTAATAATTATTGATTATTGATTATATGTTTTTAACAAGAAAAAGTTAGTGTCCTGTTCTATGTTGTCTAGAAGTATAGGTATGGAGGTACCTGAGAAATCCCGGGATGGAAATTTAGCCTGAAGTAGGCAGAAGAAGAGTGTGGATAAGATATCACACTGCAGAAGTACTTTGTCTGTTGTTATAATACTGTACGGCGGAAGGCTGTAGGTGTTATATTTAGGGAAAATTCAGTATATGAGAAGAGTGCCTGAAAATAGCAAAGGTCCACTTCCGAAACTCTGGCCTTATCCCCAGAGAAGTACCAAGACCTCTTTTATACCAAAAAGTCCTCTTGCGAAACTTTGGCCTTATCCCTAGAGGAGTACTAAGTCCACCTGTAGTTTGTTTGGGTGTAAAATAACGCTGGTCGTTGTTTTACTAGAAGTGAAAGATTTCTCATTTTTGAAGTGAAGAACTATCTCTTTATTTAGAGGAACAGACAAGGTAGCATTGTTTTGTGTTGTTACTAACAAGAATTTTGATTAAGAAAACTTAGAAATACATCGGCGTATTATTTTGTAAAGGGAGGGTCAGTAGAAGGAGTAATACTGACGTCACAAAAAGGCAGCGCTAGCATTGGTCAGGCAGCGAACGAAAGTAAGCTCGGATTGGCCGGTTGGTGAGAGCCGCGCTAGTATTGGATGAGATAGCAAATACGTAGAGAGCTGTGATTGGACGGTTGGTGTGAATCGCGCTGGTATTGGACGAGAACTGACAAATAAAATAAGTAGAATTACGGAAAGGTTTCCTTGTTTGTTTTTCTGAGATACATTAGCGTAAAAAGTCGAAAAATGAAGTTGCTTAAGAAAATAAAGAATTTCTTTAAAAAGGACAAATCAATAGTGACTAGAGAGGGAATTCCTATTCCACCACCAAGAACCTCTGCTTCCTATATGATGTTGGAGAGAGGATACCATACGTGTACTTGGTTAGAAAATTGGGTGGAGTACACAAAGGATGATGGTGTTATATCTTTCCCACAGCATGGTTCGTTTAATGTAAGGATTTTGCGAAATCGAATGAATTCGTTAGAGCCAAATCCCAGACCTACCCAGTATGAAGCGCTAGAGGAATGGGAAGTAGAAGCATTTGAAGGGGAGAAAAATCGAGGTGGTAGGAGATATAGAAATTTAATGACTAGATATCCTTTTGAGAGAAGAGAAGATACAATGAAAAGATGGAGGAGAGCTGTGGTAACTGAGGGTTTGTACCCAGTTTTGAAGATGAAACAGGAGGCAAGTGTAAAGAGAAAAGGAAAAATGTAGACACTTCAAGTTTAAGATATGACCCGAACGAATCTGATGATGAATTGTTAGAGGACATTATGACCAAAGGACCTCCGCCATATCAAGAGAATTCAGGTGAGGTGACACTGAGTGCACCACTAATGGGAACTCCATTAGCTCCACAGATTATGGAAATAGCTAGAGTAGTACGAGAAAAAGAAATGGACGTAATAAATAAGGCAAGAGTAGAGCAGATCCAGAAAATAAATCAGTTAAGTATAAGCATTAATGGTACCGGTAACAATTGGTCCCGTAGTTCCATTGTATGGAGAAAAACAGAATATATCAAAAGTACATACGTTGGCAGTTCCAAAGAGTAGCGTCAGGAGTGGAATGGTGACGGTAGTTGATGAGGATGGACAGGCTGACACGAATACTACATTGTTAGATCTACTGGTTTGTGAGCTGATAACAGAAACCCCTAGAAGAAGTATACAAATAGATCCAATGAGAATAGGGACAAGCGTCATTCCAACAACAGGGAGTTCAGCAGGTCCTTCACCAGAGAAATTGAATGATTGGATAAAGGGAATGGAAAAGCAAAAACCTTAACCACAGAGTATAAATGTGAGCCAATTGAAAGTAGATTTGGAAGAGATGATTATTGGTACAATAAGTCCAGATAGACTAGGGACTTACCGAGATGAAGTGCTGTTGTTTTTGTGTAAAAGTATCACGTGGAGAGCGAGGAATCTTCATGAGAAAATAGTAGAGGCTGCTAGTGAATATGGAATAGATATAGAGAAGTCAAAGGTGCTGTAGAAATCGTACAGATTGGCCTTTACCGAAAAGGATTTGGAGAGTTTGAATGCATCTGGAAAAAGATTACAGATAAAAGAGATGATGAATATTCTGAAAAAATGGGGGGATGTAGAATGGTGGAAAGGTAGATGGACGAAAAAGAAAGAAGAGGCAGCTGGCAAAGGAACGTCGATGTTTCCGTTAAGAGAGACAGAACAAGTTGAAAGGGCGTGTCCAATGAGAGAAGTCGCAGGTGGTGGATATGTTCACGTTCCTTGGACGAGACAGGATATATTATCTTTTACGAATGACTTTCCCAGGTTAAGGGAAAAACCTGTCGAGTGGTATAAACAGGTAGAGAGGTTTGTGAAAGTTTCAAAGGTTTTGTTAAAAGATTTAGATGGTTTGTTTGAGATTGTCGTACCAGCTGATTTGTGGACAGAATGTAAAATTACTGTTGATTGGCCAAGAGAAGAATATCCTAGAGATCCTAAGACAGGTGCACCATCTGATGAGGTGATGAGAAAGTATAATCAGGTAATCACCTTTTTGAAAGGAAAAATTTCTCCAAAGGAAACAGATTGGGTTAAGATAGACAGGACGACCCAAGAACCAAAAGAGTCAGTACATGCCTATTATGAAAGGTTGTTGCAGGTATTTAAACAATACAGCGGATTTGAGAATATTGGAGACAAAGATATGGGACATTTTGTGTATCGTTTTATGTTTGGTTTGAAACCAGAGATTAGTAATATGATTCAGCAGCATTTGATTTGTTGGCAGAGCAAAACAATTGACAACATTTTGAGGTATGCAAAGTATTGTAGTGATGACATTGAATCAAGACATAAAAAATTAAAGGAGAAAATGATGTGGGCACAAGTGAAGGTAGCAGAGCAGCAAAAAGTAAACAATGGTTCTCAAACAGGTAATCAAATGAATGGTCAGAATCAAATTGATCAGATATCCAGTGGAGGTAGAGGTAGAGGTAGAGGTAAATTGAGCAAAGAAGAGGCTAAGAAGAAATTTCCTTGTCATGCGTGCGGAAAGTATGGACATTGGAAGAACGAGTGTAGACCTGTTCAAAAGAATAATGGGGTAAATCAAAATTTAAATCCACAGATGAAGAATGAGGTGGGTGTGAATCATCAGCAGCTGCAGCAGGTAGTTGCACACAGTTACAGGTGCCACAAGCTCCTATGCCCAATAATGTGAGTGCTCAAGTGCAGAGGTGCAGTGCGAACATTGGATTTCACAGAGGTGATCAAATTGGTAAGAATCAAAGTGTGCAAATGGTTCTGCAATACTGGTTGCAGTGCAATGAGAGTGATTCAGACTCATCTCAATGACCGTGCCTGAGGGGGGAGGAAGAGTGCGTACTTGGTGCATCTTTGGCGGTAGATCAGTCAAGTCCATTTGTTGTTGGAAAGGTGGAAGGTAATGATATTACATTCCTGGTGGACACTGGTGCTACCCGTTCTACTGTGAGAGCAGCAGAAATTCCGAACCTACCCCTCTCGGGAGAAACTATTCAAGTTGTAGGAGTCTCAAACAAGCATATTAGAACGCCAGTCACAAATCCAATAGAAGTTAATATTGGGAGTTTCAGAGACATGCATTGTTTTGTGGTATGTGGCTCGAGTCCAGTAAATCTCTTGGGAAGGGATTTATTGTGTAAAATGAATTGTACCATCTATTGTACACCAGATGGTATTGCGTTTCAGACACCTGATGAGGATGTCGAATTCAAGATGATGTTAGCAAAGCAAGGGACAGAAGTGGATGAGTTGTTTTCACTTCTCACAGAAGAGAGTCTGCCCGAAGAATTAAAAAGTGCAGTAAGGATGGATGTATGGGATTTTACAGGAAAGGAGATTGGCCTAATGACAAACGTAGATCCGATTCAGATTACGGTGAAAAAGGGTGCCATATATCCAAACACTCCTCAGTACAAAATGAGTCCGAAAGTAATTGCAGGAGTCACTCCTGTGATTGACCAAATGGTTGAACAGGGAATTCTGAAAGACATAATGAGTAGTTCTTGTAATTCGCCTATTATAGGAATTAAAAAGCCCAGTGGAAAATATAGGATAGTGCAGGATTTGAGAAAAATCAATAAAATTGTAGTACCCTGTTGTCCAGTAGTACCAAATCCAGCAGTGATCCTTTACCAAATCCCATGTGATTCTGAATGGTACACAGTGATTGATCTGTGCCAAGCATTTTTCTCGATTCCTTTACATCCGGAAAGCCAGTATTTGTTTGCATTCCGGTTCGGAGACCGTGTTTTGGCATGGTGCCGAGTTCCTCAAGGGTACACAGAGAGTCCTTCAATTTTTAATCAGATCCTGAAAAGATGTTTGGAGACTTTAGTCATGCCAGGAAATTCAGTTTTGGTTCAGTATATTGATGACCTACTAGTGGCATCAAAGACACGAGAGGCATGTGTGACAGATACCATTGCTTTACTGAACCATTTAGCAGAAGGAGGACACAAAGTGTCACCAGCAAAATTACAATTTTGTAAACAGGAAGTCCAGTACCTAGGTCACAAAATAGAAACAGGAGTCAGAAAGGTGACACCAGAAAGAATTAGTGTAATTAAACAAATGAGTCCACCAAAAACTCAGAGAGAAGTTCGAATGTTTTTGGGAATGGTTGGATACTGCAGGCAGTGGATCACTGGGTTCTCACTGATTGCAAAACCTCTACAGAGGTTGACACGAAAAGATGTGAAAGATCCGATTGTGTTGGGTGATGAAAGTATGGAAGCTTTTACTAAATTGCGAAACAGTCTTTGTCGAGCACCTGCATTGGGAATGCCAGATTATGCAAAGGATTTTGCATTGTACTGTTGTGAAAGAGATGTGCACTTTCAGTTTTAACTCAAACACATGGAATGGCACGACGTCCAGTAGCATATTTTTCTGCTACTTTGGATTCAGTGGCCGCAGCGTTGCCAGGCTGTTTAAAAGCAGTAGCAGCTACTTGTGTGAGTCTGGAACAGAGTGAAGCAATTGTGATGGGACATCCAGTCAATGTGTATGTGCCACATTCAGTTGAGATCCTTTTGACACATACAAGGACACAATATATGACCTCTAGTGGGCTGACTAAGTACGAAAGAGTGATCTTGGGTGCTGAAAATGTGACTGTGGTAAGGTGCACAACCGTAAATCTGGCAACCCTGTTGCCAAATTCATATTGTGAGGAAGTAAGAGAAGAGGCGGATCATGATTGTTTGGATGTGACAGAGATGTGCACAAAACCCAGGCCCGATATTGAGGACGTAGCATTAAAAGAACCAGACTGTGAGATTTTTGTTGATGGATCATGTTTAAGAAATGAGAAAGGAGAATTGTGTTCTGCCTAAGCTGTTTGCACCATAGCGGGAGTTCTAGAAGCATCCTGTTTAAAGGGGGTAAACTCAGCCCAAATTGCTGAATTAATAGCTCTGATTAGAGCGTGCAAAATTTCCAAAAGCCTGAGGGTAACCATATTTACTGATAGTCAATATGGTTTCGGGGTTGTCCACGATTTCGGATAGCTATCGATGCAAAGGGGATTTCTGACTTCTTCAGGTTCTCCTTTAAGAAACAGCTAAATTGTAAAAGATGTATTGGATGCTTTACAATTGCCCAAAAGGATTGCAGTGGTTAAATGTTCCGCACATAAATCAGGAGATGATTATGTGACGAAGGGCAACAGATACGCGGATCAAGTAGCGCGTTTCTGTGCACGAAATTTAATTGCTCTAAACAGAGGGATGGAAAAAGAAAATACCAATTGCCATCTTATGTTTTCTTCTTCATTTGAAACTTAGGACGAAATTAGACAGCTACAGGAAGAAGCAAGTGATGAGGAAAAGGGAATTTGGATAAATTCAGGCTGCAGAAAGAGAGCAGAGGATGAAGTGTGGGTCTATATAGATGAAAGACCAGTCATGCCAGACAGTTTACTATCCCAAATGGCGAGGGTATACCATGGAACTGCACATGTTGGAAGAGATGCCATGATCAGGCTCTTCAAGCAATCATGGTATAACCCAAAGTTCAGGGCCATTGCAGAGAGTCTCTGCCAGAGGTGTGTCACCTGTCAGCAACAAAATCCAGGCAGAAAGACAGTTGTTAGTTGGGGACGAATTGGAAAGGCAGCAGGACCATTCACCCGACTCCAGTTGGATTTTATTGAGCTCCCCCCATGCAATGGGCTGAAATATGTGGTGGTAGTTGTCTGTTTGTTCTCTCGTTGGGTGGAAGCCTATCCAACGAGAAGGAATGACAGTCTAACAGTCGCAAAGCTGCTTCTAAGAGAATTGATCCCTAGATTCGGATTTCCAGTCACTTTAGAGGAACCCATTTTAACAATGAGATAATTCGGATGATTTGTGCAGCATTACAGATTGAGCAAAAGCTGCATTGTGCCTATCGACCCGAAGCATCTGGAGTGGTTGAGCAGATAAATGGCACAATAAAATCTAGGTTAGGAAAGGTGTGTGCATCCACAATACTGAAATGGCCTGATGCTTTACCCCTTGTATTGATGAGTCTTAGAAGCATTCCTGACAAAAAGACGGGATTGAGTCCACATGAGATCCTAATGGGAAGAGCAATGAGACAAGCATTTATACCAGCGAACAAACTGATGAATATATCTGATGATCTAGTGCTTAACTATTGCAGAGGATTGGCTGATCTGGTACGTTCTGTGTCTCACCAGGTGGGAGAAAATGCCACTACGACACAGCCGAATCAAGCTCATGATCTGAATCCTGGAGAGTGGGTTCTCATGAAAAAACACGTGAGGAAATCGTGTTTAGAACCCAGGTGGAACGGACCTTACCAGGTGATTCTGGTGATGACGACAGCAGTGAAATGTGGTGGTTTGCCAAATTGGATCCATGCGAGCCATACCAGACGAGTCCCAAGTCCACTTGAAAGACAAGAAGAGCAGCAACTGGTAAACCAAAGCCAAAGACCAAAGGCTGAAGTGTGTGAAGCTGAAGAATAGAGTAACAGATTCTGAAGAACAAACATGACGAACAGCCAAGCACAAGTCAAGTAGAGTGGGCACCAGTTACTGGGTCTCATGTGACTGCTGTAGAACCAGAAGAAAGGGAAGTTACTGAAAGTCAAGAAGAAGATCAGATAGAAGAAAGGCCAAATAAAAGAACCTATGAACCAGATGAAAAAGGTGAAAAAGTAGTTCAAACTAAAAGACCGAGAAATGGCGACAATTGGCCAAGTGGAGTGAAAAGACTGAAATACACTCTTGTGAGGAGAAGGTCGAAAAGAAGACCAGAGCAACTTAATGAGGTCTCAAGTCAAACCGAACAAGAAGAGTCAGGAGAAGATTCAGTACGAAAAACAAGGAGAGTAAGAATTCCAAGCAAGAAATACACAGCACCGGAATGGACGTACGTGATCTTGGAAGAAATTGAAAGCTCAGATCCAAGTGAAGAAAAAGATGGTACTGGCACTGAGCAAGTGGATGAAAGCAAATAAAACCACCTTAAAGGAACTGTGAAAAAAATAAGGTGAAACCTTGCCAGACGAAATGAATGGAAAGACTCAGAAGAATTAAAAGAAAAAGAAATAAAAGAAAGGGGTAAAAGAAGAAAGCCTTGAAGTGTAGGATTACACTATTTTTCAGAAAATTATTTTTAGTAAATTTAGAGTTTTTATAGATTTATATTTTATATTTTTAGTAGAATACAAAAATGGCCGAAGCAAAAGTGACTGAACATCCAAAATCTAGCCTAAAACGTAGATGTATTAAAGCTTGCTTATGTAGTGTCTTTTTACTGACATTTATGTGGATATTATTAACAGTCGTTGTACCTATCCTAATGGTAACTAATAATGGAAACAATACTAATGATGTAATAAGTGAAAGAATCAGTGATGTTACTAAAGAAACCCCTAATACTAACATAGAACAGATAGATGGAAGTATTTTCCATCATGATAAATCAATTAGTGAATTCTCGTTAAATGTTTTTACAAAATTGTTGTACGAGTATGTTAATACAATGAATGTGAGTGATTGGTATGTGTGCATGCAATTACCTTCGTCTGTCTCAGAGGGGGTGACCGATCATCACCTACCTTTAACATATGGCGTGTCTTGCAGTGTTTTAACCAGCCTATTTTATGTGACGGTAAAGCTGGAGTATCATTATTCCAATATAGATTTAGTATTTTCAGAGATACCTATTATAAAGGAACTAAACAAGGTTTTAAGTAGTAAAAATGCACATTATATGGGGGAATTCTTCCATATTACTAAGACACTAGATATAGAATGTGCTTACAAAAACAATCTAACATGTAGTTTGCGGGTTGAAGAAAAAGTGTTCATAGATATGGTAGAATATAGAAGAGAAAGTTTCCAAAGAAAAGCTGCTGAACAGAAGTCACAGGTACCACCATGGGCGTTTAGAGAAGGAAATTATGAGAAAGGTGAGACATATGCTGCAATGTCCCTGGACTTGTATAAAAGGGGAAAATCTGTTTGCTTAGACTGAAAACTAATTATAATAATTATTTAATTGGTTCCAGCGAATGTGAGCATACTTATCAAATTACTGTTAGGAGTCCTAACTTTACTACTACTAAATGCCTTCTGTGAATACCAAAAGTAATAAGTTTAGGATTTTATCTCAGATTAGTTCTGTGAATCGGCCCCTGAGTGTTTAAGTGGGATCCATAGAATTAAAATAGCATAAGTCTTGGATACAAGTGTGACTGTGCAAGTTGAAACGTATATGGTGCACTGTTTACAAATCACTGAAGTTTAGGGTGCAAGTATTGCTACATGTAAAGCAAGGTAAAGGCTGAGCACACTTGCTGTGGGCTGTAGAGATATGTTTGAAAGTAGGCTCCAGCTTAAAGTCAAAACCTGCTCCAAAAATCTGTGAGAAAGGCCAATGCTTCTGTTGATAATAGCGTATCCACCAGTAGATATCTGGGCACTTGCACATTTTAAATAATTGTAATAGTGGGGCAGACAAATTCTATGTAGCAACGACTTGCAGGTGAGGATACTTATTTAAAGAAGTTCACTGAAGATTTTGAGTCATTGCTGCTTATTAAAAAATATAGACTGTAGGCGTGCCCCAATTAGTGATGCTTTATCTCATACTGGTGTTGTATGCTTGGCTCTGATGTATATGGGATGTACATTTGTGCCCATCTCAGGAACGTGTGCAATGTATTTACCTATACTTTGGAAGGTTGTTAATGGAGCCTGAAAGAAGGTGGCTTTACAGTAGCAAATGTATACTTCTACCCCTTGACTTACAATTGTGGGCCATGCAAAGTCTTTAAGAAGGTAATCCTATCAAGATGAATGGAAAATTGGCCATAGGTGTAGCATGTTGAATTACTTCAAGTCCACAAACCACCCCACAGGGTGGTGTTACAATGATTGTATGATGGCATCAGTGATGCCAACAATCTCATTTGAGATATCATCAGTGATGTCATCAATGTTGTCATTTAACATGTCAGGAGTGATGTAATATGTAAGGTCATAAGCAATTTATGGCAGAGTGCAAGTTACAGTTAGCTAGTTGAACAATAACTATGAACTTCAGTGGTTTTTAAATGTTAGTTTTTATCTTTTTTCCTAATACCTAACTATAACCTTTTTTAATGCATGTTAGGTTCTTATTACGATATGTAAATGTAACATAATTTAACTTTGTTTTTTTCTGTGAATTTCAGTTTTTTTAATCATATTTAGCCAACTCCCCTGCTGCGCATGGCCTTTGGCCATGCACAGTGGGAGATTGTGCATTGGGCCTGGCCTCCTGCCAAGACTCACATGGGCAGCCAACCACTGCTGCATACGGGCTAGCCTCTGGCCAGGCCCTGACGTTGACCCCACCTTTGGTCACCAAACCCCAATGTACATGGCTAAAGGCCATGTGCAGAAGATGGTTGGCCACAGGTCCTAATGTCTGGCCAGGCACTGTGGCAAACCCTGGCTGGGCAGCCAATCCCCTGGTGTGAATGGCCTTTAGCCTTGTGCTGTGGGGGGTTGGTCGCAGGGCCAGCCTCTATCCAGGTTCTGCACCCACTGGAGTTCAAACTACAACCCTGTGGTGCTGCAGTGCTGTGCAAGGCTCCCAATGCAAGCTTAAGCAGCATCTTCCACTGCATCTCCCACAGAAGTACAGCAGTACCTTACAGGAGGGCTGTGCTGAGTTTTGCAGGAGTACTGCAGTACCCATGGTACAACATTTGTTTTTCATTTTGGCCCCTTTGGAGTTCCCCTGGGTCCTTCTTACAAGTGCTAGGGTGATCCTCTCTGCCCCCTTATACAATATTTGTAAAACATTTTCAGTACATGGGAACCAAATCCCTGATTTCTATAATGATGTCTGCAACATTTTCATTAGAGTTGTGGTCAGTCTATTAGTTCTCTCAGTACCACTGATAGAGGTAGATTTCTCAAATTAAGCATTGCTCTATTTTTATGTTTCAGACAGACTGCATTTAAAATGGCACACAAATTTTGGTGCAAGTGAAGACACATGGCACATGCCTAGTCAAAAGTTTTTGTAAAAGTGGCACTTTTGGTGCATGCAAAAGTGAAAAACATAAAATGAGGCTTGTTCATAAATGCTTTCAGTCTGAAATGCTTGTGCTGAATTAAACATGTGTTTTTGCAGTGTAGAGAAAACTTGTGCTTTCAGTGGCCTCTTTAGCTTTGAATCATGGAATGTGTTCTCTCTTCCCAGTTTCTTTTCCCTTATAATCTACACTCCCTGTTCCTGTCTCAAGAGACTTTGGCTTTGTTGCATATTTAGACAATGCATATTCAGTTCATAACACATCTTTTTATAATGTGTATTAATTAATCAACCATGCACCAACACTACACATGGGGCAAACGCATTTTGCATGAAAAGCTATCTAAAACATTAGAGCATGTTGCTATGAGTATGTATTAACTGTGTGCGCTTTCAAAATTTACACTAGTGCATGTTTTATGCTATGTTGTACATTGCACATTTTTGCATTTTTTGCACAAATAATAAGAAAAGCTCCTTTACATTAATAGCTTTTGCAAGGTATCATTTATACAGGGTATTAGTATAGGGAGGTAAAACATAATGGGTTTCATTTGAAAATTAATACTCTTTTTGTGTTTATTTTGTTTTTGGGCCTAAGATAAAATGGCTGCCTGTGAATCCAGCAAGGCTGTGTATTGAATGAGAGACGCATGCGCAGATTATACCAGCTACATACTGCCAAGTGTCTCAAGTGAAGACCTGGTTCAAGGCCACCATGAACTGTACATTCTTGTTATCGTGCCAATGTACCAGTGTTTGTGGAATGTGTCCTTCCTGCGTGCGATATGACAGGAAGGAGGAAATAGACTGAAAAATTTTTCCTAGTAAATGTTGCTAAAACATATAATTGTATTAATCATTAACGCTTTTTTTATTAAAACTGGTGTGGGTTGGATTTGCCAATGAGAACAGGATGGTGAGACCCTCGTCATCTAAGCTATCCAATCAGGGTAAGAGCTTTACTGAAAATTGCAACCTTATTAGTATAGTCAGCCAAGAATTAGAGTATAAATATGACCTCTTTAGGGGGCTTTGCGGGTTTTTTTTAGTTTTTTTTTAGAGGCTTTAGAAGCTTTAGCGGGTGCAGTCTGAGAGCAGATTGCGTCCGAGGAGAGATAGAGGGAGGTGGGGGGCATAGGCTAGCCTTGCACGTCATATTTTTGGAAAGGTAGATCACATTCCTCTGTGGTCTGTGAAGGAGGGGCCTTTTCAGGAGCAGCGTCTCTCTGTGAACACAGAGAGGACAGATGAACAGACCAGGGCAGAGAGTGGAGCTGGATAGAAAGGATTAGATTTAGATGCTAATATTTTTAAGTTCATGCTTTGACTAATTAATTATTTTTGAAAAGATTTATTTGTCTTATGCATTTATTTCTCTTTATGGGAGATTTTTGCCAATTATTAATTATTGATTAGCCTTGCATAATTCACTCTTGAATTATATTTCCTGAACATTCTTTGGAGAATTCTGATTGACATTTGATTGCCTCATTCCCTTCCTTTATGGAATGTTTTGTATGCAACCTATAATATGTTCTGTATTAATTCTATTTTTCCTGTTTTCCAAATTCTGTAACCTGATTGATATTTGACTAATGAATAAAGGGTCAGAGAACCTTAACTTTTAACTAGAAAATAAAACCCTTTAAAATACTCACAACTCTCTTTATTGGCTTAAATATTAATTGCATTTTTGATTTTTCATGTTTATGTAAATCTCCTGATGGTAATATACAGTGGCAAGGGTCCAGTACCTTTGCAGCGGTAAATTAGAAGGTAAATGAGGTTTTGCATTGAGAATTTACCGTGAAATTACCGCTGCATCAGTTTCTGGTAGCAAGAGGAAGGTTATTATCAATTAGTTTGGTGATTAAGGATTATTAATATCACCATCAACTATTTGACTAATGGTCCATTGACCTTAGGAAGAGAGTTGATCTGTGAAAATTAGTTCTAGAAAATAATTGCCCAAGTTAGATAAATGTCCAAGTCCTGATTCCTGACTCCAATGCTCAGAACCTGAAGACTGGCAAAGCAGTACTGAAAGGTGATGCAAGAAGGCGATTGCTGGAGTGGTGTGAGTATCAATAGGGTTGTGAAATGTTGTTAATGTACTAGGATGTATTTTTGAAGTGTTGAAAATAGTAAGGGTTTTGACTGTTGGTGAAAGTTTGCTCATTTTTGACTTGATGGTTTTATTGATTATATTGGTAATTTCATAGGACAGGATTTATTGGTTATTGATTACATGTTTTAACTCTTCATGTTAAGTAAGTTAGTGTCTTGTTCTATGTTGTCTGGAAAAACAGGTATGTACACCTGTGGAAATTCCCGGGAAAGGAATAGTGGGTGGTAAATGGAAGCCACACTGCAGTGAGGTTACTCGTCTGTTGGAATAACACTGAGAAGCTAGGTAGGGCTGGCAGTGTTAAATTAGGGACTATTTTCTGTGTAAAAGTGAGAGTGATTGATAGCAAAGAGTTAGCTGGTGAAACTTTGGTGTTATATCACCTAGAAAGGGTAACACCAAAGGAGTAGCAGGTTCTTCTGAGCTTGAGTGAAGGGTAAGCGGAAGGGATTTACTCGCAGTGTTTGAAGAGTAAACAGAAGTTCTTACTTTGTGAAGAGTAAGCGGAATGTGTTACTTGCAGTGAAAAGAAATCTATCCTTTGTTTAGTGGAGCAGACAGAGTAGCGAATGTTTTTATGTTGTTATTAACAGAATTTTGATTAAGAAAACTCAGAAAAATATTGCCGTAAGATTTTGTAAAGGAGGAGTCAGTAGTAGGAGTTAAACTGACTGACATTGAAACTGACAGCATTGGAGAAAAGAAATTGCATTGAACTATTGGAGAAATGGAATTGTTTAAAGGTTTAAAGAAGCTGTTAGGAGGTAAAGTGAAAAATTCGTTTTTAATTGGTGATGCTCCTGAAGGAACACCCGTGCATTTTATGTCTACCAATTTGGGACAAAATTCATGTATGTGGGTTCACCAATGGTGCAAGATTACTGAAAAAGAAGGTCCTTTGAGGTTTCCAAAAGATGGTACTTTTGAATTGCAAATTATTGACAAATTAAGGGAAGTGTTATGTGAAATAAAGACACCATCTAGAGCTGCACAATTTGAGGCCTTAAGCATGTGGGAAAAGACAGCAAGAGACAAAGCAAATGAGGATAAAAAGGTGACGCACCAGATGCAGGAGAAGGGAATTAATGATGATAAAAGCTTCAAATAAATAATGATTCAGGGGATGAAATAATGGATGCATTGTTAACTGAGTGTCCGCCACTTTATGTGGTTCCCATTAAAAATACTGAAAATAGTGTACTAGTAAGTACTACAGTGGCTACTGCTTCTGTTAAACAGAGAGAAACACAGATTGAGAGAACAGTGCAGACATTTCAGATTGACCCACTACCTGTTGATTCAGCACTGACAGTGATACCTCCAGGTGTTACTGCTTTAAATGTGACTGATTCAGTCCAGATATCACAAACTACAGATGCACAGGCAATGCCTAGAAAAATTGTGACTGTCCCAATTAATATGGCCCCTACTCAAAAGGTTCAAAGAGCTGCAGAAGGAGTGATTATGGCAGGGTTTATTTCAGAACTCAGAAATCACAGATTATTGAACAGAAATTACCCCAGACAGTCCGAGCACTGAAAGGTGGGGGAGAAATAGTCTTTACAACACCAATAGCCCATGGAAAAATGAATATATTTGAAGATGGGATTTTTCAAACCTGCTGTGAGGAAGCAGCAGTGCTTCAAAAGATAGAGAGCATGGGGGACCAAATTAACCCAGACCATGGAAAAGAGAAACAGCATTGGGGCCGATTCCGATCTCGGTCGGAGGCGCACCCAATAGCATTCGGTCGTGAAAAAAGCCATGCGAAAGCCTGTTTCCCGACCGATCTGTACAGCACACCGAACGAGTAAGTACGATGCGCACAACAGCAAAGAATCCGGCCGAGCCGTACTCACCCAAACCAGGTCCTGTTCCCCGACCGAGGCGAATCCGGAAACGCTGAATCGAGTCGCACGGAAGCCAAAATGCAGCTCCGTCCGGCCGAACAAGTACGATGCGCTTTCCGTACGCGCCGAACCCGTCGCTACGCACGGCACGTCAAAGCATCCGGGAGAGGCGCACATAAGCTCCGATTCGTGCCACAACACGATCCACGGCTCCGAGACGAACACGCCAGCGACGAGGACGACGCGAAGCGACGAGGACGGGGCGAAGCGACAAGGACGACGCGAAGCAACGAGAAGGACGAACGACACGAACCAACCATGAATCCCTTCGTCCCGACCCTACCAATATTCTACATTTACTACCGGAACAGGCACGGACGCGTACGGCGCAGAAGGTAAGCCAGACACCAACCACAAAACACATACAACACGTACACGACACATCACACACACACACAGAGGGATGCAGAATATACTTACACCAGCAACAGCAGCACCATAGGGGCGGGATGCCCACCACCAATGCCACATATGCACACAGGGGCCTGAATGCGCACCACCACCCCTACCCAGGGGGGGCAGGATGCCTACCACTACTACCACCCTCACCCAGGGTGGGCAGGATGCCTACCACCACCCTTAGCCAGGGTGGGCAGGATGCTCTACCACCACCCTTAGCCAGGGTGGGCAGGATGCCTACCACTACTACCACCCTTACCCAGGGTGGGCAGGATGCCTACCACTACCACCACCCTTACCCAGGGGGGGCTGGATGCCTACCACTACTACCACCCTTAGCCAGGGTGGGCAGGATGCCTACCACTACTACCACCCTTACCCAGGGTGGGCAGGATGCCTACCACTACTACCACCCTTACCCAGGGGGGGCAGGATGCCTACCACTACTACCACCCTTACCCAGGGGGGGCAGGATGCCTACCACTACTACCACCCTTAGCCAGGGGGGGCTGGATGCCTACCACTACTACCACCCCCACCCAGGGGGGGCTGGATGCCTACCACCACCCTTAGCCAGGGTGGGCAGGATGCCTACCACTACTACCACCCTTACCCAGGGTGGGCAGGATGCCTACCACCACCCTTAGCCAGGGTGGGCAGGATGCCTACCACTACTACCACCCTCACCCAGGGGGGGCAGGATGCCTACCACTACTACCACCCTCACCCAGGGGGGCTGGATGCCTACCACCACCCTTAGCCAGGGTGGGCAGGATGCCTACCACTACTACCACCCTTACCCCGGGTGGGCAGGATGCCTACCACTACTACCACCCTTACCCAGGGGGGGCAGGATGCCTACCACTACTACCACCCTTACCCAGGGAGGGCAGGATGCCTACCACTACTACCACCCTTAGCCAGGGGGGGCTGGATGCCTACCACTACTACCACCCTTAGCCAGGGGGGGATGGATGCCTACCACTACTACCACCCTTACCCAGGGGGGCAGGATGCCTACCACCACCCTTAGCCAGGGTGGGCAGGATGCCTACCACTACTACCACCCTCACCCAGGGGGGGCAGGATGCCTACCACTACTACCACCCTCACCCAGGGGGGGCTGGATGCCTACCACTACTACGACCCTTAGCCAGGGGGGCTGGATGCCTACCACTACTACCACCCCCACTCATAGGATGGACAATGCATAACACAACCAGCACACCACAACCTAGGGATTGCAAGAAGAAGACATCCCCCCAACACCATGACAAGCGTGTGTAGACTGTGTCAAATGCCTACAACACCGAACATGACTTTGAACATACAATGTGACCCCCTAGCACATGTGCCACACATATATGTGTGTGGCACCCACAATGCAAGCAGGCCATGACCATTGTGGCAATGGGTTCCAAACCCCCATCATCACAGTGACCAAAATGTAAGTGTGGGGTCCATAGCTGAAGCACACTTTGAACATTGTGGCAATGGGGTCCAAACCCCCATCATCATAGTGACCAAAAGGTAAGTGTGGGGTCCATAGCTGAAGCACACTTTGAGCATTGTGGCAATGGGTTCCAAACCCCCATCATCACAGTGACCAAAATGTAAGTGTGGGGTCCATAGCTGAAGCACATTTCGAACATTGTGGCAATGGGGTCCAAACCCCCATCATCACAGTGACCAAAAGGTAAGTGTGGGGTCCATAGCTGAAGCACATTTTGAACATTGTGGCAATGGGTTCCAAACCCCCATCATCACAGTGACCAAAATGTAAGTGTGGGGTCCATAGCTGAAGCACACTTTGAACATTGTGGCAATGGGGTCCAAACCCCCATCATCACAGTGACCAAAAGGTAAGTGTGGGGTCTATAGCTGAAGCACATTTTGAACATTGTGGCAATGGGTTCCAAACCCCCATCATCACAGTGACCAAAATGTAAGTGTGGGGTCCATAGCTGAAGCACACTTTGAACATTGTGGCAATGGGGTCCAAACCCCCATCATCACAGTGACCAAAAGGTAAGTGTGGGGTCCATAGCTGAAGCACATTTTGAACATTGTGGCAATGGGTTCCAAACCCCCATCATCACAGTGACCAAAATGTAAGTGTGGGGTCCATAGCTGAAGCACACTTTGAACATTGTGGCAATGGGGTCCAAACCCCCATCATCACAGTGACCAAAAGGTAAGTGTTGACAAAGAAAGAGGTGCAACTGCCAAACTGCATGGATGATTCCTGGTCACAGAACAACAAACACATCAGTGGCAAAGTAGTGTATGTGTCCCATTGCAACATAAATTGGGGGAGACAAATCCTGCAGTGCAAATAAGACATACCTTTGGCCATGTGCAGACAAACAACACCCATGGGGGCTCACACCGTCAACAATCATCAATGACACAATGACAGAAGTGACCATCAGAATGCAGACCCACATATTTGCACCAATGGGCACACACATGCAGATACCCTGTGGAGACTGCAGATGTGAGGTGAACAGATACCATACCATGGCAGCAATGGGACACACAAACCATGATCATTGTGCTGACCGATGACCTAGGAGTCCCAGGGACAGCAGGGGAAACCCACCAAACTACATACAGCCAATGGCACACCCAAGATATGCCAATGCAGTGGTGCAGATGCACAAACACAAACAGGCAGACCCACACTGCACATCATACACAACAGGTGAGGGGGGGTGCCAGTGTCCCCAGGCAACCACACAACACATGAGGAGACCTGAATACCAATCATACAGATGTGCATACAGTGCCACACAAAGGTAACTCATGGATCCAAATCCCCTATGTGGGCAAGCAGGCATTGTCAGATGAGAGGGAGCACAAATCACACATGTCACACAGGCACGTAGGGACAGCAACTGACACAGCAAGACACAGACACACCACAGCACCACCCCCAGGGCCCCCACAATGTGGTGACCCTGGGCTGCATTACAATCCCACTGTGATGACAAAGCTAAATGTGGTTCACACTGTGAACCACAGTCATGTGTCCTGAGCAACTAACTACCATCACACCTACACAAGCACAAATCAAACAGCATGGCCAGTAAGCCAAGGCCAACATGGAGGCAGGGGCCTAGCCGGGCAACAACTCTCATCTGCACACACTCAACACCACACCCCTCGACCTCCAACAATGTGCAGCAGTGAAGCACACATGCACTGGTGACATTGCACATGCACCCATGACTATTCCAGGGTGGTGGGTGGGAACCAAGGTGCAGAAACACATCACACATGGACACTCAACAAGACTCCTGAATGTCTGACACACTGCACACTACGCTGTACATGGACATGACGGCAATACCACACCAACCAATGGGATCCCAGCCACAGTCACACACCAATGAAGAAGCCAAGGTCACCCACAAAGAACACACATAGACAACAACCAACATTGTAGACCGGACCCTGAGGAGTGCCAGCAGTCACACACACAACGTGTCACAATCACTGAAAGATAACACAAACTGGAAATCACATGACAGGGGCAAACAACAAGTGCCAAGGGGAAACCTGACTGTGACCCATCTGCGTCTGCACACAAACTCAGCCCTGACAGCAAACACACCTATGGGTGACACCCTGATGACCAGTAATGTGCCATGCACCCACATCACAGAGAACCCAGGGAGAAGACTTTGGGGAACATAGCTCAACTCAGCTAGCATCACAAACAGGTACAACACTAGGGATCACAGCATGCACAGCTAAACGGAAGTGAACACACAGACATGCACATACAACACACACCTTGGGCGCAGGCAATGTCACAGGAGTACACACTGCCATGAGGGGACTCCACTCCTGTGTGAGGAAAGCTGTGCCATATGTTGCCTCAGTAGGGCCCCATCATGTCAGCTGAGCACTTGGTCACACAATCAACAATTAGCACCAAATGAGGGCTCCCGTCACATCAGCCTGGTCATGGAAGTGCCAACGGAATCATCAGCACAGATCCAACACACTTGTATAGCAATGTTGCACTGACAACACAGATGAGTCCTTCCCCATTGATGCCCAAACCTGCATGTCCACTGGAGATGGCCACACGGTCAGGGAAGTAGACGAATTGAACAATGGCAGGCACAACAGATGTGCAGGGGTGGAAGCCACAGATGTGAAATTGCCAATCTAAGTAGGAAATCCCATTGCCAAATACTGAACACATGACACCCTCAGATGCTGCTATGGATGACATGGATACACCACAGGATAGGACACATTCCCCCTGGACCACATGGGTTCCTGCACAGTAACACTTCATTATCATGAGACCAAATATCACCATCACTGCAGCAAGGGCATGGTTAGCATCATCAACATCATGTACATCAGAAGCAAAAGCACTAGAGAACAGAAAGTTGCTTTATTCAGCATATGTGGCATTAAAAGTAGAAGTCCGATAGAACATAAACAAAGGCCAATGGCCAGTCCATCAACAAAGTCACAAGTGGGTGACAGTGGCAGATGCCACCCTACACATGCCTGCACAAAACCAGGGACAATCCACTAGGAGGGGCAACCGGGGGGTAGGCCAGGCACCGCAGGGACAGGATCAGGGCTCACCAGGAGGAAGCAGGGAAGGGGTGGTGGGTGCTGGAGAGCCACTGACAACTGCAGTGGAGGTGTCTGACATGGTGTGTGCTGGCACAACTGGGGGCATGGCTCAGATGTTGTGGGTGCCGGCACGACTGCAGTGGACCCTGCAGATGGAGTGGACAGGTCCGCCACTGCAGTGCCCAAGTCATACAGGGTGGTAGTGGACTCCACTGCAGTGCCTACCACCAGGGGAGGAGAATGGGGAACAGGCAAGGTGGGCTGGACAGAGGGGGAGGACACCCTCACCACATCAGTGGCACAGACAAGCGCAGCGGGGGTGTGGTGCCGGGAGAGCAAGTGGCAGGGGGAGAAGGCCGGAGCCTCTTGGGGATGGTATATCTGTGGGTGGGGGAACCTGGGACAGGGTGTGGTGGGGGCACCTGTGGAGTGGGGGCCTGAGGGATGGAGGAAGGAGACCTGGTGCTTGAGCTGCAGGGCGGCGGCGGGGTCTTGCTCTTACCACTCCAGGGGGACTTGCGGGTGGGGGCCTCAGTCTGTCTGCGCCTGGGGGAGGGTGTCCGGGGGCGAGGGGCACTCTGCTCCGTGTGGGGGGGCTTCCTCTTCACCTTGGATGCTGGAGCAGCTGGATCGAAGGGGAAGAGGCCGAGGTCACTGAGGAAGAGGCGCTGGGTCTTTGGGGTTGCAGGTGAGGCAAGGGAGGGTGCTTTGGAGGGAGAGGCAACTGAGGACTGCGCAGTGCCCGTGGATGCGTGTGTGTGTACCAGGGCCCCATCCCCTGTGAGTCTGGTTTCAGTCCCCTGACTGTGCGTGCGTGCGTGTGCGTTTAGTTTGTGGCGTGTGTGTCTGTGTGCTGGACGTGTGTGTGCTGGTGTGTGCCTGTGCCGGTGTGTGTGTGCTTGGGACGGGTAAGGTGCTGGGGAGTGTGGATGGAGCAGAGGCAGGAGAGGTGAGGGACTGTCTGAGGAGGGACACTGCTGCCGTCAGGGAGGAGTCCATGGACCTATTGCCCCTCTGTAGGTCAGACATGCCCGATGAGATGCCCTCCATGAACGACACCAACTGAGTCAACAGTGCGGTGTGCGCATGGAGGACACTCAGCATGGCTGTCTGCCCTACATGGAGCTGGCGAAGGAGGTACACAGACTCCTCACTCAGGGCAGCAGGGGACACAGGGGCAGGGGGTGCGGTGCCTGGCCCAAAGGAGACACGCTCCCGAACATGGGAGCCTCCACGGACCTGGGGAATGGGAGCCGATGGGAGGGCGGTGGTGGTGCTAGTGGTGGCGGGGACAGCAACACTAGCTGGGGTGTGGTGGCTGCTGACACCCGCCTCCACAAGGGAGTCATCCTCCGAGTTGCTCTGGTCCTCAGCTGAGGTGGATGGTGCTGAGGACTCCTCGGTGTGGCTCCCCTCGCCCTCCGTGCCACTTGGTCCCTTCGACCACTCCTCGGCTGCTGACCCAGTCTGGCTCTCTGGCTCCTCCTGGTCCGTGGAGCTGTCCCCTTCCGTGGCCGTGGATGTATCTGCAAACAATGGGGAAACAGACAGACATCAGTCACCTGCACCAAACGCACACACCACTGTGAGCACAGCACATTACAGAGCAAGCCCTGGCATCATTAGTTGTACATTGCTAAAAGTGCCCTAACTGAACAGGAGAAGCCAATTGTCAGTCTGTTGCCAAGCATGGCACTCACATCCCACATGGCCTTGCACCCATCTGTCTGGTGTCTGTTGGATTGCAACACCCCAGTGTGGACACATGCACCAAGTACACAGTAGTTGGACAGTGCAGAGGACACGGTGTGGCATGTGGACATGCACACATCACAGCACTTGCCACTGAGTCAGTACAGGTTTCCGGATGAAAGGGATGCCCAGAGTCAAATAGGAAATGCATGTGATGCATACCAGCGACAGACACCATGATGCACCCATGTCCTGATAGCCATCGCCACAATGGTGTGCATGTAGCACATGTCACTCCCCTGCAGGACCACCAATAAGTTGACACATGCCATGGCAGAGGCATGACTGCTAAGTCATACATCACTGTCTCAGTGATGTATGACTTGGCAGCCAGACAACAACACTATGCACTGTGTCACAATAGTAGGTCATGGGGAATGCAAGTCCTGGAGCTGCACAAGTGCACATGTACATCCCCCACACAACACATCATCTTAACCCTCATCTGTCCAGGTCATACCGATTGGACATATGGGAGACCTGTGACACTACCCTCTGAACCTGAGCCCCTCACAATTTGCTGTGAATGGGGAACAGCTGCCTGAACTTCACATTCGCATACCCCAGTCTGCACGGGCAGCTGATCAAACACCTATGTGACACACAAGTATCGTCTCCTATGGTCACATCTCCAGGGGCATGCTGAGCCCCTACCAAGAAACACCCCAGCAGTCCTGGCAACTAATCCACAGCACACTGACACAGAGGCAGACACCTGAGGGCTCAAATCACTGTGCACAATGTGTCAGCTGATACACAGGAGTGGGAGTACAGAGTGCATTGCATGGCCTGGAGTAGGCATGACTGTCCTGCTCCACATGAATGAGGGATGTGCCCTGGACAGTGGATAGCTGGCTATGTATGTGTGACACACGTAATCTGCACACTCCTGGGGCCCAAACATTGTTCCCACCCACTGCATGGGCGTGTGCCACATACCCCAGGCACATGTGGTGGCTCAGCTCAGCAAGTGGACCGCATATCAAAGCAACACGCAGATCACATGTCCGAACACAGGCGTTGTGTGAACAATGGACCCACCCATGATGCCCACAACAGAGTTAGGGAAACAGATGCTGTCCCCCACCTTTAGTGAAGCAAACTGCAAGGACACAGTCCCAAGTGACACAATTCCCTGAATGTAAGGGCCACACCTGGGTATCAGATGAGCAGTGGGCAGTGCACAATAGAGGGACATGGCTCCTGGACAACATGACTGCTGCACTGTGGCAGTTGAACCAGGCCAGAGGAGGGCACAAAGCATGTAATACAGAGTTCACAGTGCAGTCTTTGACTCACCCCTCCTTGCTGCTGTCTGGCCTTCAGCTGCCCATCCAGGTCTGGAAACACCACCGCCAGGATCTGGAGCATGTGGGGGGTCAGGGTCCGTGTTCCGCCCCTCCTGCGAGGAGGCGACAGCTTCAGCTGGACCCGTGCAATCCTCCGGGTCCAGCCCCGAAGGTCCTGCCACCTCTTCTGGCAGTTGGGGATCCGGCGCTTGTAGACCCCTACGGACCGGACGGCCCGGACGATGTCCTTCCAGATCTCCTGCTTCCGATGGGCATTAACCTGTCAGGACGACAAAGTGAAAAGGCCATTACTACACATGCAACATATCCGTGCATGACACAGTTGTATATACATGTCTCAATCACAGGGGCACATGATGTACACAGGCAGTGCAAAGCTGCCCATGGACAGTTTGCCAGACATCACTACATGGTATCATTGCATGGGAAGTAGAACCTTGTTCAAATGCACTGTCACTGCACCATACCTGTCCAGTGCATGTCACTACACACTATGGGGGGTGACAACTACTCAGTGAGCCTGCTAGCCAGTGGCGTGCAGACTTCCAGCCTTGCTAGTCAGACAAAATGCACATTCAGAAAGGCAGTGCACAGAGCACTCACCTGCTCCCCTGGTGTCCCATACAGCTTGCTGTTCTGTGGAAGTAGGCTGTCCAGCAGGGCCTGGTTCTCTTCAAGGCTGAAGGCTGGGGCTCTCTCCACAGTACGTGCCATTGCAGGGTCCAGAGGGGCAGAGACAGCAGCAGTGCAGTGGCAGATGTCGTCCTGGAGCATGTAGTGCAGGCAAGTGAGCTCTCAGGGGAACAGCCAGCAATATATATGTGCTGGAGAGGCAGATACTGTCCCTTGTGTCCAAAGTGATAGGTCCAAGTCGTTTGCATCTTCTGAATCTGGCCAATCCATGGAATAGCAGCACCAAAACACACCCACAGCATCCTTCAAATCTTCAACTTCATGACATACATGATTTTGCAACATTGTTGTGGGTGACCAACTGATTTTCCAGCAACCGACTCGTTCGAAATTCGAAAACGCGTCCGTTGCCAGGCAAGCCCATTGTCAATCGGTGCGCACCGATCGGTCCATTGCGGTACAACGCGTACAGGGGTACAACGCATACCAGCACACATTGAATGCAATGGGCCGGCCGGAGGCACCGATCGGTCCATTGCAGTACAACGCGTACAGGGGTACAACGCGTACCCGCACACATTGAATGCAATGGGCCGGCCGGAGGCACCGATCGGTCCATTGCAGTACAACGCGTAATGGGGTACAACGCGTACCCACACACATTGAATGCAATGGGCCGGCTGGAGGCACCGATCGGTCCATTGCAGTTCAACGCGTACAGGGGTACAACGCGTACCCGCACACATTGAATGCAATGGGCCGGCCGGAGGCACCGATCGGTCCATTGCAGTTCAACGCGTACAGGGGTACAACGTGTACAGGGGTACAACGCGTACCCGCACACATTGAATGCAATGGGCCGGCCGGAGGCACCGATCGGTCCATTGCAGTACAATGCGTACAGGGGTACAACGCGTACCCGCACACATTGAATGCAATGGGCCGGCCGGAGGCACCGATCGGTCCATTGCAGTACAACGCGTACAGGGGTACAACGCGTACCCACACACATTGAATGCAATGGGCCGGCCGGGGGCACCGATCGGTCCATTGCAGTACAACGCATCACTGTACATGTGACTGGCATATGTCAGCATGCCTGTCTCAGATGGACATATGCCAGCCACAGATAGCTCCCAGGGAGTGAGGGGCACTCCTACATCACGACAGCCTGTCCAAACTTTATCATAAGGCATGTAAGGCTGCATTTCCTATTGTGTGTATGTTGGTGTACATGTTGTCCTGTGGGTGTCACCTGTGGGCAGCCACCCCCAGGCTGTGCACGTGTTCATGGGGACAGAATCCTGGGTGTTACGTGTACATGACCACTGTGATGTGCAACTGTTCATATCAGTGCATGTGCCATGGTCACATTTCACGGTGGTGTATGTGTATGTCATGTCACATACCCCGTGAGTCCCATGTGGGACGGTATGTTTGAGCCAGGGTGTCCCAGTGGCACAATAGTGATGGTCCTCCACAGTCTTTGTGCATGTAGTGTTTACAATGTCTCTGATTTCATGTGCACAATGGGAGACAGTCTCCACATCCAGGTTGTGTGTGCATGGACTTTGATGTTGTGCGTGTGTGTGTCACATACGTCCATGTCTGTCCTGCCGTGGCAAGTGGGGCCACTACCTGTGGGGGTCATGGTTGTTTTGCTGTGGTGTATACATGATACTCCATGTAATGCCAGTGTCCATGTGGCAATACAGGGTCCCTGGGAATGTACCTGTCGTTGAGCTGTGGTGCCTGGGGCACATCTGTCCTCACATGTTACTGTGGGGGGTGATTGTGACACGGCAGCAGGAGATGGGAACTGTGACACGGCCTCATGATATCCAATGGGCCAACCTGGGACTAATTGATGCCACCTGTTGGACCGTGTTGACAGATGTTGGCCATGTATGTACCATACATGTCCTTCTGGAACTGCACACTTCATGTAGTTGTGCCTCATAATGATGTATGTTGGGATCTTGAGTGTGTTCAATGCCGCATATGTGGGGTGACTGACAATCTTGCTTACTTCTCCTCTGCACTGCAGGGCTCCTGCTGTCCATCGACCATTCCCAGACCTGGCAACGATGGTGGAACGGGACAGCATCCGACGGTACCGCTTCACCAGGCAGCTGATTGAGGATTTGGCAGTGCAGTTGTCCCCACATTTGCAGCCTGGCCGGCCGTATCCTACAGCGCTGACCCCCAAGGTGAAGGTGATGGCAGCCCTACACTTCTTTGCCACCGGTACCTTCCAACATACTGTGGCGACTGCTGGTGGGATGTCACAGACCATGTTGAGCCGTGTGCTCCGCAATGTTTTGGCTGCAATGTTGCTATTCCTGAACCGGTACATCTATTTCCCTAGACTGCGACGACTCACTGACGTGAAGAGTGACTTTTATGCCCTGGGGAGGATGCTGCATGTCATTGGCTCCATTGATGGGACACATGTGGCTTTGGTACCACCACAGGCCCATGAGCAGGCATACAGGAACCGCAAGCACTACCACTCTGTCAATGCACTGGTGGTGTGTCTTGCAGACATGACCATCACACACGTGTGTGCCCGTTTCCCTGGTTCAGCACACGATGCCTTTGTGATGAGGAGTAGTCGCATCCCCAGGATGATGGCACAGATGCAGAACCAGCGTGCCTGGCTTGTCGGTGTGTACTGACTTTGTGCCATTGTGTGTGATCTGATCTGTAGTATTCCGCCCACTTTTCCAAGTCAGCTAATGTGCACTTGTCTGTCCGTAGGTGACTCGGGATAACCCAACATGCCGTGGTTGCTGACACCCCTCAGGAACCCTGTGACACCAGCCCAGATGCGCTACAATGAGGCACATGGTCGGACCAGGAGAGTGATTGAGCGGACATTTGGTCTCCTGAAGAGCCGCTTCCGCTGCCTGGACAAGACCGGAGGGTCCCTCCCATATGCCCCTGCGAAAGTGTGCAAGATTATCATCGTCTGCTGCATGCTCCACAACCTGGCAGTGCGGAAGGAGTTGCCTCTCATCCAGGATGACAATGACCAACATCCGCCACCTGTGGAGGATCCTGGCCTGGACCATGATGCCAGTGACGATGATGATGATGGTGATGTTCGCACACAGCTCATCACCAACTTCTTTAGCTGAATGTGAGTATCCTGAGGTGTCATGTCAATGATGTGAGTTGGCATGATGTGTGGGTGGTGCTCTGGTGCTGTTGGAGTGTGTCCATGGGCTACTTGACTGGATGTGTGTTGTGATGTGTGCTAACAGGTGGGCTGTACTCCCCAACAGTGTTGACATGCTAACTTGGTTCTGGGTGGGTATCTTGTAACATGTATTGTGCATGAGTTTTGCTGTTCTGTCCTGTACTCCATTGCTTTTGACTGTGTGTCATTTCTGTCCTTCACAGGGTACTTTCAGATTCGTTTGGTCAACTGTGTCCACCGACGACGTGATTGCACTTCCAGGCTGGTAGCTGTTGTGTCCCTACAGGTGATGTGTGCCACACCCATGGACTTCCTTCCGTCTACAGTTGTTGACTGTGTGCCCGCTGCCAGGTGGGATTACCTTGCATCTGTAGTGGTTACGACATGTTGCAACTGTGTAATAAACCTGTGCTTCACTTTGTGATGTGCGTTGTCTGTGGTCACACATTTGACTGCCATTTGCTTACTGCACCTGTGGGCTACTTGACTACAACTGGGAATGGGTGTGGTGTCTGTGCATTGCACCGTCTTCCCTGGCAACATCAGTGTAGGCAATGAGTCAGATGGCCTAGGTGTGTATGTGTTGTGTAGCCCTGGTGGTGTGTCTCCCTCATATGTGTCACGTTGCCTTTACTCACATGCCTGTGTTGTCCTTGCTGTTGCAGTTCGCATACACAGTGTAATTTTGCAGTTCATCATCCCCATTACAGCACCCACGTTGGAATCATGACAGAGGCAAGTATGGTGTATTAGTGTGTTTATTGTGATACATATGTGTTAATAGTGCATAGGATGGGTAGTGCTGTACATAAATCTTGCAATCCGAAGTTCCTAGGTGAATTGAAAGTCCTGGTAGACAGGATCCCCAGTATCGGGGCCACAGTTGTCTGACACATTGGTCCAACTTGTACTCCCCATGCAATGTGTGGGAGTAGTGTTGCCGTCAACAGGGTGAACAGTCTGTGCACAAAAGCGAACATCCAGAACAGGTTCAGGCTTCCTGGGAGTTGCGCTTGGCCATCGGCCTCTCACTTTTCCCTCCTCGGATGACCCCTCTTCTTGGGGGGCCCCTCAAGTACAGGCTGCTGCGGTGCAGGGGACTCTCCGCCAGAGTCATCCTCCCTCCCTGTGGCAGTTGCAGTTTGTTCGGCACCAGATGTTGTTGGCACACAGGGAGGTGTGGACTGGTTGCTGTTCATCTGGCGGAGGCATTGTAAAATGTCCCTGTGCACAGCCGTCATCTCATGCAGTGCATCCCACTTGGACTCCACGCGGGACATGTGTGAGTCCACGCGGGACATGTGTGACTCCACGTGGGACATGTGGGAGTCCAAGCGGGCATGATGGGCAGCCTGCTGCTGTTTCATGTCTCTGAGGAGCCCCACTACCTGGCTGAGGTCTCCGGTGCTGGACTGGTACGCATCAGCTATGCGTACCAGTTGTGGGTCATCATGCACACCAGCAACGTCTGCAAGCAGCGACCTCTGTCTCCCACCCGCTCCCACCACCCCTGCTGACATGTGCAGTGTGTGCAGTGGCACGCACAGATAACCCTGGTCCACCTTGGGGGTTGGTGGTGGTGGTGGTGTCCATGGCCCCAGGTTGGTCCAGGGTCCCTGTGCTGGTGTTGCTCCTTGTTCTGTCCATGTCGGCAGGGATGGTATTTGTGGTGACAGTCGTTGGAGGGGTGGGTGCAGGGGGTGCAGCTGGTGGTCCTGCTGGTGCTGCAGCTGGTGGTCCTGCTGGTGCTGCATGTTGACTTGCACCGGATGTGCCAGGTTGGTCTTCATCGTCCGAGGAGGACAGAGGCTGTACGACGCCAGTGAGCTCCGCATCCTCCTGAGCCTGGGACTGGGACTCCTCAGCGTCTGCTGCTGTGTCCCCATCATCACCTGTTTTTGGGAGACACAAACAATGTATGTTATGTTTCTGCAGGCATCAATGGTTGACACACATGACAGTTGTGACTGTGCCTCTGGGTGCGGGCCTGTACATTGCATTGTCCTAAGTCGTCACAGTCAGGGGTTGATATTGGTGTGGCACATTGTCCTGCATTATTTGGGCATTTCTATGTATTTTTTGGGGTGTGAACATGGTCTGCATTGGTTGTGTTTGGTTGACAGCCGGCCCTCCTTCCCACCCACCCAGCCAGTCAGTTATCCCACCATGGAACGTGCTTGCGTTGCAGGGAGTGGAAGTTGTCTCTCAGGATGTCAGTCAGTGGTGTCCTGCTGTTTGTTGGTGCACAGTTGGCAGCAGGGCCTTGTGCTCCCCACAGCAGTAGCCAGTGTCAGCCATCTTGTGAGTCCTTCTCCACTCCCTGTGATGTGAGCATGGTTCAGGGTGGTGTTGATGGGACAGTTGTGGAGGTGACCAATATCAGTGGCTACGACTCCACCCCACTTCCCAGCATTCCCATACTTACTTGCTTTTGTGGGGAGTTCAGTGTGTGTGGGTGTGAGAGCAATGGCAAGATGGCTGACAGTGGTGTCCTGCTGTTGGTTGGTGTGCAGTACCCAGCATGCCCTTGTGGTCCCCACGACACAGCAACAGTGTCAGACATCTTTGATGGGCCTTTCCACTCTCTGTGGGATGTGCATGCGTGAGTGTGAGCTTGCTGGGCCATGTGGTGGGGGATGTAGAGCTGTGACTACGACTCCCATCATGCTATTGCCTCCTCCCCCTTCCCAGCATGCCCATGCTTCCTTCCTTTGACTCTGCTTCCCTGTGGGGTGGGCTGGCTGTGCTGACAGGATGGCTGGGAGTGTTGTCCTGGCAGTTGTTTGGCTAGAAGTCCCAAGAGTGTCCCTGTGCTTCACACAACATAACCCAGGGTGGTGGTTCTTTGTGGGATCTTGTGTTAGGATGGGGGCATTGCATTCTACCAGGTGGGTTCTGTGGAGTTTGTGTTGGGGTGTGTGTGAGGGGAGGTGCTTGTGACTGTGGTCAGTGCTGCAAGTCCTCCTTCCCACCCAGCTAGCCAGATATCCCACCATGGAACGTGCTTGCATTGCAGGGAGTGGAAGTTGTCTCTCAGGATGTCAGTCAGTGGTGTCCTGCTGTTTGTTGGTGCACAGTTGGCAGCAGGGCCTTGTGCTCCCCACAGCAGTAGCCAGTGTCAGCCATCTTGTGAGTCCTTCTCCACTCCCTGTGATGTGAGCATGGTTCAGGGTGGTGTTGATGGGACAGTTGTGGGGGTGAGCTGTGTCTGTGACTACGACTCCCATCATGCTATTGCCTCCACCCCACTTCCCAGCATTCCCATACTTACTTGCTTTTGTGGGGAGTTCAGTGTGTGTGGGTGTGAGAGCAATGGCAAGATGGCTGACAGTGGTGTCCTGCTGTTGGTTGGTGTGCAGTACCCAGCATGCCCTTGTGCTCCCCACGACACAGCAACAGTGTCAGACATCTTTGATGGGCCTTTCCACTATCTGTGGGATGTGCATGCGTGAGTGTGAGCTTGCTGGGCCATGTGGTGGGGTATGTAGAGCTGTGACTACGACTCCCATCATGCTATTGCCTCCTCCCCCTTCCCAGCATGCCCATGCTTCCTTCCTTTTGACTCTGCTTCCCTGTGGGGTGGGCTGGCTGTGCTGACAGGATGGCTGGGAGTGTTGTCCTGGCAGTTGTTTGGCTAGAAGTCCCAAGAGTGTCCCTGTGCTTCACACAACATAACCCAGGGTGGTGGTTCTTTGTGGGATCTTGTGTTAGGATGGGGGGCATTGCATTCTACCAGGTGGGTTCTGTGGAGTTTGTGTTGGGGTGTGTGTGAGGGGAGGTGCTTGTGACTATGGTCAGTGCTGCAAGTCCTCCTTCCCACCCAGCTTGCCAGATATCCCACCATGGAACGTGCTTGCATTGCAGGGAGTGGAAGTTGTCTCTCAGGATGTCAGTCAGTGGTGTCCTGCTGTTTGTTGGTGCACAGTTGGCAGCAGGGCCTTGTGCTCCCCACAGCAGTAGCCAGTGTCAGCCATCTTGTGAGTCCTTCTCCACTCCCTGTGATGTGAGCATGGTTCAGGGTGGTGTTGATGGGACAGTTGTGGGGGTGAGCTGTGTCTGTGACTACGACTCCCATCATGCTATTGCCTCCACCCCACTTCCCAGCATTCCCATACTTACTTGCTTTTGTGGGGAGTTCAGTGTGTGTGGGTGTGAGAGCAATGGCAAGATGGCTGACAGTGGTGTCCTGCTGTTGGTTGGTGTGCAGTACCCAGCATGCCCTTGTGCTCCCCACGACACAGCAACAGTGTCAGACATCTTTGATGGGCCTTTCCACTATCTGTGGGATGTGCATGCGTGAGTGTGAGCTTGCTGGGCCATGTGGTGGGGGATGTAGAGCTGTGACTACGACTCCCATCATGCTATTGCCTCCTCCCCCTTCCCAGCATGCCCATGCTTCCTTCCTTTTGACTCTGCTTCCCTGTGGGGTGGGCTGGCTGTGCTGACAGGATGGCTGGGAGTGTTGTCCTGGCAGTTGTTTGGCTGGAAGTCCCAAGAGTGTCCCTGTGCTTCACACAACATAACCCAGGGTGGTGGTTCTTTGTGGGATCTTGTGTTAGGATGGGGGGCATTGCATTCTACCAGGTGGGTTCTGTGGAGTTTGTGTTGGGGTGTGTGTGAGGGGAGGTGCTTGTGACTATGGTCAGTGCTGCAAGTCCTCCTTCCCACCCAGCTAGCCAGATATCCCACCATGGAACGTGCTTGCATTGCAGGGAGTGGAAGTTGTCTCTCAGGATGTCAGTCAGTGGTGTCCTGCTGTTTGTTGGTGCACAGTTGCCAGCAGGGCCTTGTGCTCCCCACAGCAGTAGCCAGTGTCAGCCATCTTGTGAGTCCTTCTCCACTCCCTGTGATGTGAGCATGGTTTAGGGTGGTGTTGATGGGACAGTTGTGGGGGGGCAATATGTGTGACTGCGACTCCCATGATGCTATTGGCTACACTGACTTGGCCAGCATACACAGAATTCCTTCCTTTGAGTGGTCTTCACTGTGTGTTGGTGTTGTTGTGGTGGCTACATGTCTGGATGTGTTTGTTAGTTCTATTTGTGCCACTGCCTAGCTGTAGTTGTAGTTGTGTTTGTACATGTGTTGGCACAGTTGGATGTGACTTTTTTGATGGCATGTGTTGTGTTTATCTGACTGACATACACATTTTGGGATGATTCTGTTCTGGTTGCTGTGTAATTGCTATGAGTGCACGGTTTGACTCTCCCCTTGACAGTGATGTGTGTGTTTTGTGGCAGTATATTGTGTACATTTGTTGTGTACTCACCAGGCTCTGGGATGTCCTCTAGTCCATATACACTCACTGGCGGAAGGATGGCCCGCACCTTCTCCTCCCAGGGCCTGAGGTATATTGGCTTGGCAGGAGGGCCACTGCCGGTGTATTGGCTGTTGATGTAGTCTTTCTTCAGCAGGGCCCGTACCCTCCTGCGCACGTCATACCACCTGTTCTGGATGTCGCTCTTTGTGCGCCGACATGGTGATTGTGCGTTCACCCTGTTGATGATCCTCTCCCACATCTTGGTTTTCTGGGAGATGGGGGTCTGTTGGACCAGTGTGCCAAACAGCTGTGGCTCTACCCTGAGGATCTCGTCTACCATGACTTCCAATTCACAATCTAGAAACTTGGGATTCTTCTTGGGGGGCATGGTGATGGGTGGTGATGGTGAGTGATGTGCGTGTTGGTGTGCAGGTGAGGGTGTGTGAGTGTGTGTTTTGCTGGGTGTATGTGAGGTAGGTATTTGTTGGTGTGCTGCTGGTGTGTGGCTTGTGTGAGGGATGAGCTGTGGGTGTGTGGTTGCTTTCTCTTGGGTGCTGGCAGTGGAATGGCATTTGCAAAGGCTCATGGTTGTGATTTGTGTCCTTTATATAGGTGGAGTTGTGGGTGTGTCTTTGTTCTCTGTCCCCACCCCCCCAGTATTTATTGGCTTGGTAATTGCTTGTTTGGCCTTTTTTTGGGTGATTTTTCCTTTGTACTGTCTGTGTATGTTGGAAACGTTCTTGTGACCGAGTCGGACCCTGCATTTGTCTCGTACGGTCTTCTCCGTTTCGTTCACGCTGTGTTTGTGCAGTTTTCTATGCTGCGTACGCGTCGGTCGCGGTGTTTTGTGTTGCTTCGGCTCGGTTTTGTATGCGTGTCGGTCGTGCGGCTTGGCCTCCGTCCGACTCGCTCGTGGTTTTCGCGCCTTGCATCGTACTTTGCGGTTTGGAGTTCGCGTGTACGTTTCGGTCGGATTTGTTCCGGGTGCGTGTCGGTCGGTTCGATTCGCGTGTTTTTCCGGCCGGATTGCTGTTTTCCGTGCGGCTCGGTCGGTCGACTTGGTTTCGGTACGTGTCGGTCGGATTTTTCACGCCTTGCATCGTACTTGTCGTGTCGGGCGCCACAGGTACGTGTCGGTCGGTATTATTTCCGGATCCGAGTCGGTCGGTGCTTTTTCCGGCCCGAATCGGAATCGACCCCATAGTGTTTTAAATTCAACATTTGAACATGAAGAAATTAACAGTCCCTGCTGTTCAAATCATGAAAATGTGAACCAGTGTAAGGAAAAATAATTAATTTCCCTGAGTAAGGAAACAAATACATGTGCAGTAACTACACATGGTAGACTGACCGATTTGGCTAAAAAATATGGAATTAATGTTTCAGGAAGTTTTCCATTTCAGAAAAGCTTCAGGGTACATATGAATGATGAGGCAAATGAGACAATGTGTTCTTCAGGAATGCAATTGCACATTGCAGAAATAATAAAATATAATTTCAAATGCAATGGGTTTGAGAAATTAGGAGACAAGTGGGCAAGAAAACATGAGAAGAAAAAGAAACCACCAGACCTTGTTAGGGAAAATAATAAACAGGATGAGGGAGAAGCTTTTGCTTACTCATTGAGAGAAAAGGTGGGAGAAGTGCATGTTCATGTGCCACGGAACAAAAGTGAACTTGCAGCATTTCTGAACACATTCCCACAATTGAGAGACAAACTTATGCTGTGGTACCCACAAGTTGATGAATTTGTTGAAATTTTAAAAGAGTTGTGCATTAATTTGGAAATGTTCTTTGACATTGCCATGCAGACTGAATTGTGGTTAGAATCTAAAGTTGTTGTGCAAAGGCCAGGTGAGGAGACAATGAAAAGGGTTTACATGAATGCACCATCATTTTCTGTTGTTATGGAGAAAAACGTAGCAGTGATTACTTTCCTGAAGGGCAGAGTGCCAGCAAAGGATGTTGATTGGGTACAGATTAAAAGAACACAGGATGGAAGTAAGGGTGTTTGGTCTGTGCAAATTCAGGTATGGATGTTGTACTGCTGGAAAAAGTGTCCTTTTGCCATCTTTATAACCGATTTGAGCATTAGAAGAAGAAAAATAAATTTAAACATGATGCACAAACACATAGAAAAATGCAGATGCAAAGTATGCCAGTTAAGCAAATGCAAATGTCAGTTCAGAAACAGGTACCAATGGCAGGAATTTTTCAAGCACAAATGGTCCCACAAAATATGGAAAATGCTAAAATTAATTTAAATAAGTTGTCCAGAGCAAATGTGAATTATTTTCAGAAACAAAATCAGAACCCAGTTCAACAGGTTGCTGTATTTGAAAATGAGAGTTTTAACCCTAACAATTCTGAATTTACCAAGTCCATTGTGAAAGCAATGGAAGATCCAGACTTAGTTGTAGGAATTTTAAAAGGAGAAATTACAAACCCAGTTTTAGAAGAATTTGCACCAAAAATAGGCCCATTTGAGGAAAATTGCCAATTTGTTGTTTGTGACTCAGGCCTGGCAGGAAAACAATTATTTTACAAATTAAACAGCACAGATTACTGTACACCAGATAATGTTAATTTTCAGATTCCTGATGAGGATATACATTTTAAAATGGCCCAACAAGAGACAGCTGTAGCATTGTTTTCAGACAGAACAGTTGAAAAATTACCTTCTGATTTGAAAGAAATAATAAACACAGAAATAAGAGAGTTCACAGAGAAGGATGTCAGATTAATAAAATGACCATCTGCGAGTCAGCAGCAGGACGCCACGCCACAATGTTGTAACTCTCTTTCCTTAGTGGCCATCTGTTCGGGAGGATTGATTATATTAGTGAGCTTTGGATGTCTACAATACCTTTTAAGATTTACTAAGAAGATCGAGTTACCCGTTGTATTTATCCCTTTACTGGAATCTTCCGTTCTAGAGACCTACACGAAGCATTTGTTTGGAGATTCCTGAATTGGCAGATTATTATTTCATCCTTACTGAAACTCGAGCTCCGCCAGAAAGCACTTTATCTTGTTTTCTCCGAGTCGTTATAGAGTTTTTTTCAGTTACACAGCACGTTTTTGACAGGCCCCATCGCTAACTTTTTCTTAAAGTTACATATGCGCCCTGAAGAAGGTGATACCCAGAGAAAGGGGTTGTCTCACCGAAACGCGCGTCGGCGCTTGAATAGTTCCTTTCTAGGATTATTATGTCCCTACTATGTTGGATCACTGATTAATATATTTATATACTATTGTTCTATGTTGCATTTTTGTATCTTTTGATATCAAACCATAAATTAATTTTTGAATTCTGTGAGATCCTTGATTAAGACTGGCTCTTGGGCTAATCTGTTTTATATTAATGCTCTATGGTAACTTGAATTTTTAGCATTTTTTCAGATATATTTGGTATGCCTTTATATGTGGTATGAGTGAGGACGATTGTGTATGATTTTGTATGCATGTTGGGAGTCGTGGATGAGAAATGGGGTCTGTTTTCTTTATGTTTTCTTTATGATTTTTTCATGATATGATATTTATTTGTGATAGATTAATGTGTTTAAAATGAATCAATGTGTTCAAAATGAATAAATAAAATAAAATTATGTTTAATTCAACTTTTCAGTGGTGAAGAATTTGGTCATTTGGGTCTAGCCAGAGTGGTCTATTAATAGTTGATGTACAGCTTTTCTTATAGTACCCAGGTAGGGACTTTTGTTTGTATATTCAGTTTGAATTCTTTCCCCTGCATCCCTACCTTGTATCATGTTCAGGGGTCCCCTTGTTTATGAGAAGTTAATAAAATGTGCAGACCATGTCTTATTCAAATTAGAACCACATGACATGTATTCAAAAACACCATCAGTTGCAGAAATTTTACCCATAATTGGAGATAAAGTGAGTAAAGTATTTTTGATGGAATTGATTGGAAGTTTATGTAACTTTCTGATCACAGGTTCACAGAAACTAAATGAAAAGAACAGATTAGTGCAGGAGATTAATAGCATCATTTTTCCATGTTGTCCTGTGGTACCGAATCCAGCCAATATATTTTTTCACATTCCATGTGCTGAAGAATGCCTTACGGTTATTGATTTTTGCCAAGTTCATGTCACAGTGCCATGGCATGGGAATAGTCAGGAGTACTGTCAAAAAGAAAATGAATGTCTGGGACACATAATTGAAAAGGGAGGTAGAAAGGTGTCACCAAAGAGAGTGAAAATAATTCACCAGATAAATCCACCTCAAATTCAGAAAGAAGTCAGGAAATTTTTGGGAATGGTTGGCTGCTGTAGAGAGTGGTTACCAAACCTTTCCCTAGTGGCTAAGCCTTTACTGAGGCTGACACACAAGAATGTGTCTGATCCGCTTCCATTGGACAACAATTGCACCAAAGCATTCCTAGAGTTGAAAGAGAAAAAGTGTCGCGCCCCGGCACTAGGAATGCAAGTTTATTTAAAAGAAAATACACCAATTTGCAGTGAGAGGGAGGGCTGCGCTCTCTCAGTGCCTGTTCAAAAACATGAATGTGTTCAAGGGTCTGTGATGTATTTCCCAATGACCTTTGATCCCAACATCAATGAAACTGAATACGAGTGTCTAGATGTCATGAAAATATGCACAAAGCCAAGATCAGACTTTAAGGATGAACGTCTGATTCAGCCCAACAATGTCCATTTTGTAGATGGCCCATGTTTGAAAGGTAATAATGACACATTAAGAGCAGCACATGCTGTGCTTCCTATACATTATGTTGTCAAAGCTTCATGGCTTTCAGTAGTTACCTCAGACCAAAATTCGAAATTGATTGCCCTTACCATAACATGCAGTATATCTGCTCAAATGGGAGTCACTATTGTCATGGGAGAGAGAATTGCTAATTCAGTTGCACAAAATTGTATTCTGTTAGCATATACATTCAATGGAATCTTCACAGGTGAATTAAAAGAGACTCAAGAAAATGTTTCAGAAGCAGAACAACAGGGTTGTATCAGAACTGTTTTTGAAAAAAGTGACAACTGCATAGTAGCAAATGTGTTATTGCAAAAACTGATGCCCAGGTATAGATTGCAAGTTTCTCTGAAATCAGATCATAATGAGGTTTCAAAGATGATGAGTGCAGAACAACAGATTGGACAAAGATTCGATTGTAGCCATCAGCCTGAAGTTTCAAGCATAATAAAGCAACACAAAGACAGCACAGAGTTACACTTTGCACAAGACTGTGTTTCAGCATCACCGAAGTGGCTTGAAAATGAACATGCAAATGCACTTGTGAAAAACACAGATGAAAAGACTAGCCATTGCTGTGAAGGTCTGACTGATGTGGAGTGTGCAGTTTCTCACCAGATTGCAGCTGCTACACAAGATCTGCATAATGGTTGGTGCAACGACTTTGATCTGAGAGATGCTGTGAAATGGAAAGGCCTGTTCCAAATGATCCTGGCAAAGACTGTTGTGAAATGTGGTGGCCTTCCAAATTGGGTGTATGCCTCTCACACACGTATGGTCCTGTGTCCCCCTGATAAAACAGCTCCTCTTCAAGAAGAGATGCCAGCAGTGGTCAAAAGTCCACAGAAGAGGGTCAGTCAAGCTGTAAGGGAACACACAGAGTCTGAAGCAGCACTAGAGAAAACTGAAGTGGCACTGGAAAGGCAAAAAGTGGAAACTGACTCAGATGAAAGCGGTGTCCAAAGAGTGAAAGAGTCAGATGCAGCCTCTGAAGAAGAAATTAGTGCTGTGGGCCTACGAGTGGAGGTAGGAAAAAGCTGGCTGAAAGGGTATCCAAAACGTCTGGAGTGGTCCTTTGAAAAATCATTTGCACCTATAGCTGAAACATCTGAATCTGATCAAAGTGAAAATAAAAGTGAAAGGCTTGGATTGAAAAAGTGCAAGGAATTGATGGTGCTCTGTCAGAGTTTCTCAGCACCTGAGTGGTCAAAATGCATGGACAAAGTACAGAATGCCACTTTGAATGAACTGTATGAGCCACCCTGATGGCAAGCTGGTGACAAAGAGAAAAAGAAAGGCTGAAACAATAACTGAGAATTGTCAAGAGCTGAAAAGAAAAGAATCTTTGAATGATGAAAGAAAAAGAAGAAAAGAAAATAGAAAAGAGAACTGTCCTGTTGAATTTTCCTTTTATTATTTTAGTTACTTATTTTAGAGACGACTAACAGTTCCAAGAAGCTACTTACAGAACTCTGCACTAAACATTTGAGCTTGGCTATATGTGATCTGATTACAGACAAGACTTGTGTTTGCCTTAGAAATAGAGGTAAAAATTGTTATATGCTCAGCTTTTGCAATAAAAATGTCACTTGTGAAAATAAATAAGTGTGATGATCTACAAATCATTTGAGGTATCATGATTTGTTATCATCAAAAGGGGAGTTGATAGAGCTAGATTTCTCAAATTAAGCATTGCTTTATTTTTATGTTTCAGACAGACTGCATTTAAAATGGCACACAAATGTTGGTGCAAGTGAAGACACATGGCACATGCCTAGTCAAAAGTTTTGTAAAAGTGGCACTTTTGGTGCATGCAAAAGTGAAAAACATAAAATGAGGCTTGTTCATAAATGCTTTCAGTCTGAAATGCTTGTGCTGAATTAAACATGTGTAGAGAAAACTTGTGCTTTCAGTGGCCTCTTTAGCTTTGAATCATGGAATGTGTTCTCTCTTCCCAGTTTCTTTTCCCTTATAATCTACACTCCCTGTTCCTGTCTCAAGAGACTCTGGCTTTGTTGCATATTTAGACAATGCATATTCAGTTCATAACACATCTTTTTATAATGTGTATTAATTAATCAACCATGCACCAACACTACACATGGGGCAAACGCATTTTGCATGAAAAGCTATCTAAAACATTAGAGCATGTTGCTATGAGTATGTATTAACTGTGTGCGCTTTCAAAATTTACACTAGTGCATGTTTTATGCTATGTTGTACATTGCACATTTTTGCATTTTTTGCACAAATAATAAGAAAAGCTGCTTTACATTAATAGCTTTTGCGAGGTATCATTTATACAGGGTATTAGTATAGGGAGGTAAAACATAATGGGTTTCATTTGAAAAATAATACTCTTTTTGTGTTTATTTTGTTTTTGGGCCTAAGATAAAATGGCTGCCTGTGAATCCAGCAAGGCTGTGTATTGAATGAGAGACGCATGCGCAGATTATACCAGCTACATACTGCCAAGTGCCTCAAGTGAAGACCTGGTTCAAGGCCACCATGAACTGTACATTCTTGTTATCGTGCCAATGTACCAGTGTTTGTGGAATGTGTCCTTCCTGCGTGCGATATGACAGGAAGGAGGAAATAGACTGAAACATTTTTCCTAGTAAATGTTGCTAAAACATGTAATTGTATTAATCATTAATGCTTTTTTTATTAAAACTGGTGTGGGTTGGATTTGCCAATGAGAACAGGATGGTGAGACCCTCGTCATCTAAGCTATCCAATGAGGGTGCAAGCTTTACTGAAAATTGCAACCTTATTAGTATAGTCAGCCAAGAATTAGAGTATAAATATGACCTCTTTAGGGGGCTTTGTGTTTTTTTTTTAGTTTTTTTTTTAGAGGCTTTAGAAGCTTTAGCGGGTGCAGTCTGAGAGCAGATTGCGTCCGAGGAGAGATAGAGGGAGGTGGGGGGCATAGGCTAGCCTTGCACGTCATATTTTTGGCAAGGTAGATCACATTCCTCTGTTGTCTGTGAAGGAGGGGCCTTTTCAGGAGCAGCGTCTCTCTGTGAACACAGAGAGGACAGATGAACAGACCAGGGCAGAGAGTGGAGCTGGATAGAACAGGATTAGATTTAGATGCTAACATTTTTTAAGTTCATGCATTGACTAATTAATTATTTTTGAAAAGATTTATTTGTCTTATGCATTTATTTCTCTTTATGGGAGATTTTTGCCAATTATTAATTATTGATTAGCCTTGCATAATTCACTCTTGAATTATATTTCCTGAACATTCTTTGGAGAATTCTGATTGACATTTGATTGCCTCATTCCCTTCCTTTATGGAATGTTTTGTATGCAACCTATAATATGTTCTGTATTAATTCTATTTTTCCTGTTTTCCAAATTCTGTAACCTGATTGATATTTGACTAATGAATAAAGGGTCAGAGAACCTTAACTTTTAACTAGAAAATAAAACCCTTTAAAATACTCACAACTCTCTTTATTGGCTTAAATATTAATTGCATTTTTGATTTTTCATGTTTATGTAAATCTCCTGATGGTAATATACAGTGGCAAGGGTCCAGTACCTTTGCAGCGGTAAATTAGAAGGTAAATGAGGTTTTGCATTGAGAAATTACTGTGAAATTACCGCTGCATCACCACGGGAGTGGTCCCAGCCCCATTGTACTGAAATAGTTGACAGTAAAAAAAGCTCACTAGTCCAATCAGAGGGCCCTATTTTTTTAAACGTTTAGTTCTATGGGATACGAGCGAGAGCAACCATTTAGATATACCTAACTTTTTAATCCCATCAAGCCCAACCTGAGCTCCTCTTTAACTCATTTTTCTGGAAAATGTTAGTTAAAAAGTAAAATTTCACCCTCAAAAACAACGAAATTCACCCGTTATCATTAAATATATTTTTTCCTTACATGATATCGAAGGCGCAATTGACCGTATAGTCTGGGCAAAAGCCCCAGGGCCCAATGGTATACTGGGGGACCTCTTTCTATCTGGCATCCCTAGCTGGTCCACTTACATCTTATTACTCTCAAACGCCATAGCTAGCGGTGCTACGGTCCCAGGCTCCTGGCGGGATGGAGGTGGTCCCCTTATATAACAAGCATTTGCAATGCATTAGGTCTCGCATTTGCGAGAGTATGAGCCTTTGGCATTGTAAATGACAATGCCTTTTATTTATGTGTTTTGAAAACCTGCAAGTATTGTGTAAACACGCACTTTGTACTTATAGGTGTTTCTTACGACAAGCAAGGCTGGCAGTAACTGTGCCTCTTTGTACTTGTAGTCTATGCTTACCAGAAGCAAGGCTGGCGGTAAAAGAGACGCAGTTACTGCCAGCCTTGCTTCTTGTAAAGAATTTGTGTTTACGCACCATATTACAGGTTTTCAAAACACATAAATAAAAGGCATTGTCATTTACAATGCCAATAGCTCAAACTCTCGCAAATGCGAGACCTATTGCATTGCAAATGCAATAGGTCTCGCATTACTGAAAGTTTGAGCTATTGGGGTTGCATTATTATTTGCAACGCAAAATAGGTCAAACTTTCAGTAATGTGAGACCTAATGAATTGCAAATGCCTGTTTAATCTTGATCTTATGTGTGTTTTGTATTTGCTAGACAGAAAGAACTTAGTATTGCAGTTTGTATGGAATGAAGTTTGTGTGTATGTGTGTGAGACAGCCATAAACAGAGAGATAAGTGTGCATGAGAGAGAGTGAAGAGACATAATAGAATGTGCATTATAGAAATAAGTGTGTGTGCGCAAAAGAGCAAAAGCCAGTGAGAGACCCTGTACTTTATGGAACAAATCTTTTATTCGTTTTGAAAGACAATCCTGCGACAGGACACAGCTGTGTGCCTACAACCAACTTGGACGTCAGCATGCGATTTATATACGAATGAAAGTTACGCAGATTCAATGTCTACAACCCGGAGGCTGGCAGAGGTGTCAGGATTGCATAGGTACATCTATCTACAAAAGGAACATAACAGTGGCAACACATGAAGGAAAGGACAGATCCACCTCTCTCCCCCCGCCCCCGAAAAGAAAAATTAGAGAGAGGGGATCCTGCACCGGTGATGAACATGGTCGTTGTGATATCACACCCTCCTGTCTATCAGGCCACGCTTAGACCCTGTACTTTAAAGACTGACTGCACCGTAGTGAGGGAAAGTGCTGGAGTAAACAACAGTGTTTTTTTCTCAAGAGCATTTAAATGTCACTGCACAGATGTGTTTTGTGGCAATGAATAACAGCATGCAAGCAGTGGCACAGTTAACAAAATATGAACATGGTACAAATAAATGTAGTCTAAGCTAATAGTTTTGTAATGTGCTCATTAAAGTTGTGTAAATGTGTGACTCGTGGCAACTAATGTAGGCATTTTTGGGGTAATTCCTTTGGGTTTTAGGGCATTTTATTATGGATCTCAAAGGTGCAAGACTGGGACACGTTCGCTGTTAGCGTAGCTACATATGAGAAAAGAGTAGGAACACACGGTTTACAAACATGTGTAAAGTTTCCCCAAATTAGTAGAAAGTAATATGATTTCCCGAAACAAATGTGCACATTATAGCATACTACAGTAAGTAAGCCGCTAACACATTTCGCACAAGCTTTAGAGAAATAAATCTGTTAAAACACTGCTGTAAATATAAAAATGTTTTCCCTTGCAAGCTGTTTGGAACTTATTGCGCAATTGCCACGAAAACAGTGGCAACCTGGTAAATTCCATATTTATTTTTCCCATGCCTTTCCTTTACCATAAATCGTATCGTGACAACCAGGCACACATGAGCGCCCCACTGCCACTTCTCAACATTCCCAGATCGCTGCTGTGTGCGCATATGGAATTGAAGGAGTTGTGACGGATTGTGACATATATATTCTAATGCACATAAGCACAATTACGCATTTGACACCATTTTACTTTACGTTCCAACATGGGCACATGGAAGCAGAGCTCAGTAGTCACAGCAACACAGACGTTTGTAAAAGTAGGTAACTGCAAAATGCAGGACTTTGCCAAGCTAGAAGATAACGATTATGGTCTAAACCTAGTAGAACCTGCTAACCATTTAAAACAATGGAATTTACAACAGAGAGAATTTAAATGAAAAAGTCTCCCCAAACTATGAAGTTTTTGTACAGTCTATCAGTGCAGAATACAAAGAAAAAAACATAACAGACCAGCTGCTGCCAGCACGGACTGCAGCTCCACAGCTGTGCCACCGCACCCTGAGCCAGGCAGCAGAATCGGAGGCCCGGGAGCAGCGTTAAGGAAGTAGTGCCTCGTCCAGCAGTTAGGTGGTGTTCGGTATATCGTGCACTCCACACTGACTCCTGGCCTGCAGCGCCATCTAATACAAACCCAGCCCACCTCCCAGGGCTCGAGTCGGGGTACCACGCGGGTGGACGGCGTCCCCCCACTTATTTTACCGGGTGGACGCCATCCCCCCTGCCCAAAAGCTGGCCGCATTGAGGGCTTCACGAGGAAATCAAAAAATCCCAGCGGTCTTTCTAACCAGTGTTCCCTTCATATCACGTGATTCATTGTCTCATTAAACCCACAGTTTGATGCTGAAAGCCTCGCAGATTGTTTATTATCATGAGGTTTGCTGCTGGCAGCCTGCCCCCATCACCTTTCGTGATGTCACTTCCTGTTGTGACGTCACTTCCGGTGACACCACCTAACTTGGAGTGTCCCCCCACTTCTTTTTTTAGGACTTGTGCCCTGCCACCTCCCCTCACTGCGGGGCCATGGTCACCCCGTGACTGCCACACACCAGCAGCCCTGCTAAAAAGGTATTGTGACTGAGGTCAGTATATTCAGCAAACACCCCCAAAAAATGTACAAGCGACCAACGAAGGGAGAGGGGGAGGGGGCGCCATTTATCTCTGCCCTGTCGGAGCAACCCATCTGAGCTGAGGCAGGAGATGGTGGTGGTGGAAGGGAGAGTGCAACCGGAGGAGACGCAGCGCCATGTGTGCTGCAGAGGCGGGGACGGACTAAGGGAGGGTTTGGCCAAAATGGGAAATGGAAGGGCAGGGCTAAAGCAGCACAGACACAGACGCCCTCAAGCCTAAAATCACTGCGGCCCGGTTAATAAATGCAAATAAAAGGCACGCCATGAGGAGGGAAGGGGGTCCATATTACATAGTTCACAGTTGTGGTTATTGTGATTAAAAGCTTATCAGTATAGCAGCCAGCTACCCACTCCGTGAAAGTGCCATATACTCCAGTGACAGAAGCAAAGAACTGTCTTCCCCTCTGACATTTCTGTCAACACAGGGCAACAGTCTACTTACACAGACAGCATTGCTAAGTTTGGAAACGATTAGGGAGGAGCTAAGACTGACATCAAGAGAGCTATTATATTAAGTACTGTAAAAACGTGCGTGGAAGGGGCGGAGCTATGTGGTGCCTGGTGATATGCGCTGGGAATAGGCGGTGGTATTGGTATTTTTGTTTTCAGTTTCATATAGCGCGAACACGACCCGAAGGTATTGAAGTGCTTTACATGAGTGCCAGTTACGTTAAACAAGGACAAAGACCGGGGGAGGGTTAAGTACTATAAGCAAACTCCAGAATCCAAACTGATGTAGCGTACCGTAATTGAGTTGGCACTCTGTTAAATACAGTGTATTTTGTGTGTCATACTGGGGAGTGCGTGTGCCATGATTTCATTAAAATGGACCGGAACGTCTGATCGGAATTAATTTTAGTTTCAGGGTCAATGAAAAAGGAGGATAATTTGTTAAAACAAAACCAAACCGACAATAGCACGTTAAGTGATCAATGCCAAAACTGCTTTCACTTGACACAAGTTCAGTGTTCATTGCGTGCACGAACCTGCACGAGGGAGTAATTTTGTTCATAAGTTGTATCAAGAGATTCCGCAACCTGGACATTAACAGCGGCTTTTTACCATTTATATCAACAGTGCTATTGTAATAAGTTTTGTGATGACAGAAGTTCTGTGTTCAGTGAGCGTACAAACATGCACAAGGGAAACGCTGCCTTTGACCTGGGAGGGCGGAAGCAGTGACGACGGAAAGTAACTGCGCGCACGAACCTGCAAAAGGAGGAATTTTGTTTTAATAAGTTGCAACAAAGGACTCAACCATAAAACAAGGCTACCTCCGTCCGTGCTCATTCACCGTCTGTGTAAGGCAAACGCTGTGTTTGAGCTGGGAGGGTCAGTAAGGGTTGGTGCCCATTCCTGGCATGTGACACGTGTCACTCTGTCATGTGGCATATGCCACAGCTTATTTGACATGTGCCACAGCATGTCATAGATTTCTGACATGCTCTTTCATGATTAACTGCAGATAATGCCAGTTGGTGATTTACAAAGGACTATCACTCGGCTAAAATAAATAAAGAAAGAAAAACAATATAAAAAGGAATTTTCACGAGTGGGGGTTTGAACCCTTGTCAAAATTCATGCAAGTCCCTGTACCATCTGTTGTATTCTAATGTTATAGGGTGCAAAGCTTTTTGTCATAAACAGAGAGTGCTGGTCCTTCTTCTGTTTCCATTCTGTTTTGCTTTTACATTCTACGAATCCACACTTAATTTTCATGCTTTATAAATAAATAGCCCTTCTTTTCTTTCACACTCAGACTTGCCCCATGCATTTCTTTTTTTTACTCAACCATTCCCAAAGTCTCATTTCACAAATTAAGGGATTTCTTTCATTGCACACCTTGCCCCCCTTCCACATGCCACAGCGTGTCACAAATGTCTGACATGCACTGGCTTGAATAAAAAGGCCACAAATCTCACAGACACTGCTAGGGGTGATTTACAATAGGGCATCTTTCATTTGGGTAAAATAGAAGAAAAATTGAAAAAATTATAAAAATTGAATTTCCCTAGCTGGGGTTTGAACCCTTGTCAAAATGCACTTAGGGCCCCTGCTAGTTACCACTAGACCATCTGTTCTGCACAGAAACTATTTGTCCATAGCTTTTGTGTCATTGAAAAAGGGTGCTGTCCTTCTTCTATTTCTATGTTGTTTTGCTTTCACATGCCACAAATCTACACTTGATTTTCGTTATTTATAAACAAATAGCCCTTCTTTTCTTTCACTCTCAGACTTTCCCCATGCATTTCTTTTTTTTACACAACCATTCCCAAAGCCTTATTTCACAAATTAAGGGATTTCTTTCATTACAAACCTTGCCCCCCATCCACATGCCACAGCATGTCACAAATGTCTGACATGCACTGGCTTGACTAAAAAGGCCACAAATCTCACAGACACTGCTAGGGGCGATTTACAATAGGGCATCTTTCATTTGGGTAAAATAGAAGAAAAATTGAAAAAATTATAAAAATTGAATTTCCCTAGCTGGGGTTTGAACCCTTGTCAAAAAGCACTCAGAGCCCTCGATAGTTACCACTAGAACACCTCTTCTACATAGAAATGTTTTGTCCATAGCTTTTGTGTCATTAAAAAAGGGTGCTGTTCTTCTCCTATTTCCATGTCGTTTTGCTTTCACATGCCACAAATCTACACTTGATTTTCGTTATTTATAAACATATAGCCCTTCTTTTCTTTCACTCTCAGACTTGCCCCATGCATTTCTTTTTTTACTCAACCATTCCCAAAGTCACTGCTAGGGAATGATTTACAAAGTCACCGCTTTTTTTAATAACTTTATTTATCATTTTCATATTGCTTACAACATTGCATGGTCATTCACTGTGATCATAGAAATCGAGTAAGAATAAAGACAAGTATCATTTGCAAAACAAGTGTACTCAAGCGTGCAATGCACCAATGTCTCAGGGTAGCATATATATCATAAATTGTGATATCAACATCTGACCAACCCGGACCAGCGGGCTCGCCCTCACTGTCCGGCCTGTACTTTCCTTGACATAATAAACACAACAATTGAGCAGTTGGGTGGGACATGAATTACCCCACCCCAGTGGGGACTATCCCAGCAGGCTGTTGTGAAATAGGGGCGGCACTAATCTCCAGTAAGTCATTTTTAAGAGGCTCCCAAATGTCATTTTGCTTGGATGCCAAAGGTTGGGTCGTAGCATGAAGGTCACAATTAGTATTACAGTATGTGAGGCTATTGAGCCAATCTTTCACTATGGGGGATGCCCTACTTCCCCATTTGAGAGCTATTTCCCTCTTTGCGAGCAAAAGGGCAATGGCTGAGAATTTGCGCAACTTCTTTGGGAGACCCCCCACACAGCCCAACAAGGCGACCTCAGGTGTACGGATCATCTCAAGATGGGTCATTTGTGTTATTAATCTGAAAATGAATCTCAAGAAGTCCCCAATCTTAGCGCAATTCCAAGTCAGGCGGGCAAAATCGGCTTGCGGGCCACCACACTTAGGACAAAAGTGTGTGGTCGATTGGGATCAATGGAGTGAACCTTCACTGGGGTCATATAGACCCTCCACAAATATTTGAAATGTATAAGCTTATATCTGCTGTTTAAGGAGACCTCTATCGTTTGTGCACAACAAAAGGACCAGTGAGAGTCTTGAATTGGGTGCCCAAGGTCCCGCTCCCATGCCTCCCGTAACTTGGCCTACCTGCTAGGGACTAATGACATACATGCTTTGTATAGCTTTGAGGTTAGGTGTTCTCCCCCGGAACTTGTGATTAAGAGAGTAAGCGGAGGGAAGTACTCGGGCTCCAACGGTTACTCCGGAATCTTAGCTCTGAGCGCCCTCCATATCCGGCTAAATACAAATGGATCCATGAATGTTGCCTCACTGAACCTCCCACCCTCTGTGCTAGAAAAAACATAGCCCCCTGGGAACAGATCCCCAATCTTATTTATTGAATATGTAATGAGTGTAAGCTGTGCCAGTTTTTGTTCAGTAATGGGGATCCAGGGGTTAGTATTGACAGGGATCTCCGATGAGTATAGAGCACCAACACCAGTCACTTTTGTCAACTTATGCCAGGCCCAGCTAGTGGTGCAAACTGTTTGGATATCCCGGGGATCCCTGGCAAAGCCCCGCGGCAGCACCGTACATAGGGGCGCTGGGAGCACCAGGTCAGGCTGAGGTCTAGTGTAGTGGATCTGCGTGTCCGGGTGATATCAGGAGTGTGCGAAACTGCACTGCGCAACCAAATAGTAGATCTGAAGATTGGGGACCCCAAAACCACCTCTCTCATATGGTAAGGACATGGTGTCCCAGCTAACTCTAGGTCTTCCTCCCCCCGACCAATCTGATGAGATAAGAACGCAAAGTGCGTAAAAAAGTGTTGTGGAGTGGGATAGCAATGTTGTGAAACAGATTCAAAAACCTTGGCAGGACAATCATCTTCACAAGTGCAACTCGACCAGCAAGGGGAAGTGGGAGTCTCAACCAACGCTCGACCTGCTGCTCCAGGTTATGCGCCACAGGGCTGTAGTTTAGTCTAATAATTTGCTTGGTTTCTCTGTGGCTCTGAATACCCAAATATTTGGCCGACTCCTCACACCACGTCAGCGGGAACTCACATTCCCAATGAACAGTGCTCGGCGTCAGGGGAAAGTTTAGGAATTTCCCCAATTTATACCCAGCCCTGGAAAAACGCCAAACCGGATAATCTCTCTGATGAGCGGTTCCAAATTCTCCTGGGGGTTTCGGACATATAGGATGATATCATCCGCATATAGGGAAATTAAAAGAGGACCCATTTTGAACTGGTGACCTCTGTGCAGGTGTCTTTCCTGGAAATGGTGAACCAGAGGGTCCAGCGCCAATATGAAGAGCAGCGGGGAGAGTGGACAACCCTGTCTGGTGCCGCGAGTGAGAGCGAACGAAGGGGACAGTGTGCCATTCAATCGAAGCCTAGCGGTGGGCGCGGTGTAAAGCAACAAAGTAAGGTCAATGAATCCCTTAGGGATACCCAACTTTCTCATCACTGCTATGAAAAAGGGCCACCTCAAGTAGTCGAAGGCCTTTTCGGTATCAAGTAGGACAGCAGCCGCAGGGACCTCCGGAGCGATCCTATGTATTACTGCAAATAATGTGCGCAGGTTTAAAGCAGTCGACCTATGGGGGACAAAGCCCGACTGAGTCGAGGAGATAATGTGGTCCAGCAACAAGGCCAATCTTAGCGCAATCATTTTAGCCAAAATGTTGTAGTCGAAGTTTAAAAGTGATAACGGCCTGTAAGAGCCTTATAGAAGCGGATCTTTCCCGGCTTTTAGAAGGAGGATTATTACAATCTCACGCAAAGTGGGGGGAAGTTCCTTGCATTCGAGTGCTTCATTATAAACCTGTAATAGGTTGGGCACTAACAAGTTCTTATAGGTTTATTGAAAGATACCAGTAAAACCGTCCAGGCCTGGGGCCGTCGAGCCATTCATGGCATCTATGGCGCTACTAATTTCCTCGGCATAGAATGGCTCAGCCAGAAATTGCTGCATAAACTTCTTGAGTCACACCATAGCAATCTCTGCAAGGGAGCCATTACGGTCTCCCTCGCTATGCGTCACCAGTGTTGCATATAATGTGGAATAATATGCAAAAAATTCATCTTGGATATCTGGAGTATCGGTTAGGGTGTGTCCGGTTGAGTAACGGATGCAGGTGATGTATGAACGCCCGGCCGAGGGTCTCAGTAGCTGCGCCCATGTGCGGCCAGGTCTATCACCCTCCCCATAGCGCCTTGCAATAGCATACCTGCTTACAAAATGAATCTCACGCTACGCTGCTTCTCTGAACTCCGTCAAGAGTGTTAGTCGGTGGCTGAGCCGAGAGGGGTCAGGCCTTGCAACCTGATCTCTATCTAGCATATCTAATTGCTTCTCAATATGCGCAATCGTACCACGCAAATCTTTTAGAACCCCAGAATGCTTAGAGTTGCATACTCCGCGCATAAAGGCTTTAAATGCCTCCCAGAGTATGGCCCACAAGCTCACTGATCCTTTATTCAGTTCAAAGTATTCAACTATGGCCTCCTGAAGTTTTAACTAAACAATTCATCCCTCAGTGCCTGCCCGGGGAATCTCCACATCCTCTCACAGCCCCTCTGGGCTAGGGATGCGTACTTGCAATACCACTGGGGAGTGGTCAGAATATTTGCTAGGGAGATGCTGGGATGCCCTATACCACGTTGCCAAGTTGGGGGAGACAAGCCAATAATCTAATCTGGTCCAAGTACCATATTGGGCGGCGTAATGGGTGTACGCTGCATCTCCCGGGTTGTGCTGATGCCACACATCCACCAGGCCAACAGAATCGCACATATCCAGCAAAACGTGGCATGCGTGTGGTTTGGTGTCCGATGAGTTGGACGTACTATCTCGCGCAGGGTCCAACAGGAGATTAAATTCTCCGCCAATGCATATACATTCTGCATCTAATTGTAGGAGCTGTGTGTGAAGGCCTTGGAAGATCCCTGGGCTATCCACATTAGCCGCGTACACGCAGATGAAAGCCATATGGTCTCCCATCAAGTGACCCGCCACCATCGTGTAGCGACCCTCATTATCAATGTGTGCTTTTAAAAGTTGGAAGGGCAGAAGTTTATGAATCAAGACAGCCATGCCCCGTGCATATGTGCTATACCCTGCAAAGTAGCAATGCGGTCCCCAATCCGACGCAAAGTGATGGTGGCAGCTTTGGGCAGGTGTGTTTCCTGTAAGAATGCAATGTCCACCCTGTGACGCTGTAAATAATGCAAGACCTGCTTCCCCTTCCTAGCATTGTTAAGCCCCCGGACATTCCAGGCGATCAGTGTCATATCTGAAAATGTTGACAACCTAACCTGCTCCGACATCCCAACATAGTAACAGAGATTTGAAGTGTGCGTCGCAGTTTTAGCAGTTTTAGCATGCTGCAGTGAATAAACAAGGTTAGAAATAATGGTAATCCAAAAATGCTGGCAATCCGTCCTAACTCCCCCCACCCATCCCAGCGCACCCTTGCGCAGGGAATATCCCCAGTTAACACGTGAAGACATGCATCATGTAAACACCCTAGCAAATAAAGAAGGAGCAAAACTAGATACATTTCCACAATTGAAACAAACGCAAAGTGATCAACACTTGGGTTGTGGCAACGCCATGCTAGTTACCCAACTTTGTAATGATCATTAGAGTCACATCATTTGTCCAAAAATAAAAGGTCACTCAAAAATTTAGCTGCAGCTCTTCAGTGCAGGCTGCACTGATTACTCATTGGAGAATCAGTCCACGCTGGCCACCAAACCACTGTTAGGGGAGGCCCTGGAGGTGTCCTTGTTCTTGTGGCTGCTGCTTCCTTTATAGTCTCTACAAAATTCTTGCACCACAGTGGGGGTATCAAATATGTGAGAACGACCCTCAACATCCACTAGGAGGCGAGCTGGATATAACATGCCATATCGAAGACCCAGATTGCGCAGGTTTGCTTTCACGCTGGTGTACTTTTGCCTGGCCTCCTGCACCATGATATAAAGTCCGGAAACAGCCCCAACGTTGAACCTTGCCAGGATATGGAACCAGGCTCCCTCACCAGCCTTAGCACTGTATCTCTGTCTCGGAAATTTAAAAGGCGGGCGATGATGGGCCTCGGTGGACAACCCAGGTTGGGGCGGGGGCCAAGCGAGCAATGAGCTCTTTCTACAAGAAAAGTGGAGGTGAAGGCCTCTTTACCAAAGATGTCTGTAAGCAGGGTTTCCACGAATAGGTCCATACGCCCTGTGATGGACGACTCAGGGACGCCCATAATGCGGACGTTATTGCGCATACTGCGCGCCTCCAAATCCTCGTTCTTTATGGCGACTTCTTTGAGAATCTTTTCCATTCGGTCTAGGCGCTTGGTGGATTGTGCCATGCCATCTTCTAGGTCCGACACCCTGCTCTCTACAGTATCTAGGCGCTTCTCGTGTCTGTCCAATTTGGCGCCCATAGTGTCCAAGCGTTTTTCGAGGGTGTCAAAGCAGCCATTGAGGGCATTGAAGCCTGCTCTCATTTCAAGGAGCAGTGCTCCCGAACCTGCAGGGGCATCGCTAAGGTTGGCTTCCTCGGAACCCCCCTCGACCATGTTACAACCAGACTCCATAGACTGCTCAGCAGGCTTACCAAATTGGAGTAGCCGTTGTTTGGGGTCTTTATGCCCCATTACGTCCCCGCAAGGCTCGTTGGTTGCCAGCCGGCCCTCAGGACCCAACCAGAGCCTTCAGCCGCCAAAATGGTGTGTAAGCCTGGCCCACTGTTACCCAATTTCCTTCTCGGGCCCCACAACAGGCAGCCTGGCATGGCAGGGTATCAGGCGACCACTTAAGGGTCACGAAGCCCCAAAGCTCTGAAACAACCCACACAGCACCTTACAAGTACAGTCTCACCGCAATTTGAGCCCAGAATTATGTGCAGCAGCTTAACGGTGGATCAAGGAGCGTCGGTGGGCAGGAACTTTCACCCCCAGGATGCTAGGCCGGAGTTGCGCACTTCATTGTTTATCGCTGTTATAGAAAGCGTCACTTGGCAGGCACACGCACAGCCCAGCAGGCACGACCCCCGGGGCCCACCCGGCTGGCCTGAACAGCCGGATAGCTGGCCCCCAGGCTCTGCCACGGTCCCTCTCACTGCGGGGCCTCCGGGAGCCGGACGGGCTGGAATGCAGTTGTAGGTGCAGGAGGGGCTGAAAGCAGGGGGGAGGGCCGCAAGCAGAGCATGCTCACCTAATGGCCAGCGGGGCCCATCTGATTGATTCTCCGTCGGGTAAGGCTGCCGGAGTGCCGTCGCTGTATTTCGCGCGGCCTAACCTCCGGCCACGCCCTGCTCCCTGCTCCAGTGCCGTCCTCGCGCTCCCAGAGGCCTCCGCATGCGATATTTCAGACCCTCAGTCGCCCTGGACTGCTCCAACTCATGTGGGCCCTTTCGTGCATTTAGGCCAGTCGTCCCACACTGAAAGCGGCCAGGAAGGAAGGCAGGATGGGCTCAGATGTTGGGATTGCTGGCGGAGCCTCAGCGCTGCGCGGCCATCTTGGTCGGCAGCCTGGCCACACCTCACAAAGTGACAGCTTTCATTTGTGCAAAATAGAAAACAAATTGAAAAGAATATTAAAATCAATTTGCTTCAGCTGGGGCTTGAACCTATTGTCAAAGTGCACTCATGACCCTTGTGAGTTACCACTGTACCATCCGTTCTGCTGGACTTGTTTTACCCAAAGTCTTTTTATCATAAAAACATTGTGCTGGTCCTTCGTCTATTTTCATGCTGTTTTGCTTTTACATGCCACAAATCCACACTTGCTTTTCATACTTCATAAACAAATAGCCCTTCCTTTCTTTCACTCTGGCACTTGCCCCATGCATTTCCTTTTCTTACACAACCATCCCCAAAGTCTCATTCCACAAATTAAGGGATTTCTTTCATAGCAAACCTTGCCCCACTTCCAAATGCCACAGCATGTCAAAAATGTCTGGCGTGCACTGGCTAGACTTAAAAGGCCACAAATCTCCCTAGACACTGCTGGGGGGACATCTTTCATTTCGGTAAAATAGAAAAATTAAAGGAAATATTATAAAAACGAATTTCTCCTGGTGGGGTTTGAACCCTTGTCAAAACATATGTTTTTCCCTCACTGCACCATCTATAACCATGGTGAAGTATACTGCACGCGATTGTTTTTACACCACACTTTTTCTTCTTCCCATGTGCCACAACATGTCACACATTTTTTACATGGATTGGCATGACTTGGGGGCGCTTGAGAGCCAATGAACAAGATGGCCGCACTGCCGTGAGGCTCTGTTAGCCCAGGACCATAATCCGCCAGAATCCTCCTTCCTAAAGTTGCGAAAACTGCCTTTAAACACGTAATGCCCAACGCGACTCCCCGGGGAGCTGATGGGCCGAATGCGGACTCGCTGACATCGTCTAAGTGAACCCACGCAGCGCATCCCTGTTTTGCAGCCTACAAGTTCAAGATGACGGCAACGGGATTGAGCTTGCCGGGTCTGCATCGCCTGGCCCTGCTGTCCGGAATTGCAGTGGAGAGACCCCGGCCACCGTCACTGCCAGGAACCAGGAGCTGCCCAACGCGGAGCTACACTACGGGGAGAGGGTCGCCCACTGAGTGAGATCGGGACCGGCTGAGGTAGGCCTGCGCCGACGCTAAGGCTGAGCCGGGCTGAGGCCGTGCTGCTTCCCTGAGCAACCTTCGGCCTCGGCTCAGGTGATGGGCCCCCTGATGCGAGTCGTGAGATTGCTGATGCGGCTGGCTCCCCGATCCCCATTTGCACACTCACCTGGGGCCTGAAGGGGTCGAGAGGAGAACCCTGTTGAGACGCGCTGCTAGAAGGGCGCTGATAGACCCGTGGGACCTGTACAGCGCCGGGAGGCGGCGCGTGGAACGGTGAGGCCTTGATCCTGGGGCACAGAGTGGCCTTGCTGCCTTGTAATACTTGGTAAGACAGGTTGAAGTGGACATTACCTGCAAAATCCCAAGCAAGACACGCTGCTTTTTGTGGGCCCGTGCCCTCTTCAGCGACATAAGAATCAGGGTGGAGGTTGAAGAGTTGGGCCGTGGCAGAGCCAGGGCTCACCTAAATAACCGCACGAAGGCACAAACTGACCTATATAACCGCCCGAAGGCACAAACTGGTGCCTGTTGACCTGAGTGGGATCTGCACACCCTGAGGGACATGCGGAGCTAGCCGCTGCATCCTCATCTTCCTGAGAGGCATACCGTGCCCGCCCATACCACTCAGAGGGGAGAATCATGGGTCCAACGGATGGCAAACAGGCCAAACTTCAATTGCCCAGCATGGAAAAACACTACCAATACCGCTGAAGACACAGACTCATGCCGGGAAGAGGAAAGCACAGCTTCAACTACCCCACAAGATACATATATAAAATAACTTCTCCTCATGATGTGCCAAAGCCTCAATTCCATCAAGTCCAAAATGGACGCCATGAATATGCACATGGACTACATCACACAAAGGTTGGAGAAGCATGATGGCCGCATTACCGAAACGGAACAGCGCATATCCACCCTCGAAGACTCTTCCTCTGAGTGCTGTGAATGACTTCAAGAGATGGATAAACTGTTAAAAATTATTGCTGCAAAGAATGAAGACTTGGAGGCGCGTTCACGCAGGAACAACGTGCGTATAGTGGGGATCCCGGAGTCTACCGCAACTGGCCGCATGGAGGACTATGTAGAATGACTGCTGCTTGGGATCTTTGGCGCGGAGGCACTCTCCAGAGTTCTAGTGGTGGAGAGAGCCCATCGCTCACTTGCAGCCAGACTGCCACGGGGCGCGCCTTCCCGACCCATACTGGCGCGGTTACTCAATTACAATGACCACAACACGGTGCCGAGACTAGCAAGGGAAAAGCAAGAACTGGTTTACGAAGGGAACAAACTCTCGATCTACCCGGACTTCAGCATGGCAGTACAAGAAGCGTGCAGGAAGTTCCTACCGGTCAAGCGGAAACTCCAGCAAACCAACATACAGTACTCGATGCTCTACCCCGCCAGACTGCGAATCCCCTACCGTGGGATGACACACATCTTTAATACCCCGCAACAAGCTTAAGATTTCCTAAAAACTGTTGAGAGACGGTCACCCATAACTAGGGATGGTGATCCCGGCTCCCGACGGACGCCACCTGCTTCTGAAGAAGACTAAGGCCAGGTCATTGTATGGAATTGGTCACCTGCATCACTGGTAAGACTATGCATTCCCTATTTCATTGCTAATCGGTTTGAAAATATGCGCCGGCCCTGAAGGGAATGACCACACACGGACCTTGTTGGAGCCTGCATGGGCGGTACTGCCGGGACTAATGAAATCGCCAAGCAATAATGACTTCCCGCCACCCTCGCTCCTGCGAGGTGCACTGACAGCCTCTCTGGTGTATTCCCCCAGTGGGAATTCCCTGAATGATATACTATGTTGAAGTTATGTTACTAATTGACTCATACGTTAGTATACTGCTTTTACCAGTCTTAGGTTTGTATAAGACACACCTCTTGCATGTTACTAAATTGTTGTTAATGAGTCTATTCTCCTGGAGGTGCCAACATCCATCCTTGCACAACACGACAGGCAGAATAAATAATGGGGGGTTTGGGAGGGATACTATTTACCTACGGATTTGGGCCGCAGGTGTGGGTGGGGGGCGGGCTTACTTTTGATACACACGGCGGCGCTGCACGGATTAATACTGAGCACATACAATTACGAAAGCATAGAGAATGATCCATACAAACTCACCATGGCAGAACACACTGACCCCTCCGGTCTCAGAGAGGACAAGACAGATACAGCGGAGCCAAGAGCAGACAAGACCCACGTCTACACCTTCCTTCGATGGAACATGTGAGGACTCTGAGACCCTCGCAAACGCAGGCAGATCCTAGGATACTTAGACAGACACTAAGTGCAGGTGGCTATGTTGCAAGAAACACACTTGGACCCTAAAGCAGCACCCACCTTTAGAAAGAAATGGGCAGCACACAGCTGTTCCTCCTCCTACTCGACATATGCTAGAGGCACAGCAATCTTCATCAAAGCTAGCGTAAGATACTGCCCGCTAGGGACACTACAAGATACACAGGGCAGATTCATCGTGATGTGGGGCAGATTAGAGGGACACACAGTAACCCTTGTTAGTTGCTAAGCCCCCAACATTGATGATGCCAGCTACTTTGACAAGGTATGGGGTCACATATTAGCAATAGGCTCCACTTTCATTATATGGGGAGCTGATTTCAACTTAGCACTAGACTCTCTTTCCGATCGCTCACATGGCACCTCATCCTCACATCAATCCTCAACCAAACACCTCACGGGCATCATGACAGATCACCAGCTCTTAGACGCCTGGAGGTCCCTCCATCCATCACGAGGGGAGGGCATCTTCTATTCTAGCGTGCACTCCAGCTGGTCCTGAATAGACCTATGGTTGCTGTCGAAGGGACTAAACACTTGGATCCAGGCTGTGACGCACTTGGCGCAAACCTCCCTAGACCATTCCCCCGTGCTCATGAGACTCTACCCGCCGGACAATGAATCCCCATATCGTTCCTGGCGACTCCAGCCCACAACCTTGCTAGATGGAGCCTTCTGTGAAGAAATACATCAGGAAATTCTTTAATTCTTCCCTCGCAATAAAAATAGTGTCTCAACACTTTCATGTGTATGGGAAAGCTTCAAAGTCACCATTCAGAGGCTATGTATATTCAAAAGCGGAGGGATCCTACGTTCCATCAGGGGAACACTAAATAGACTAGAAAGAGACATCAAAAGGACAGAGGAGCTCCTAACTTCCGCCCCTAGCCCACAGAGAAGGGTTCAGCTTAAAGATCTACTAATTGAATATTCCAATGAGGCTGAACGTGAATCTAAATTCCAATCTAAATATCAAGTGGCCAGATCATTCAGAGAAGGCGAGCGTCCCGGCAGAACTCTGTCCGAGGCAACCAGACCCCCAGATTAGCTAATCAGATTTTGGAAATAATAGACAAGGAAGGCACTAGGAATATCGAATTGCAGGAGATCCTTAATATTTTGACTGCCTACTATGCAAAACTCGTACGCATAGAAAAGTATCTCCTGGCATAGCGTCCTACTTAGAGGACACTGCTCTTGGGTGGACCAACAACTCTCGCAGAGAGTTTCTGTCTGCCGATATAGCGGAGGACAAAATCCAGGCCGCAATAATGGGCCTGCATTCCGCACGGCCCCGGGACCCGATGGGCTCCCGGTGGACTTTTATAAATGTTACATGAACGAGCTAGCCCACTTCCTTAAGCAGGTCTTCAAGGAGGCCAGAGAGATTGGGACTCTTCCCATGACATTGCGGCAAGCCATGATCATATCCCTGCTCAAACCAGGCAGAAAGGCCAGCAGCTTTGAGGCCTACAGACCCCTGTCACTCATCAACTGTGACACCAAGAGCCTAGCTAAAGTTGTCGCAAATAGGTTGACAATGCTGATGGAGGGTCTGGTCCTCCCAGACCAGGCAGGTTTCATACCTGGCAGGGCCACCTCCCATAATCTGCGCACAACATTCGCATTACTACACAACATTGACCCGAAGATCAGCGCAGCAGGTATCTGCTTAGATGCCATTAAAGCCTTTGATTCCCTTGAATGGGATTACATGTTCATAATATTGGGTAGAATGGGCCTTCCCCAGCCATTTCTGGCATGGATAAAGCTGCTGTATGGCCGGTGTTGGAAGCCGGAGTCCCAGTCTTGCACCACTGTCACCAAATGCAAGAGCCGGGACTCCTCACTCAACGTTAGGCCAAGTAAGGACACCATTTGAGATAGCCCTGCTCACCCCCTTAGTAGCTTGGCACGAGCAGCCAGGCCTATCTCTAAGGCATGAGTGTACAGTATGTGCAACCACACTCACAGCAACACACTGGTGACACCACAAAAGGACTCCACACGAGTTTGATAAAACGAGTATAAACTTTATATAAAAAGATATACGATCAGACCACACGATACAAAGGCCAACATATAATAAAGGGTAATATTTGTTCCGGCTGGCTGGTAGGTTCGAATCCCAACCACCGCTTTCAAAATGCTATGCTGGTCGCAATGCTAGAATCACACACGTTGCAATGGACAAACAATAGGTCGCTGCTTAACAATACAATCCTGTGCTGGGCAAAGGAGGAATAATACAATGCGTAACGATACACCCCGGTACCTTGCAATGGGAGAAATAATGCAATGCGTACCGCTATAATCATGTACTGCGCAATGAAGGAATAATGCAATGCGTCACACCCCAATCACGTACTTTGCAATGAAGAAATAATGCAATGCGCACCACTACAATCATGTACTTTGCAATTAAAGAATAATGCAATGCGTAGCTACAATCATGTACTTTGCAATGAAGAAATAATGCAATGCGGGGGCGCTACAATCCTGTACTTTGCAATGGAGAAATAATGCAATGCGTAGCGCTGCAATCGTGTACTTCATAATGCAGAAATAATGTCAGGCGTCATAAGACAGTCTGGCAGTTCATTAGCAGCAACATTGGCAATGTGTATTACGACAGTCAGCCTCTTTGATAACAGTTGCCCCCCACACGTATCAACGATGACATAAAGTACAGCTTCTCACTCTGGCCCCAGTACTGCCACTCCTTTGGTCAGTATGGGCCCTAATCTGAGCCAAAGCAAAGGCTCATGTCGCCAGAAGGACTGAGAGGCCGAGAGAGTGTCCCTCCGAGCCCGCACCCCGTCCAGGCAGTGATCCACGTTACCTGGGGGCACGACCCCACTCTCCTCTCCTCCTTCAGCGAACTGTGCCTTCCGTGCAGAACTTTCTCAATTGGCCTCAGCGGCTCGGCCTGGCAGCTCAGCTCCTCCGGGGCTGCCGGTCCGGGCCGCGACTGTTAGGAAGGTCTCAGGCGGCCGCAGGGCACACGTACCCCACTCCTCTGAGATTACGTTACTCCGGGTGCACGTTCACCACAGCACCCTCCGTGTCTCCTCTGGCACGAAGCCACACACACAACGCTGATGGGACTTCACATTGACTCTGAGTGCACGTTCACCAGGCACTCCTTCCTGCTGTCTTAGTTGACCCCAAGACACGCACACCGCGCTGTAGAGACCACTTCTGATGCACACGTTGACCAGGCGCTCCTCACCAATGCCTCCTCTGCACCACGACACGCACCCTGCGCTTCCGAGACTCCCTTCACCTCCGATGCACACGCTGACCAGGCGATCTTCACCAATGCCTGTGGTGCACCACGACACACACCCAGTGCGTCCGAGACTCACTTCACCTTCGATGCACACGTTGACCAGGTGCTCTTCACCAACGCCTCCTGTGCACCATGACACGCACCCCGCGTGTCCAAGTCTCACTTCTCCTCCATGTGTCCAAGATCACAGAGCACACCTTCCGAGGGTCTCAAGCTGCCACAACACGCGCCCACCGCGTTGCTTGAAACTTCTCCAGAAACTTGTATGTTCCTGTGTTTCCAAACAGGGAGCCAGCTCACCTCGGGCCCTTGGGGTAACAAGGCACAGCACAAAGCACACTCTTCTTTAAGCAGGGGGACCCAGCGCACAAAGCACAGTCCCAACAGCCTCTTCCTTGGTTAAAACAGCAAACTGCAGACCAGCCCCCAGATCACGAAGCAAGAGTTGGTCCTTCCCAACAGTCTCTTCAGTTGATCCTTCCTTAGCAGAGGATCCTCTTGACCACGAAATGGGTCCAAGCCTTTTCAGTCTCAATCCATTTCTATTCCAACTTTCAGGGGTCTCTGCTCTCATAGTTATACCCCTAAATGTCTGTGAAGTTCGTTGTGCTCAGGGGTCCCTGACCTCTGCCTAAATCAGTTCTGGGTGTCTTCCTCCCAGTGTCACCTTTCTCCCTTTGATACTGGGGGTCTGGATCCTTAATCACCCAGCAGGAGATGGGTCAATTGTTTTATAGCAGCAACCCAGGCCTCTTCACCTCCCGGGGCTTCTCCTCCGCCTACACTCCAGATGCAGGTCAGCCTGGTGCCATCTCAACTCCTCCCTGGGTCAAGACCTCCCCCAGCTCCTCTCACCTCTCAGATCCAGACAGTCAATCCACATTCAGCAGAGACACACAGAAATGCTTAAAGCACAAAACTCAGCCACTTTCTAAAAGAGTGGTTTCTGAACACACAGTGACAAAACCACTTTCATAGAAAGATGTGTTATGACACTGTGAGTTCATACATACTAAACTTAACCTCTCCATTTTAAACTTATGGGAAGCTAGGCTAACAAACACAATACCCAGCCTCCCCCATTCTGTCCTATGGGCAGGATGGCCTTTCACCAGTGAAAAACGTAATGGAGTGCTTTTCACTGTCAGGACATAGCACACACCTCAGTATATGTCCTGCCTTTTACTTACACTGCACCCTGCCCAGGGGTTACCCGGGACCTACCACAGGGGTGCCCACTGTGTACGCAAAAGGGAAGGTAAGGCCTGACAAGTGGTTGCACTTGTCAGGACAACATGCTAACTTAGCAAACTGCGCGCAGGCCCTACACCGCAGGCCTGAGTTCCCTTCTCCGCGCACCTTTACATTACTAGCCCTGGCACACACAGTGCATATCACTAGGGACTTTACTAGTAAGGCAAACATACCAATCATGGCCAACCAATTACCATTACACTTTACACAGGGAACACTTGTACTTTGACACTGATCATCAATGGCAAAGTACCCAAAGCATCTAAATTGGCAACTCTATGTCAGGAAAACTGTCTAGGGGAAAGCAAAAAGTTTAGGGAACTTTAGCCAAAAAGGCCAAGTCCTACAGCCGGCCTAAGGCTATTATACAGATTAACGGTCTATACTCCAGTCCGACCCCCATTATGCGAGGCACACTCCAGGGCTACCCTCTGTCCCCGTTGTTTTTTGCTCTCGCCATCGAACCCCTCGTGGCCAAGATACGGCAACATCATAGAGAGCATGCTATACCATACCCCTCACGTCAGATACTAATATCATTATATGCCGACGATGTCACTCTTTATTTACGGGACCCACAGATTAGCCTCAAACCAATTCTAAGAGAGTTCATCAGATTTGGTTCCCTCTCCGGGATAGGGATTAACTGGAGTAAATCGCAGATTTTCCCGCTCACTCCCAGCACTGTTCAGTTCCCATTGAAACGGTGCGAAATGGAAATTAAATATCTAGGCGTGATAATAACAAGAAATAAAGAAGAAACGCTTCGCGCAAACTGTGGCACTGCGATTGTAACCATCACTAACTGGGTGTCTCAATGGATCACAATGCCATTCTCATTGGCTGGCAGAGTGGCCTTGATGAAAATAGTCCTATTACCTAAATTATTGTATCTATTCATTAATATACCCTTTAACCCGGGACACCCCTTCTTCGACACCCTCCGATCATTACTCATCAGACTAGCATGGGGCGAGAAACAACCCTGAGTGGGATGGCGGACCATGACGCAACCATGCCTCAATGGGGGTTTTGAGGTTCTAGATAGTAAGCTATATTTTCTGGGTGCTCAAGCCCACTACACAATATATTGGCTCCATCCGCCACCCTTTATGCCACACCTGGCCATCGAGCAGGGATATATGGCTCCTACGCCCATGACCTGCTTTCTGGGAACGCGCTTCCCTGGAGTAGCCTATCACACGGTAACCTGCACTAACCAAGCCTGGGAGCGGCTAGCTAAAATAGTGAGCAAACCAACACTGTACTCCCCATTTGTGCCTCTCGCGTACCTCTCGTGAGTGCTAGTCACACATGAGGCTGTATGCCGCGAGATGCTCTGTAGGAGAGACCTAAACTTCTGGGGCGACCTTTACCAGGGGGTGCGTTCGGGGTAAGGCAGGAGTTATTGACTGGGTATAATGTCTCTCCATTGGAGATATTTCTTTATATAAGACTGAAACACAAACTTAGGGCCAATGTCCTGGGATTCCCTCAGGAACCCCCAACTCTAAAAACACTACACACCCTAGCATATACCAGGCCGCACTGCTCAAGAGGACACAGCCGAAACACGGGGTCAGGGAGGCATGGGATCATGACCTGGAGCTGTCCATGGCGGACGGGAGGTGGACATATTGCTGCACACAGACGTAAGCTATTACAGCAAGCAGTCGCTTACGAATCATACACTTCAAATACTTGAATCAAACTTTCTATACACCCACGTGGCTCTACAAATACAAATTGAGAACTGACGACCTATGTGAGAGATGTCGTCAAGCGGGGGCCGGCTTCTTACACCTTGCATGGCAGCGTTGAGAAGTTCATGGGTATTGGCATGAGGTGATTGCTGCTCTGTCTCAAATGATAGACACCCCTCTTGCCGTTTCCCCCCTACTGGCACTTCTGGGCTACACAACTGAAATACAAACATCATACAGAAAATTTGTAGCAATGAGTCTGTTGCTGGCCAAATGGAGGGTGATGTGCAGATGGGGCAGAGGGCGGGCCCCCAAATTTAAGGAATGGGAAGCAGACCTTATTTATTGTAAGGATCAGTTAATGAACTATGCAGAACTTCTGCCAGCCTTGTCTCACCCAAGAGCCCCATATATATTATCTGAGGGAACACTCGATCTGAACCTGTGTGCTTTGGGTTTGGGTGCACAAACTGGACTTCAGCTTTGTGCCCATATCATACTGAAGGTCTGTGCTTAATTAACAAACGCCTGTTAAAATGCTATTGTGATCCGCTGTAGATACTACATTGCAGAATTACCTCTAGCAGTAGGTATGCTTATTGTCCATGCTGTGCATTTATACACTGCAATGATGTATGTTATGTTTCTATGTAAGTTGAAAAACCCAATAAACACATGTAAAAAAAATGGATTGGCATAACTTAATAGGCCACAAATTTCTCTGACAATGCTCGGGAGTGTTTACAAAGACATTCACTTTCACAGCAGGAAAGTAATTAAGAATTTAAAAAATAGATGAGAGGCTAGGACCCTGGTCAAAAAGCATAACGGCAAACTTAGGGCCCTTGTGATAAAATAGAGAGAAACAAGGGGAAATGACACAAGAAGGACAAAACAAAACTCAGATGTTCCTCGGAGGGTCAAAAAGCTTCATTATAAATTGGATTTTACATAAATGTAGCAGTTTTATAATGATTACATTCTGGCAAAATTTACTTGAACAGACTGTAGTATCTTGTGAGTTAATAGTGACGGAACCCTTTTGGGTCCTGTTGTCTCCCTAGAAACGTGAAGTAAGTGTTAGGGTGTAATGCATCGATTGCTGTTTCAGTGTGGTGAGTTGCATTTGCACGTACACGAATAAAGTCTCCCTGTGTGGCATAGTCATTGGGGAGTAACTGGGCTGGGAAGACACTGCAAAGACCATATTTAATGATTTTGACTTCTCTTAATATGCTGATTTTGTCCTACATGCCACAATTTCTGAAGTTTTTTTAGGCTTCAAAGAGAACTAACCAGTACTTACACAATAATCAAGTACATGTAAAATATTTCTGACATGCTTTCTTGTATCTAATCATGTAATAAACCTCTCACACTGTGCCAGTTAGTGATTTCCAAGGGCATCACTTTCACATGGGTAATACAAGAGTTAGAAAAATAAACAAAGGTTCTGAATTAATGGGTTAACCCTGGCCACAATATATCACGTATTAGTATCTTTGCCATTGTAGTGTTCTGCTGAACACAGAACTTAACTACCGTTCCTTAGCGGCTTTATTGACACCCATCCATCACATGCATCACCAGGTAGGTGACACTGCTAATAACAGGGGCTGGGTGCACAAGTCTGGGGCAAGTTCCATGATGTAACCTGTGTCACTTTATTTATTAGCATATGGGCTGAGGGTCGACAACACCATAGCCATGACACTAAGGGGCCCATTACGATACGGCTCAGATGGCGAGCCGCATTGTAATGGGCCGGTTGGATTCCTTTCCAACCTCCTCATTTTGATGGAGGTAGTCGGAATGTAATCAGACTGGTCATTCCGGCTGACTTCCGACTGGCTTGGAGAGCCTGTCTGCCAGTTGGAATGCGGCATGCAATCTCAAGGGTGGCTCTTTTCGCCCTTGAGATTATGATCATGGTTTCTGACATGGTTTCCATGCCGGTCTGTCAGAGATGGAAACCATGTTGTAAAGCGTGTTCGGGGCCCCAGCAGGGCCCCTTTGGTGCACGGCCTCCCGTTTGAGGCCGAGAGGATCCCTTGAGGTGCCTACCAGGGGTGCAGGGATGAACTACACCTCCCATTTTACTATGGGAGCATGCATTATGGCTGGTTTACGGCCGGAATGCATGCTCCCATAGTAAAATATAGGAATGAGACAGAACAGGGCTTGGTCGCATCCTAGTGGGGCGGTCGGGCCGACGACCGGGTGTCGGTCGGTTCCATGACTGAGTCAGTGTCGGGCGGAAGTGATAACGCCCAACATTCTCATGAGTCCCTATATCCTTTTGGAGTTTGGTGGGTGGCCGTCAAAAACGATGTCCGCTGTTCACAATGCTTTTTGTATCTTCATAGGACCCATTGTGACAGCTGTTCCTCTGAAGGTACAGAGAAGAGGCTGGAGGTTAACTCTAAATCTGGTGTGCTGTAGTTCATCATAGTGGCGTATGTAATGACTTCCACCACCCTGACTGACAGACTACCGTCTATCAAACTATACATTGGGCCCTTAAAGCTCAAAGATCTTTCACTAGTCCTGTTCTGACATTATGCGACATTTTAGTTACATTTGTTCTGTAATGAAAGACACAGACATCAAATCAATACAATGTAACCTTTTTAGACTGGATACAACCAATATTCTCTCTGCTCACAGACTAATACTTCATTCTAGGTGTAAACCCTGAACTTTGAAGAGCTTGTAATGTGCTCTTGCTTTAAGTATTGGAGCTTCTCTCTTCCTTGTTGTTTTGCAGAAGAGTTTAAAGTTGCTATGCGCTGGTGTGTGTAGGCCGTATTTAGGACAGCCTATATTAAACTTTCACAAACTCTGAGATTGTTGGCAACTCTGACAATCCAACAGTTGCATAGCAGGGTGAGAGAATGTAGTGTATATAAGAACCGCATAGAGTACCTGTAAGAAAATGAATTATTACTTTTGAGTGGGTAATGGGTAAGCAAAGTAATAAAGTCACAAACATTTTTGGTCCAAGCTGAGGTTTCAGTAATTTAAACCTAAACTAATCCCCTGGTAGATATAGCACAAAGCAAACACTGTCAAATTAGAGAAAATGTGTAAAGTATTCAAAAGTACCAAAACACCTAAAAGTTTAAAGCACAACACAAAAGTAATCCAACTCCAATCTACAAAAATAGATTAAAATTGAATAAACAGATTGACTTCAAAACAATGAAAAACCAGTAAGAGGAACCTGAGGTATTATTTTTTCACAAGAAAGTGTGTCAAGAATATTTCACTGTTCATGGGGGACCTGGAGCTAGGTGCAATTTGAGGCAAACCAAGATGGAATGTGTTACAATGAAGAATGATACGCTGGCAGGTCTTGTATATAAAAGGTTGTATGTTTATTCTTCAAGTTACTTCATAGGTTCCAGGTTACAGGAAGATGATATGATCCATATTATGCCCCACCAGGAGCAGCCTCCTAGCTGCTCAGCCCATCCACTCCAACTGATTCTCCCTTCAACACAAACACTCTGAACATTCTAAATGACATCACCATTGGCTGAGCAGCTAGGCAGAGAACCACAATAGGGAGGATGCATTAACCAACAAGTAGATTATAACACATCTCCCCCCTTATAATGATTATAGAAAATCAAATGAATGCAAGATGATAAGACACACATTCAACATGTCCAATAAATACATCAGAAAATTACATACCCATCCAATGAAGGAAAAATAGGTAAAACACAAGCAAAAGTATTACTTCTTTAAAAACAGTGGATGCTCACCCACATTAATTCATTCCCCGTACACAACTTAGCACAAGGAATAACTCACTCTACACACTACGGGTACTACACCACCACATAACACAGAGTACCCATCACACCTCACACACAGCGACAGGACCAGGGACTCACAACCCTCTACTGCACTTACACACAGGGTAACATCACAACCCTAAAACAGTGGATACCAAACACCACCTCGCCTCACACTCAAGGCACAACACTATGGCAGGACCAGGGACTCTCAACCCTCTACTGCACTTACACACAGGGTAACGTCACAACCCTAAAACAGTGGATACCAAACACCACCTCGCCTCACACTCAAGGCACAATACTAATGGCAGGACAAGTCTAACTTCAAAACTAAAGAATATGACTCAACCCATACCAAGACAGGGTATATATAAACCCAAAACATACTCAGGGTATCTTTAACCCAAACAAAACATACTCAGGGTATCCTTAACCCAAAACATTCTCAGGGTATCTTTAACCCAAAACATTCTCAGGGTATCTTTAAACCCAAAATATACTCAGGGTATCTTTAACCCAAAACATTCTCAGGGTATGTTTAAACCCAAAACATTCCCAGGGTAATACACACCACTGCTCCTCATCCCCAAGGCCAATCTACACACAGAAAGGGTAATTATACAACAACCCTAAAACAGTGAGATACACAACCTCACAACAACGACCACAGGATAACCAGAGTGACAACAAGAGTGAAAGTCCACTCACAAACACATACTCAGGTGGTAACCCTGAGAGACCAGTATCATTCTTCATTGTAACACTGGCGACGATACTGAAAGAACCTGCGTGTGCTACCTAAATGGACTGGTACCTATGAAACCTAAAGTCTCTTGTACTTTATAAAGCGTATTGGAAGAAGCTAGCTGGCAGTCCTGAGCCCCACCAGTGACCAGAAGACCGGTCAGCCCCATCTTGGACGTGCCAGTTAATGCTGGAATTGGGTGAGTGTCTCCATCATGTGGACCACATGACCGGTCAGCCCTAACCTGGGCCTGCCAGATCCTGCTGGTCTTCCTGGACTTGATTTGAATGGAGCTGGTACAACTGTGAGATATCCTGCTGTGACTGCTCCAGCTCGGTCTCTGTCACATCTTATTGTGTAGAGATTTGGATTATTGCGGTGTGACTAGCCTGCTGCATGTGTTCGTGGCATTGGGAGTTTTTGCCACTGCTTGCAACTGTTTGGCATCGTGAAGCAAGATGAGTAAGAGGAGTCCCCGCTTCAGTGCGCAATGAGGTGCTCTAGTTAAATGACATGCTGTTATATACAAGATCCACATTTATGATTTTCTAGAGGTTACAGCCTTGCCTATGTGTGAGCTTTGTTTCAGTTTCCTGCTCAAAGTACTTCTGTGTCAGCGCAAGATTTGTGAAGCTCAACTTTTGACAGTTTGCTTTGTTTGTGCCTCAGCACCAACGGGAGACAGCTGAATGTGATTTGACTATAGTCTCGCCTCCCTGCCTGCCTCAAGAGAGGGTCGTCTGGGCGAGAATTGTTTTCAATTCGTTTCCACACTTAAATTGCTTTCCTTACAGTGAGGTTAAAAGAAACTGTCATGCAGCCATTTAAAACTTTGAATAGGGCACGCGCTCCTCACCTCTTTGCGCGGAACAGCTGGTGAATCTTGCATGACGTTTCCTTTGTCATCGTTCCTTGGCAATCTTCATTGCTGCTGTTGGACGCCTTGCAGCACGAGCGTGCCTGGAGCCTCTCGGCGCGCGTCTCTTGAACGTGCCGCCATCTTTGCCTAATAAAGTTATTCACTTGCTGGAAGTCTGTACCGGCGTCACAGTGTCAGGTTTGCTCTTCCCACATCGTGTTTCGCCGTAATGTTTCACTGGTAAGCATCTTGGCTGTTTCTACGTTGGGTGCGAGTTGCAAAGAATACTCGGCACATACATCGAAGTGTGGAAAAAATGTCTCATTTGTATGCCTCAGCAACGCCATTTGTGTAAGTACAACGGTGTACCAACAGGACCTGAACTAGTCAAAGGGCATTCCATCCTCGTTGGACGTCGTCTCTGCTTAAAATGTACTATCTTGTTGGAAGTTTCTTGGGTTTTCCTCTATGAAGTCCTGTTTGTCTTTGGATTGTGTTTACAGACACACCATTGTCTTTGATAATTCTTGTTTGTGGTGTATGATTACAAAATCTAACGTAATTGTCTTATTTCACAGAGAAAAGAAACTTATGATTTGACAGTGACTTGTTGTTGCTGTATAGCTACAGGATTGTTTTGCAATTTATGTTATACTTTTTGACATTGCATTCCCTAAGCTGAAACGTGTGGGGTGGTTATGACGTGCGTTGTGTGCTACGTTTTTCTGTGTTTCTCTGCGCTAGTGGGAATGTTTTGGGTGTGAGGATACCCTGAATATGTTTTGGGTTTAAAGATACCCTGAGTATGTTTTGGGTTTAAAGATACCCTGAGTATATTTTAAGAGTGTTTTGGGTTTAAAGATACCCTGTCTTGGTATGGGTTGAGTCATATTCTTTAGTTTTGAAGTTAGACTTGTCCTGCCATTAGTATTGTGCCTTGAGTGTGAGGCGAGGTGGTGTTTGGTATCCACTGTTTTAGGGTTGTGACGTTACCCTGTGTGTAAGTGCAGTAGAGGGTTGAGAGTCCCTGGTCCTGCCGTAGTGTTGTGCCTTGAGTGTGAGGCGAGGTGGTGTTTGGTATCCACTGTTTTAGGGTTGTGATGTTACCCTGTGTGTAAGTGCAGTAGAGGGTTGTGAGTCCCTGGTCCTGTCGCTGTGTGTGAGGTGTGATGGGTACTCTGTGTTATGTGGTGGTGTAGTACCCGTAGTGTGTAGAGTGAGTTATTCCTTGTGCTAAGTTGTGTACGGGGAATGAATTAATGTGGGTGAGCATCCACTGTTTTTAAAGAAGTAATACTTTTGCTTGTGTTTTACCTATTTTTCCTTCATTGGATGGGTATGTAATTTTCTGATGTATTTATTGGACATGTTGAATGTGTGTCTTATCATCTTGCATTCATTTGATTTTCTATAATCATTATAAGGGGGGAGATGTGTTATAATCTACGACGATACTGAAAGAACCTGCGTGTGCTACCTAAATGGACTGGTACCTAAAGTCTCTTGTAATTTATAAAGCGTATTGGAAGAAGCTAGCTGGCAGTCCTGAGCCCCACCAGTGACCAGAAGACCGGTCAGCCCCATCGTGGACGTGCCAGTTAATGCTGGAATTGGGTGAGTGTCTCCATCATGTGGACCACATGACCGGTCAGCCCTAACCTGGGCCTGCCAGATCCTGCTGGTCTTCCTGGACTTGATTTGAATGGAGCTGGTACAACTGTGAGATATCCTGCTGTGACTGCTCCAGCTCGGTCTCTGTCACATCTTATTGTGTAGAGATTTGGATTATTGCGGTGTGACTAGCCTGCTGCATGTGTTCGTGGCATTGGTGAAACTTATCAGCATCTTTGGGAGTTTTTGCCACTGCTTGCAACTGTTTGGCATCATGAAGCAAGATGAGTAAGAGGAGTCCCCGCTTCAGTGCGCAATGAGGTGCTCTAGTTAAATGACATGCTGTTATATACAAGATCCACATTTATGACTTTCTAGAGGTTACAGCCTTGCCTATGTGTGAGCTTTGTTTCAGTTTCCTGCTCAAAGTACTTCTGTGTCAGCGCAAGATTTGTGAAGCTCAACTTTTGACAGTTTGCTTTGTTTGTGCCTCAGCACCAACGGGAGACAGCTGAATGTGATTTGACTATAGTCTCGCCTCCCTGCCTGCCTCAAGAGAGGGTCGTCTGGGCGAGAATTGTTTTCAATTCGTTTCCACACTTAAATTGCTTTCCTTACAGTGAGGTTAAAAGAAACTGTCATGCAGCCATTTAAAACTTTGAATAGGGCACGCGCTCCTCACCTCTTTGCGCGGAACAGCTGGTGAATCTTGCATGACGTTTCCTTTGTCATCGTTCCTTGGCAATCTTCATTGCTGCTGTTGGACGCCTTGCAGCACGAGCGTGCCTGGAGCCTCTCGGCGCGCGTCTCTTGAACGTGCCGCCATCTTTGCCTAATAAAGTTATTCACTTGCTGGAAGTCTGTACCGGCGTCACAGTGTCAGGTTTGCTCTTCCCACATCGTTTTCGCCGTAATGTTTCACTGGTAAGCATCTTGGCTGTTTCTACGTTGGGTGCGAGTTGCAAAGAATACTCGGCACATACATCGAAGTGTGGAAAAAAATGTCTCATTTGTATGCCTCAGCAACGCCATTTGTGTAAGTACAACGGTGTACCAACAGGACCTGAACTAGTCAAAGGGCATCCCATCCTCGTCGCCAGTGTTACAATGAAGAATGATACGCTGGCAGGTCTTGTATATAAAAGGTTGTATGTTTATTCTTCAAGTTACTTCATAGGTTCCAGGTTACAGGAAGATGATATGATCCATATTATGCCCCACCAGGAGCAGCCTCCTAGCTGCTCAGCCCATCCACTCCAACTGATTCTCCCTTCAACACAAACACTCTGAACATTCTAAATTACATCACCATTGGCTGAGCAGCTAGGCAGAGAACCACAATAGGGAGGATGCATTAACCAACAAGTAGATTATAACAGAATGCAGTCAGATACACCAAACAGGTTCATTCAGGTTGAAGATTTTACCTTAGGACTTAGGAATCGAAGTGGAGATTCTTGAGCGCGGCAATGTGGCAGGCTGTACCAGAAGAAGTTTTCTGGAAGCCAGATAGTTTTTAGGCAATGGTCTGTGCTGAAGCTGTTGGTTTTGGAGGGGAAAGGTCTAGGTGGGAGATGTCTGAATTTTGTGTCAAGTAAGTACTTTTGTTACACGAGTCAAGATTTATACCTTTGGACTTAGGGCCTGATTATGAGTTAGGTGGTGGGAGAGCGGGCTGCCACACCACGCCACTGCCCCCTCCCACACTGCCATACCTCGCTGCTGGCCAAACGCCAAATTAAGAGTTATCTTGTAGTCTGGCAGGTGGTCCTTTGGCGTTCCCACAGTGGTGCCCTTAGTCACACTTTTCCATGAACTCCAGGAGGCATCGCACAACTTTTATTTTTCTCCCAATCTCTATACTTACCACGTACACTTAGTGGCCACACCGCCCTTGCTACTCAACATTTCGGAGGTGCCAGCCACATTGGGCCTCCTCCCTCTACTACAAGAAACCGAGTAGTGGACCCCCACTTGGTCCGCATTGAACCCCCACTGCCGGGTTGGAATTATCACCGGCCTTACGGCAGTGGCCTTTGGCAGTCTCTTCTCACTGGGCTCATGTGCTTTAATCACCTCTTTTGAGCCACGGTACATTATTTGTCTCCTCCCCATTATGTGTGTTCTTACAATATTCGTCCCCCCCACGCAGCGGGCATTTGAGTAGTTACTACACTCAGAAGCCTTCCTTTTCTTTTCAATACAAATACCAGGTTGTGCTCTAATGTGTTTGTGCTAAAAATAACCAGGTATCTTGCTTGAATACATGAATCGACCGAGTTAATGTCACCTTAATGCCAACACTCACCACTTATCAGTATTGTTCCACATGTTTATCCTGCAGTGTTTCTTTTGTACTATTCCTTGCGCAGTCACGATTCTCATGCCATGGGATCTGTCTCCATACTGAGTCACCTTTTATATTTGTCTATTCACTTTCCGCCCTAGGGTTTCCACTTGCTAAATGGTGAATTATTTTTACTACCCCTACGTGACGAAACACTTGTCGGCTGGTTGTTTGTTTTTGCACTATCAAAATATTAAAAACATTTGAATAACAAACTGGTGTTGACCACAGACATTCGTACAAAGCGAGACATTACAACCATTGTTATAACCCTATTACGTGTGCCCAGGACTGCATTCTCATTATTCGTGTGGGTTCTCAACTCACACTTTCACGGGGGTTACAGGGTATTTCCCCCGACCTGGTAGCACCGTGCACACTCTGAACACAGTAGACACTACGCAAATTAGCCTGAGCGCCAATCTTCCTGTCTGTACTAAAAACCCTACACAGACATAGCAAAAAGTGAATCACGTTGGTTACACTGTGTCGGGTTGACGTTAAATGGGAGGACAATGAGCATTGCCATACACCCACCCTTGTATTTTAATGCATTCATGATTTACTGAAGGTAGTAAACCTGATTTAATGTGAAAATTGTGCACCTACCTGAGAGAGCAGTAATAGGGAGAATTAGCTTAATTTTGCTTTTTTACTTCCTCTTTGCATTTGTGCTTTATTCTGCAGCTCACATATTTAATCAATCAATCAATCAGGAATTTGTGATGCGGGCTACTCACACGTGCACGGGGGGAGAAACGTGCAGCTATGTCTTACCCAAAGATCCAGGTCTTGAGGCTCTTCCTGAAGGCAAGCAGAATGGGGGAACGTCTGATGCTGAGCAGGAGTTCGTTCCAGGTCTTTGCCGCGATGTAGGAGTAGGCTCTCCCACCCGTTCTGGCTCTGCAGATGCAAGGGGTTCCGGCAAGGGTGAGGTCTGCGTAGCGGTGGTTTCTATTGGGTGCGTAGAAGGAGACTCTTTCGTTGAAGTACTGATATCCGGTGTTATGGAGGGATTTGTAGGCGTGAGCGAGTAGCTTGAAGGTCACTCTCTTCTCGATGGGAAGCCAGTGGAGGTTTTGTAGGTGCTGGGTGATGTGGCCTTGTCGTGGGATGCAGAGGACGAGTCTGGCAGCGGTGTTCTGGATGGTCTGGAGTTTTCGGAGCAGGGTTTTGTTGATTCCGGCGTAGAGGGCGTTTCTGTAGACTAGTCTGCTGGTTATGAGTGCGTGGGTGGGTGACGGTCTTCCTGGATTCGGGGGGATCCATTCGAAGGTCTTGCAGAGGATGTTGAAGCACATTGGGTGTGATTTCCAGTCGTCGGGGAACATGCTGGTTTCAAAGGTGGAGTTGATGGTGGGTCACAGTTTGGGAGCTATGGTGGCGGTGGCTCTGTGGAAGATGTGCGGTGGGCAGGGGTCCGTGGGGGCTCCTGAGTGAATGCTCTTCATGGTCGTGGCAGTGTCCTCTGTAGTGACTAGGGTCCATGCGGAAATGGTAGGCTGGCTGGCGTTGATGGGGGTAGGTGAGGTTTCGGAGTCTGGTATCTGTTCGTTGAAGTTGTCTTAGAGGGCCTTGATCTTGAGATGGAAGTAGGAGCCAAGTTTGTTGCAGAGGTCCTGAGAGGGCGTGATGTCTGAGGCTTTGGTGGGGGGTTTGGTGAATTCCTGTATGATGTTGAAGAGCTCATTGAAGTTGCTGGAGTTGGCGAGGATCTTGTCCTGGATGAAGTTCCTTTTGGTGTATCTGATGCATTGATGGTATTCTGTCATGGCGTTCTTTAAGCTGGTCTATGCTTCCAGGGTTTTGGTGTTTCTCCAGACTTTCACGAGACGTCTGCAGGTGCGTCTGGATTTTTGAAGGTCATTGGTGAACCAGGTGGCCTTCGTGGGCACTGTTTGTTGGAGTTACTTAGGGGAGCGAGCCTGTCTGCGCAGTCGGTGATCCATTTTTGGAGTTTGTGGGCTGCAGAGTTGACGTCTGTAATGGGGGAGGGGGCGCGTGGTTGAGGGTGGATTTGAGGTGGTGTGGGGCACGATGAGGTCAGTGATGGTTGCGGCGAATGCGGTTCGTGGTCCAGGAGGTCTTTAGGTGAGGGTGCTGCGTAGGGTCATTCTGGGATTGGTCTGGATCTGGAAATAGATATGTTCTGTGGGGGTCCAGGAGTCGTTTGTGCTGGATGTGGTGAGCCGGAGGGAGTTCTTGTGTGCGATGGCGAGTCCTCCTCCCAACTAGGTTGAGGCGGTCCTTCCTCTGGATCTTGTATCCGTCGGCTATGGCGGTAGTGATGTTGGGGGGAGGTGGCATTGGTCCAAGTTTCTGTGAGGAAGGCGACCTCTGGTGACAGGGTGCCGAGGAGGTCCCAGATTTCCACTGCATGTCTGTGCAGGGAGCGTACGTTGAGGAGGATACAGCTCAGGGGTTTGGGTGCACTGGCATCTGGTGGGTGGGTGGTAGTTGTGGGGACCCGGAGGTGGGTGAAGGTGCGGCAGCAGTGCCAGGCAGGAGAACTGGCCATGGGTGGTGTTTGGCTTCGACAGCTGACAGTTGTTGTTTCTTCTGTCCGCCATTAAGTAGGGGACGGGGGAGGGAGCGCAGCTGGGAGGCGGGAGCGGAAACCGGCAGGGGGAGGGGCCGCGGGGGTAGCAGCATGGGGAAGGGGAGCAAAAGGCGAAAAACTAGAAAAAACAGTGAAAGCAGAAACAGGGAAGCGACACAGACAGAACAAAAAGGCACAAATAGACAAAAAAGGCAACATTACCCCTTACACTCCTGGGAATAGCCGCCCTCTATAAAATGATGGCAATTCCCTGCTTTCTCTACACCCTGCAAAACACGCCATTTTTGGTCTCACCTCTATACTTTCAATTGGTTGACTCCGAGGTACGCTCTCTACTGTGGAACAATGGTACACCCCGAATCGCCCTGGCTAAGCTTACCCAAAGCTGGTATGATGGTGGTATTGCCTTGCCAGCTATCATATCCTACTACTGGGCTTCACAGCTGGTGGTTCTCAACCCCAGGATGCACCGACCCATCACAGACCCAGCATACAGGATGGATAGACGTAATATGCTTCTGGCAATTACTTTAGGGCATTGTATGGCGGGACAAAACACATGCCTAGATATACCCCGACTTCCACCACGGTTTCTATATGGCACACAGCAACTGCTGCTTTGGGCTGGAGAGGCAAGATTACACAGGTTACTCCGCTGCTCGAATCGAGTCAATTGGGTATGCTCTCAAAACAACTGGGGTTTGACAAATGGGACCTGATTGGCCTTTCGAGGGTGGGGGACCTGTGGACGAAGGGGGATGTAGTCCCGTTCAGCGACCTACAGACTCAGTACCAACTTCACGTGGGGAAACTTTTCGATACCTTCAAGCACAAAGCGCATTAAATAAGGCGATTAGGGGAGGGCGGAATTTGCATAGTCGCGCTACGCAAAGCTCCGCAAAATGATAAAAAATCTCTGCGAACGTGCAGAAATTCCGCGAACACGTGGAATTGCTTGTTTGCGATGCTTTTTTCCTCTTTGCGAATGGTGTTTGCGTGCTCGGGGGGAAATATCTCGCAAACACGCATTTTGAGAACGCAAACAAGCAAAAAATTCCGCGAAGCCGCGGAACACAGAATTTTAGGCAATTCCGTGTTCTCCGCGGAACGCGAAATTACCCAAATTCCGCAAATTCCGAACGGAATTTACCGCCCAGGCCTAAAGGCGATACCCAGAGGCTCAGACTTGCCGGTCTCCTCTCCCTTGGAGGATAGGATACTGGATGACTATCTACCAGACCAAGCTATTTCATTGACATATCGTAAAATCCTCAACAATTTACCTGAGACCCATGATAAAATACGTTCAAAAAGGGCCGAGGATGTTGGAGATCTAGACGATGAGGATTGGAGGGAGGCTCTGGCTTCACCCCGGGAGGTGGCTATCTGCTCCAGCGCCAGAAGCTGATGACTAATGAAGGAGGCCCCACACTACAGGATATAAAGACTGCACTCCAAGGAGTGCGATCAGCACTCAAAAATAAAATTGATACGGTCACCTCAGAGGTAACGCTGATGCATGCTGACCTCCAAAACCTATGGGACCGGGTAAAAGCCACTGAGGACTCTATATCCACGCTCCAGTCATCCACCAGAGACCTTGAGGCACATGTGGAAAAGCTCCAAACTACAACAACTGCCCTGGAGGTGAGGCTAGAAGACTATGAAGTGTGGGCCCACAGAATTAACTTTCACATTCTGGGGGTACCAGAGAGGGCTGAGGGCCTGGCAACAGACGTATTTGTCGAAGATCTGATTACAAAACTCCTGCAACCCCGATGTCTCTCTAACCATTTTTCAGTGGAGCCTGCCCATCTAGTACCCAGGGGCCCACTGCAAACAGGTAAGCCCCCTGTCCCATACTAGCGAAGATCTTTAATTTCAGGGACAGAGATGTAATATTACAGACGGCCCGCTCGGCCCCTCCATTATATATTTTTTTATAAACAATTTTATTGAGTTTAGACATGATAAAAAGACCAGCAATATAGCACAGTACAGTAATAAGAAGAAATCCCACATTTGATTAGATGGTAAACCCTTGTACCTCATGACCTCGGGAGGTCATAGGTAGCACATACAGTCAAGCAAGCAAAACAAAGACATGCTATTTGACCCATCCATTTGCCCCAGACCTTACGGTATTTCTTCGGACAGCCCCGTGCTTCATATAGGGGCTTTTCCTGTGTGTCACACCAGTCTACCCCTCACGCCACTTCCTGATGCTGGGCGGAGTAGAACGTTTCCAATTGGCGGCTATGTCCCGCTTAGCTATGATCATCGCCGTATTAAAGAACAGTTTTTCATTCCTGGACCCATCCAGCCCATCTGTGATCCCCAGGAGCGTGTGCAGTGGGTCATGGGGGACCTCCCAACCCAGGACCTCCATGAGTTCCTGTTCTATACACCCCCAGAATTGTGCCAAAAGGGGACATGCCCAAACCATGTGAAAGAAGTCTGCCTGGTCTTGGCCGCATCGGGTACAGGAGGCAGTTGGGTATAGGCCGGCCCTGTGAAGGTGAGCGGGGGTTAAGTAGGTAGCGTGCAAATCGTACAGTTGGATCAGGCAGAGCCTGGCCGACGCAGTGACCGTCTTGGGTGCCATTTGTGCGTCCCTCCAGTCCTCCTCCTCCAGTGGACCCACCCATTCCTCCCACTGGCTTCTAAGCCGCTCCAGTGTGGTTGGGGTGTTGTTGGTTAATGAGCGATAAATACGGGAGATACCCTCCTTCCCCAGGTTCCCCAGCATAGTTTGCGCCTCAGGTGGGCTATATTCCGGCAACGTTGTGCCGTCCGGTATGTGTGAGTGGAGAGCATGACGCAGCTGCAGGTATCTGTAAAATTGTGAGGGTTGTAAGGAATACCTGGATTGTAGATCCTGGAAGGAGCATATGTGGTCACGGGTCCACACATCCCCGAGCTGGGAGATCCCGATAAGATTCCAAGACCGAAATCCTTTTAGTGCACTAACCTCCCTTAGCCACGCTCTGTGCCAGAGTGTTGTGTGTTGGGTTAGTTTGTGTGTCCATTTGGTGTGGCGCAGTGATGCCCACCAGGCCAGAAGAACGGTTTGTGTCACCCCAGGTAAAGTTCTAGGTATTGGCCCCCTGTACATCATTGTTTGAATTCGGGATAGACCCAATTCACTCAGTTCTAGCCTGTAGGCTGGATCCGACCATCCCCCATTAAAGCAATCATGTAATGTGAGTAGGCGGGTCGCCAAATAATACAAGTATAAGTTGGTCATCCCCATGCCCCCATCGAAGGCTGGGATCTGGCAATGAGCTAGAGTTAATCGGGGTCTCCGACCACCCCAGAGAAATTTAGTGGCTAGGCTGTCCAGATCTCTGAACCAGGCCCGTGGGAAGCAGAAAGGGGTGTTCTGAATGACATAGAGTTATCTGGGGAGGATCATCATTTTGAACAGGGCGACCCTTCCTAAGGGATTCAGTGGCAGCGTCTGCCATTTGCAAAGGTCTTCCTTAGCTCTTTTCACCAGCGGAGTTATGTTGAGGGACCAGGCGAGATCAGGGAGCAATGCAACCCAAATCCCCAAATATTTGAAAGACTGTCGCCTAAGGAGTATTGTGGTTTGCCAGTCGTAGAAATCCCTCGCTAAGTGTAAGGGGAACAAGACTGATTTACTGGGGTTAAGTCGCAGGCTCGAGGCCTGCTTCAAGGAGTGCAGCACCCGGAGACAGTGGGCGCCAGACTGGGCTGGTTCCGCGAGGAAGAGTAAAACGTCATCTGCATCCAGGGCAATTTTATCCTCTTCCGAGTTGGGCCACTCCCAACCCCGAATGCGGTCGACCGACCGAATGAGGCTCGCTAGGGGGTCTATCGCTAATGGGAAACGCCTCCGATAATACCCCGTTGACTAGCACCCGAGCTTGAGGACGAGAGTAGAGAACCTTCACCATATTGCAAAAATGTGGACCAAAACCCACCTCGGTCAGCACGTCAGCCAGGTACCGCCAATCCACAGAATCAAAGGCCTTCTCAAAGTCTATGAGAAGAAGTGCCAGATAAGGAGTTAGCAAGTGGCGGTTCGCTAGGGCCAGGTGGAGACGATGGAGGCAGTGTCTGGTCCCCTGCAAAGGCATGAACCCACACTGGTCGGGGTGAACCAGTTTGGTGAGGTAGGGCCTCATTCACTGGACGAGGACTGCAGCAAATATTTTAACCTCTGTGTTTATGAAGGAGATGGGGCGGTAGTCAGCGCAGTTAGACAGCGGCGGCTGAGTTTTGGGGAGAACAACAATAGTCGCAACATCTGTCTCGGGGGGGAAAGGAGCCCTTCTCGAGGGCTTTAGCGAAGAGATCAGAGAGGTGCGGGATGAGGATCTCCCGGTATGCAGCGTAGTACTCCTGTGGGAGACCATCTGGGCCCGGGGTCTTGCCAGGCGAGGTGTGCGATATGGCATCATTAATCTCCTCGCGGGTAATGGGGAGGTCCAGGTCAGGGGACTCAGCTGTGCTGAGGCGAGGGATGTGGAGACGACCCGCGCCAAGCAAGTCCGAAAGAGAAGTTTCAGGGTGCTGCGCTGAGTATAGCTCTTGATAGTAGGAGGCGAAAGCCCGGGGCATTGCCAGAGGGGAATGATGTGTCTGCTCATCTGGGCCCACAATCTCCGGAATGATGCGATTGGTCCTCGGATATGTAGCTAGTCTGTGAAGGATCTTCCCGTTCTTGTCACCCCAGCCATACACCCTAGATATAGAGGATCTCCACAGGAGCTTAGCAGCGTTCAAGGAGTGTTGCTTGATTGCGCCCCTTAGGTGTATGAGTTGTCTTTCCTGAGCATCGTCCCGGTCTTCGGGAGGACATTGTTCGAGAAGCAGCTCTTGAGCCTCTCTCAGGTTGGTCTGGTGTGTTTGGGCTTGTCGCTGGAGTTTAAGTTGACCCTTGGCGAAGCCACGGATGGTGGCTTTGCCCGCTTCCCATAGGGTACCAGGAGAAGGGTCAGAGCCGGGATTGGTAAGGAAATATTGCTGAAGTTCTGCCCCAATCGCCTTTCTAAACTCTTTCTCCTGGAGGAACCATGCTTTCATCCGTCAGGTTGGGCGTACCAAGGTAGGAGGTTCCCCAATGCTGAGAAGTACAGGTGAATGGTCTGAGATGCCCCTGGGAAGGATACGGATGTCTCTAATCGTTTGGCAGTCAATAGAGGGGACAAATATAGTATCTATATGTGCATGGGTGCGGTGTGCAGCTGATGTATGAGGGAACTGCCTGCTCTGGGGATGCCAGATTCTCCAGGCATCGCACAGGCCCAGGGAGTCTGCCCAGTTCGCCAAGTGTTTGGCGTGAGTGGTTCTTGTTGCGGACGGTGGGCCTGTAGTTTCAAGGTGGGGATTGAGAACTGCATTGAAGCCGCCCCCAACTATTGTACCACCTAGAGGTAAGGAGGTGAGGAGGTCGGTGGTGCGCTCTAGAGTCATTGTGAACATCGATGGGGGTGAGTAGATAGAGACGAGGTTGAGAGGGTTCCCACCCAACGTTCCACTCAGAGCTACAAAGCCTCCCTGGGGGTCGTGAGTGGCATGTGTGAGCACAAAGGAGAGATTGCGCCCTATAAGGATTGCCACCCCCGAGAGCCCTGGGCAAACCCCGAATGCTGGATTCTATCGTATCCATATCTCGCTAGAAAGGGGCAGTGGTTTCCCATGAGGTGAGTCTCTTGGAGCAGGAGAATGTCAGCTGCCTGGCGTTGGGCATAGCGCAGAACTGCCGTTCGTTTGACCCTGTCCAGAAGCCCATTAATGTTCCAGGAGAGTGTGTGGAGAGAGACTCCGGCGTCATTCGTACATGTCATGGTGGGTGCAGGTGGGATCAGAGGGCCACAAGACCCGGGCTAGCAGTGGGTGCAAATGGGGTCTGGTTTGAGTGCAGGATAGGAAGTGTGACTGTAGATCGCAGGCGGTACGCAGGATTATCATGGTGTACATTAAGGCTGCTGGTGCAGCAATACATTAAAACAACATCAACAACGGCCGCTCGCTACACTGTGTTAGAGATCCTGTGATCACACAGGAGCACAACCAAGTCAGTGGTGGGGGGGAGGATGAATTGTGGATCCAGCACGCACCTTGCTCCCACCCTAGCAGGAGGCCTCAACCCCCTTTATGGTCAGCATTGCGGGGCAGGACTCCAGGTGGGCACCACTAGCACCTTATCGCAGTCCCAGAGGCCCGCAAGAATCACTACGTAGGGCCCAGGTCACTCAGTCCAGGCAGGGCACCGTCCCAGAGGCCCTCCTCCTCAGCCCCTCGGTAGATGGTGACAGAGTGGGCCTGCCGTCGGGCCCACCACCGGGAAGCAACTCACTGCCAGGCCCAGGAGCAACAGTGGGATGAGCAGGACGCAGCAGGCCCCGGTCGAGAAGACCTCCACCGCAAGCCTCCATGCACCCAGGGCGAGGCGGATCACAACGTTGCAGTCTTTCAGGTCAGGGACCCCCCTAGGGGGATCTGAGGCCCCGGTGGAACCCGGGGTTCAAATTCTCTCAGCCACGGGATGGAAGGGGGCCACTCACTGCCTCAGCAGGGCCCAGCAGGTCTGGGCCGCCCTCCGCAACACTCATCATGGCCCAGCGCGGCCCAGCAAGGCCTTCAGCCTAGGTCCGGGGTCGTCAGTGGGCCGCGGGCCGCTTGTGGTCGGCTGGGTGAGGCGATCCGTCATTCACCACCAGCAATCAGAAGAGCCCTCTCTCTCTCGGCTCAGTGCGCAGCCCACGCAGGCTCCTCTCGGCAGGACGGCTCAGGTGCAGGCGAGTGGGCTGGGAGGGTGGCCGCGACCAGGCCGGCACGTCGGCCGCCCCGCGTCGGATCCTCGGGTCCACAGCCAGGATCTGGAGCGTTAGCGGGCAGGTTCTGGAGCTCCGGTGAGGGGTCTCGTCCTCGTGAGACCCCAGCAAGCCGCCGCGTGCAGTCCCAAGCCCCCCGTAGCCGATTAGAGGGAGGCCGGGTCCGCCATCTTGGCTGCCGCTCTCGCAGCTGCTGGTAAAAGGTTGCCCTTGGGTGGACTTAGGCGGCCCACCGGACCCCACAAGGCTGCGGCGCCGTCACAAGGAGAGAAGTACTTTGCGTTCAGGTGCAGGCAGGGCGCCGCTGGCAGCGGATCCTGGAGCTGATGACGGAGGGGTCCAGAGCACTCTTAGAGTGCAACCGCCATCTTGACGCTCCAAGCCACACCCCCCTCCATTATATTATGATAACGCTACGATAACCTGTTTTCCAGATTTCACGATTAAAGTCCAGAAGATGAGGAGCTCCTTCCTGGAAGTTAAAAAACTGTTTCGTGAAAAAGAACTGAAGTACGCAATGCTGTTTCCTGCCAGGCTCGGGTGGTAGCGGATGGGAAAACATGGTTCTTCGACTCCCTGAAGATGCTTGGGATTGGGTGGATGGCTGGAGGAAGCCTGGAAACAATAGGAGCAACCCCCACCAACAAAAAAGTGAGAAGGAATGGCGACAGCCAGTGAGACAATGAAACGGGGAGTCAGCGACGGGCGACAAACGACCCGGCAGTGGCCGGCTCTCGCAGGATCTTAAACCCCCTCCAATGAGAACAGATATAAGCTGAGACTGAGACCGTTTATAAAAACCGCTCACCACAATAGCCAGAAAGTAGGGACTTGATAGTCACAAAACTCCGGAGATCACCCAAGAGACTACTTGCAGAGGAGAACTACTCGACTGGAGCGAATGGGTGCTCCAGAGGTGACTCGATGGACAACGGCGGAGAAGATCTAAGACCCTGCTGAAATGAACTATAACCGTTACAAAGTGGTAAACTGACTGAATGCATGGGGGAAGGAACCCCGGTGGGTGGTAGGCCGACTGGGTCATGCTCTCCATCATCAAGAAATGAGGGACAGGGTACACAGGCACTCTACATGGTTGGGGGTGGGCAATTTGCAAGTCCACATTGCAGGGGAGCAGGGAGGGGGAGACAAGGGGTAGTTTCTTTAGCAAGGTTGTTAGGATTTGTAAGAATATTATATGCCTAGTAAGGACAGTAAAGCACGATACATGTTTCACGTACCGAAATGTCGCAACACAAGACGCTCCCCAGACTGCTCCAGGGAAGCCTGTTGGAATTCCTGTTGACCTACCACCCCTGAACAGGCGGCAAATGAACTGTGGGCTTCCACAACATTTTTATATCCTTGGCCGCATTTTTAGATATTGTAGATGGTAAATTAAACAGGGACAGACCCCACACTTGCGTCACAATCCTTTCCGGGAATGTCAATGGTCTAGGAGATAAAATTAAGCGAGGGGTGGTACTACAATACCTCAAGCAGAAGGCACCTGACATCGCCCTGTTGCAGGAAACTCATATACAAGGGACCTCCTACTGTGCACTTAATAGATGGGGCTATAAATTAGTAGCTCACGCAGGCTATACCAGAGACTCGAGACGTGTGGGTATCTTGTTGCGTAAATCCATTCACTATATTGAAAGTAACGCATGACCCTCTCGGATGTTTTGTGACGCTGTCGGGGCACCGGGAAGGCCGACTTGTAAATATCACGTCTCTCTACATTCCTCAAGATTACATTCCCCCACACTCGCTGACCTCGGTGCACATGTAGTCAATCTGCCACAGGGGCAGCTGCTTATCGGAGGCGACTGTAATGCGGCCCTGAATGCAGTAATAGACCGTTGGCCAGCCAGACGGAGAGATAACACTGGGAAATCACTGGCGGAGTTTCTTTCAGCGACTGGCCTAGTAGATGTCTCGCAAATATACAATCCGACAGCCCAACAGTATACCTTCCACTCCAGGGTCCATGGGAGCTTATCCCGCATAGACTATATATTCGGCTTGGCGGACCACCTACCCATGTTTGTTGAGATGACCCACCGCCCAAGAGGTATTTCTGACCACTCTCTGCTTAGTGCCTCCTATGGTGAAACGCCTCAAATGGGAGAAATCAAATGTCGCTTAATCCATGGTACCTCAAAATACCAGGTATTAAGGAAGACCCATTGAAAACGACAATTAATTATTTTGAAGAGAATAATGGGTCAGTAGAATCGGATCAAACTGTTTGGGAAGCCTACAAGACAGTAATTAGAGGTCAGGGAGTCTCGCTAATATCCAGTCATAAAAAAGAGAGGAGGAAGCAGCTGACAGTGGTGGAAGAGGAGATTCGGAAACTAGAATCCGATCTAATGCTATCGGACACCCCAGAGGGGCAACATGGGCTACAAATCAAGCAAAATGAATATAGGGACATAGCGGAGGAGAAAGCCAGAGCAGAACACTGGGCGACACTCTATCGGCTATATGAGGTGGGGGAAACAGCAGGCAAGCTGCAGGTGTTGCTAGATAGGAGAGGCTTCTAGAAGGGTGTTCGAAATTACTTCAGAAAAGGGAGAACCAATTAGAGGCCGACAGGGAATAGCTGATGCCTTTGCAACATACTATAAAAAACTGCGTGCGTCGTCCACACTGATCACCCAGGTGGAGGCTAGGGAACTGCTATCCACCCTCAGTGTTCCCTCCCTTGATGAGACTGATAGAGATAGCTTAGAATTAGAACTTACTGAAAGTGAAGTGCTGCAGGCCATCAAGGCATTAAATGCCAGGAAAGCAATGGGACCAAACGGCCTGCCAATTGAGCTATACAAATTAACAGCATTCACAACGGCCCCATATCTGTTAAGGATGTTTCGGAAAATCGTCAAAGCAGGGAAGCTGCCCAAAAATCAAAGATTGGCCAACATGGTAGTCTTATACAAGGACGGTAAACCACCAGACGACTGCGCATCATACAGACCAATAATGCAGAAGTGAAGATTTTAGCGTAAATTCTGGCGACACGCCTGGTCCCGTTGATGCATACGTTGGTCCACCCCGATCCGTCAGGATTCATGCCGGGTAGAAACACCTCACATAACCTAAGGGGCCTTCATGGAATGCTAGGAAGAGCTCACAGTATTAGGGAAGCGGCGGTTGTAATGTCACTAGATGCTAGAAAAGCGTTCGACATGATAAAATGGCCCATTTTATTTTCGGTGTTAGAGAGGCTGGGATTCAGAAACACATTCTTGGCATGGGTCTGACTCCTATACTCAGAACCCATAGCGCATGTGACAGTGAATGGGGGACGATAGACAGTTTTCACACTACACAGGGGAACGAGGCAGGGATGCCCCTTGTCGCCTTTGATATTTGCCCTAGTTTTGGAACCCCTGGTGGTGTGTATATGAGGTGACCCGCTTATCAGAGGACTCAAATGGACAGTGGAGTGGGAGGACAGAATCTCCCTCTTTGCCGATAATATCCTCTTGTATCTGGCCAGCCCTTATTCTTCCCTGCACAGAGTGCTTCACATATTCACCTTGTACCAAAAGTATTCAGGGTATACTATAAACTGGGATAAATCATTGATATACATCCTCCGGGCCGCGAATCCGAGGCTTCCTAGAACCTGTACAGCTCGTGTGATGATAGAAAGATTTAAATACCTGGGAATCTATATAACCAAAGACCTGGTGGTGTTTTACAACCATTATCTAGACCCCCCCCTGCACCGCCTATGGGAAGACGTACGACATCGGAGGACTCCACCCCTGTCATTATTAGGCAAGGCTTCCCTATATAAAATGATGGTGCTTCCCCGCTTCATATACATTTTGCAAAACACACCATATTTGGTCCCTCCTGAATACTTTCGGGAAGTAGAAGCGGAGGTACGGGCACTCCTCTGGGATGGGGTAACTCCACATATATGGTTGAACAAACTGACTAAAAGTTGGTATGATGGTGGCATTGCGCTTCCAGCGTTGTAGTACTACTACTGGGCAGCACAACTTATGGTGATTAATCGATGGGTCCATGTAGCCCGAGACGAACTAGCCTATAAAATGGACAAACATAATATGGGATTGGGAGGCTACCTTAGAGCTCTCTATTGCGGGAAACAGGAGACACGAGTGAATACCCCAATGTCCACAACGGTCAAACTATGGCACGTAGCGTCAGATGCGCTGGGGTGGAAAGATAAGATCACTCTGGCCACACCACTATGGGACTCAAGCCGCCTGGGGCTACTGGCTGCCCAACCGGGCTTTGATAAGTGGGACCTCATCGGCCTCTCCAGGGTGGGCAATTGGTGGGTGGGGGGGAAGATCAGATCCTTTGCTGTCCTTTAAAAAGAGTACGAGCTGGCCTCTGCTGAGACCTTCCGATACCTCCAGATACGACATGCTTTGCAACGAGCCATCCCTCTGGAAATAGGCCCCCAGTCTCTTCCCCCTTAGAGGATAGGCTTCTAGATGATTATCTGCATGAAAAAGGCAATTTCATTAACCTACTGAAAAATATTAAACAACTCCTCCAGAACTCTGGAGAGAGCGCATACCAGATGGGAGGTGGATCTAGGGAGTTTAAGTGATGAGGAGTAGCAGGAGGCGCTCGAATTCTCCCGGGAGGTGGCTATACGGTCGGCTTTTGGCTGATCCAAATGAAAATACTCCAAAGGACATACTACACATGCACTACACTAGTTAAAATGAGTATTTGGACTCAGCACTATGCCCTAAGAACTGTCGCCAGGAAGGTACGTTTCTGCAACTGTGGTGGGATTGCCCCATGATCCGGGAATACCTGAATAAGATTGTTACCTCCATGCGGAGGATATCTGGGAAAGAGATGGAGGCATCTCCTCAATGGTGCCTATTAAACATCTGCGGGAAAACTGAATTAGCGATGGGAGAAAGACTATGGGTTACACTGGCCTTTATAGTGGCCAAACACAACATAGCACGCAAATGGGGTGCTGGGTCCGGGCCAGTGTTTACAGACTGGGAAACCAACATGGATTGGTGTATGCAAGCGGAGAGGGTGACCTACGACGGAAGGGGCTGTCCACACAAATGGACAAAGATTTGTCTAAGGTGGAATTAGAGCAGAGGGATGCTCTGCCTACCGGTTAACAGCAATTCCCTATTCGAACAGATATAAGGGCGAAATATGATAGCAACTTGATGGAGCCATTCAAAAAGGGAAGGGGTAAATAGAGCAATATAACACATAAGAAGGGGAATGTCCTGATAAACATGCAACATGTAACTCGTAACCATATGCTGAGCAAGATGATTGTTACTGTCTTTTGTTTTGGTGTAGATTACAATAAAAAGAATGTCAAAATGAAAAAACAACAAAAACAAAACCTGTTGTAAAAATTGGAACTTGATGAATGAAGTGGATCTATGTGATTCTGTAGCTAGTGCATTTACTGCTAAATTCTGGAATCTGCTCATATGTCACATAATTTCTGATGTAATTTGCTAAGTTTACAAAAAAGCTTCCCAGAAAACAAATGCTGTTAATAAAGGTGCTCTGTCTTTTATTCTTTTGGCACATTAATTATGCAGATCTTGCCACCTAATTTTGTCCTCCATGCTTCATTCTCCTTTTTGTTTGGTCTGAGGCATTCTCCTTAAAAGCATGAAAATGGTAAAGCTCTCTACATATGCATTAAAAATGACAATACCTTCAAATCCAGTAGTAGGAAGAGTTGCCCATTTCCAATGCTTAGTAATAAGATGACGCTCTGTACATTTTAATTTCTTTGGGCAAAAAGGGCAAAAATCACTTTTACAGTAGTTGAGGGGAAACTTTTGTTTGCTGGAAAATTTGTACTTCTTGTCTATTAAGTTATTCTTTGAAAACAGATAATAATAAAAGAGATAGTTAATATTTATCTCTCTGCCGTCCTTATAACAAATATGCATGAGAATTAACACAATGATGAAAATCAGAACTGGAAAGCTATAGTGCTGGTTATAAATAAATGTGAAAAACAAAATACAGAATGAAAACATTTGATATTAAAATTTTATATCAAGACCGGGAGGCCAATGTTATGCAGTAAATCTTTTATTGCCACCACTCAGAAGCACCGCTAAAGTCAGGACCCCACTACCAATACAAATTTAACTGCTTCAAACATGCAACAAAGCAATATGTGACAAAAACATACTACTCGTAAATCATATAAAAACTCAGATATTTTAAAAGAGTCCATGAAGCCTTTGAATTACCATCCTGGGTAATCTTGAGAAGATCATTTAGACTCTGCCAAATGAACCACCGGTTTGCCAGAGAGCTAGAGAAATGTCCACCATAATGAGAGATCCTCACTGCCTGAAGGGGATATCTCAGCTGTGCAGGGAGAAACCACAATGATGACACCATTCAGAGCACTGCTTTTTTAACAAGTGGCAGCATATTTAAAGCATTCACTCTGCAAACGTTTTTTCTCAAAAAACAAACTGCCAAAGCGGTAGTTAATTTTTTGATAAAAAACCTAATGGCCATGATACCTGAGAATTTGCTCCCTGGCCATCCAGGCCATTATTATTTTTTTTAAACATGTCCACTGTGCATCATATAGCAGACATAGGTATGGGAAATGAGTGATAATCACCTTGCATTTAATAGTGCAGGATGACCATCATTCAAACCTATTGGCTTCTTGGTTAATGAGCCTACCAAGGGAACCTCTACTTTTGGAGAAGTTGGAGCCTTGTAGATTTACAGTGCGACTTTTTCAGGAATCAGGTAGTTATATCATGAAAAGTACAAAGAGAAAAGAACAGGACCAGGTTGAAGAAAGTGGAGAATTTGCCTATGGTGGCTGGGACGAAGGAATAGAAACTGTCAGAGCACAAGGACCAATCAGAGTACCCATCCCAGGCCACAGGATGAGACAAGCGCTTCCAGAGGACTTTGAGTACAAGCAGCTGGAAATACTTGGTGGCTAGCAACGTGCTTCCTAAGTTAAAGTTCCTGGTTCTCTCTGTTACTTCATGTTAGTGTTTTAACAGCTTTCTTTTGTTTGCCCCACCTTTTGTATTTCATTCATGTAGATGATTTTTCATCCCACTGATGTTCCCTGTGGCATTTACCCTGCTGCTTCCTGTCGTCCTGACTTGGAGAGAATATCTTGGTAAGGTCCATGGTATATACAGCACGTCAGTTGGAGCTTATGGTGAATCTAATGTGTCATGAGAGCTCATTTTTATCATTCCTATTGAACCACTACTGAAATCTATACTTTGTTCTGTAAAGATTGCACCCTGCTGCTGGTAAGCACATAGGATCTCTCCAGTAGCATTCACCTGGTAAAGTTCCACAAACTCCTTTACACCCTTCTTCTCCCTTCATAGAGTTTTTGTTCTCCAGATATACATGATCTGTATTTTAATTGTTTTATAGCATTATTGTGCTTATTATTCGTTTTCCAGCTTCTTTCAAGGCACGTCATCCTGCCATTGCAAGAAAATGACCAAATATACCTGTGACACAATGAGAAAACAAACAACTACCTTTGCTATCACAGTATTATCTTTGATTGAGACATACAGACAACAATATTTGATTTGTTGAGTCCATTTCACAGAGTACAAAGTTATAGATGGTCCACAAAATCTCGACTGCAATCTCAAAGTTCAACTCTTGAAGCCTGTACCTTCATCAATTTTGTAACATTTAAGGACATTTTTACAATTTGGACCACGTTTGACATGCTGGGGTTGTTCCTTACGCCCTTAATGCAAGTTCTCTATGTAGTTGCTTTGCATAGCTTCATGTTGCTTGGCCTAAGATCCAATGAAGCTGTCAGCTTCATGGTGTGGCATTGCGGGTTTGCAGACCACTCGATAACGGATCCGATGAAGCCCTCAGGTAGGAGTGGGGCATCTCTGTGGGACCCAGATGGGATGGTACGGTGTGGCTCTGTAAGGCTTTGCATCTCACGGAGTACACGCTAATGCACTTTCAGCTGTGCAGGGGGCTCTACAGGACTCTGCATCACTTGGGGTAAGATATGTTCTGAAGTCTTCAAGTGGAAGCTGAACAACTGAGAGATGCTCTACAATGCTTCGCTTTTAATCTGATGAATCTTTCATTTAGACAGGGTAGATCTTTCTCTAATGCTAGCAAAGGGTCCAAAACCTAGAAGGCACCTCTTGAGGATCAGGACTGACTCCAGCAGATGCCAGCAGCAGGGCTCAGGCAGGTCCAGTTGGAGTTGGTCAGCTAGGCAGGTGCAGGGAGGTCTCTGGAAGCTTTTTGTGTCCCTGTATATCACATGCACGGTCAGCTAACTAACCCTTGGAGTCATTCTGGGTAGCCTGGGTTCAAGGAAAGCAGGATAAATCTTCCTTGTCCAGTCAGCAGGGCAGTACTTCTTCCTCAGATAGCAGGGCAGTCCTTCTGCTGAATCTTCAAACAGGTCCATGAAGGTTCTGATGAGATGTTATGAAGGTCCTATTTTAATACCTAGTGCCAGCCCTTGTGTTGGGCAATTCCCTGACCTACCCTCAAAACTGGTTCTGGTCTGTTATTCCCCTTACCCTGAGTTTGATTCCAAACTGTCTAGGTGGCAAAAAGCAGGATAGGCTTGGTGTCAGGTTCCTTTGTGTGTGCTGCAGGCTGAGCCCTTTCCAATCCATACAGGGCAGGATGCAGCCACCCTGTCATGAAGACACACTCATCACACATTGGCCTACTTTGTTCTCATGTCTGGAAGAAATACACCTACCACAACAGCAGAGCCATTCACAGTCATGTGACCCAGAACACTGTTGGAAAGGCACCGTTAATTTTGTCAAGAAAATGACAACCTTTTATCAGTGCATAAAGAACAATTGATGGACAGAATGCAGAACAATGTCATACATTCACCCCAGTACATAGATCTGGGCCTAAATCCATCATTTTTTTGCTCACCGTGCCATTCCAGTTTGGACCCAGCCATATGCAAATCAGTCTTGACCCTGCGCCCAATGGGAACAGTCCAACCCGAACTGCCAGGCCAGGTCCTCCCTGGACTGGAAACAAGCATCCTAGGACCTGTTTCGGGCTTTCAGCCCTCATCAGCCAGGATAGCTTGAGTCCAGTGGCATGGAGAGCACGGGACCCACATCTGGGAATACCCGTCCCACTCGGGGTGACAAATGCAAAAAGAACAATTGATGGACAGAATGCAGAACAATGTCATACATTCACCCCAGTACAGAGATCTTGGCCTAAATCCATCATTTCTTTGCTCACCATGCCATTCCATTGCCACTGGATTCAAGCTAGCCTGGCTGATGAAGGGTGTTACCCAGAAACCGGTCCCAGGATGCTTGTTTCCGGTTCAGGGAAGACCTGGTTTGGCAGTTCGGGCTGGACTGTTCCCATGAGGAACAGGGTCAAGACTGATTTGCATATAGCTGGGTCTGAACTGAGGTGGCGAAGTGAGCTAAAGAATGATGATGGATTCAACGCAGATTTGTGACTGAGGGTGAGTGTCTGAAAAGTTTCAGGGCTCTGTCCATCATCTCTTTGTGTTTGCTTTGTTCGCCCTAAGTTGGCAGGGTTTGCCCAGACGTGGGTCCCTTGCTCACTTTGCTACTGGGTTCAAGCTAGCCTGGCTGATGAAGGGTGTTACCCAGAAACCGGTCCCAGGATGCTTGTTTCCGGTTCAGGGAAGACCTGGCTTGGCAGTTCGGGCTGGACTGTTCCCATGAGGAACAGGGTCAAGACTGATTTGCATATAGCTGGGTCTGAACTGAGGTGGCGAAGTGAGCTAAAGAATGATGATGGATTCAACCCAGATCTGTGACTGGGGGTGAGTGTCTGAAAAGTTTCAGGGCTCTGTCCATCATCTCTTTGTGTTTGCTTTGTTCACCCTAAGTTGGCAGGGTTTGCCCAGACGTGGGTCCCTTGCTCACTTTGCTACTGGGTTCAAGCTAGCCTGGCTGATGAAGGGTGTTATCCAGAAACCTGTTCCAGGATGCTTGTTTCCGGTTCAGGGAAGACCTGGCTTGGCAGTTCGGGCTGGACTGTTCACATGAGGAACAGGGTCAAGACTGATTTGCATATAGCTCGGTCTGAAATGAAGTGGCGAAGTGAGCTAAAGAATGATGATGGATTCAACCCAGATCTGTGACTGGGGGTGAATGTCTGAAAAGTTTCAGGGCTCCGTCCATCATCTCCTTGTGTAACCTTTTATTAGTGGCATTTTCAAAATTGTAACTTAAAAAGAGGTTTGTAAATTACAATTCATTTGAGTGTAAACCGTATATTAATCTGTCCCATTCTGAAGTAAGCACTTATAATTATTTAATCCAGTGGTAGCCTATGGAAGTAATAGGCCTTTCAGCAGTGAAATACAACATTAGGAGTTTTTAACTGTCAGGACATGTAAATCTTGAACACACATGCCCTACGTTTTAAACACCATTTCACCTACTCATGAGCATTTAGGGCCAACCTTAGGGGTAAGCATATAAGTATTAAAAAGGAAGGTTTAAGCCTGGCAAAAGTTCATTTTGCTAGGGCGAAAGGGTACTTCAACATTGCAGTACAGGCTGCAGTGACAAGCCTGAGACATTTTTAAAAAAGGCTTCTTTATTGGGTGGCACAAAGAGTGCTGCAACCGACCAGCAGCATTAAACTTACAGGCCCAGGTACATGTAGTCCCATATACTAGGGGCGTTGAAGTAAATTAAATTTATCAATCAGGTGTGGGACAGCATTACAATGTTGTAAGGAGAGAGCACAAACACTTTGTCACTGTTTAGAAAGAAAAACTGCACAGAGCCCTAAAAGCCAGCAAAGAAATGATCAGCAAAGGAAGGCAGCGGAAGGCAAAAATCTGAGATGACCCTGCAGAAAGGACCCGATCCAACACTGTTTTATTTTATTCTGTGCATGGGGACTCTGCTAAGCAGGCACCTGTGAATGTGCTATGACCTCTAAAACATATTGAATTGGTGTACTCATAATTAGAATATATAACATACCTATAAGTCACTAGTATATGGTACAATGTGTACCAGGGCCTTTAAGGTAAATGTCACTAGTGGACTGAAGCACACATTGTTCCACCCAACTACAGTAGCAGTGTAAACAATACTGCAGGCCTGGCACTGTGGCCTGCCTGTACAGTTCTAAAACTCAACATTGAAAATAACCCCATCTGTCAGGCCTAACCCTGCCTTTTAAATATAAATGTCACCTCTAACTACACTGTAATGTCCATAAGGCAGTGTGCATGAATTTAAATCAGGACATGTAAAAGTTACATTTTAAACATGCCCTTATGGTAAAAAGGCTTAAAAAGCCATATTTTACATTAGCAGGGATAGCTGCTCCATGGGGAAGAATTGGAATGCAATATTACATTTAATACTGCTATCTTGGCAGAGGAAACAGCTACAAAATTTATTTTTGGACTTTCAAAAATATTTATCACAATGTCAGTTCACTGGGAAAGTCAAATTTGTGATAACGATTTTGGCAAAGGTACTTTTAGAAATGTACCTCATCCCTGCCAAAAAGCCTCTAGAAGCTCATTTGCATGTGCTTTGATCCAAGAGCTGAATAGCCCCTTGATGAAGTGTGAACTTGCTCCCAAAGATGAAGCAAATGCCTTGGGTTTTGGAAGGTGTTCTGTGCCTTTAACAGGATGATCATCTGGGTTGTGCCTATGATCTTAATTATCTTCAAGGAGTTGTACCATGTCACAGGCAGAGGTAAGTAACCCTAAGCATGCCCCCTCTTTTGTACATCTTGTCAGCCAGACACCAATCCCAGTGGGAGAGAAGTAGCCTCTACAAATAGTTTTGAGTGAACTGCTGCAAAAATTGGGTAGTGATACTCCTGGGACCTTTTGGCCCTATTGGCTAGGTAGAGGCCAGGAGTCACTTAATTGCCATCTTTAATTGACTTATAATTCCCTAGTAAAGTTGTATACCATATACCTAAGGCAAGTAAATGAAATGCTACTAGGGTATGTTAATAATGAAAAATACGATGTACATGTACGCCATGATATATTTACGTATAACAACGAACTCTCATCACTGTTGTCAAATCTATCCAATATGACCTCCCCATCAACCAGAGTCAGAAATATATGGTCAGGCAGGCCCTGCGACAAAGGTCTGAAGCAACTGATTGACAGATCACAGGTGGTGTGACACGTAGCCCATAGACAAATGCATGAACTGGGAAAACCGAGATCAATCAATCAATCAAATAACTTTATTCGCATTTAGTGAATGCATAAAAGTACAAATAATTATCATAATACGAATTGATCGAGAGATATTTTAAAACAGTTAAAAACTTTCATTTTGTATATTTACCTATTAAAAATACCATAGTTTAAGTGCATCCACATTTCTAAAACTAGCAGCTATACATCATAAGAGGAATATTTACACTAATCAAATTGTGATTATATCACCATCACGTAGGCAATTCATTTTTCTTTTACAGATTCAATTTAACGTGTTAGCTAACTAGCAGCAATTTAATTAAAAACAGTATTAACAATTGATGACGGTTGGTAAGAATAATCACGTAAAACAACACCCCTATTTGAGGATCTTCTCCTAGTCCGAAGAACGGAATATAAAACGTTTGCTAATGTAAAACAAATATAGGGTGTTTCCAAAGAGTAAATAACTAAAAGAGCTAGGGAATAAGAGTGTAGGCTCAGTTTACTTTACAAGGGGGGGGGATATACTGTTTCCTTTCAATCTTATAGAAGCCACAGAAAAATAAAATGTGTGGCATCAATTGGGTAGACAGGCCATCACAGGGACATGGCGTTAAGTTGGTTAGTGAATGTACAGATGCTGGGTAGCCTGCCATGAGGGGAAAAAAGTTTAACCTCATCCTTGTTAATAGATATCGGTGGGTATTATTGGTCACGAAAGAGAGATATGAATCGTGACCCGTGCGTACTCTAGGCAACGTGTGGTAATGTATTTTTTTTTTTATAACATATTTTATTGATTTTATATAACATTAGCATAAGTAAAAAGGCCTTATATCATTACATTGTAATCATGCAACACATCATATACAGTTCCATTATTTGAATAGAAATTCCTTGTAGGGTCCTTGTTACCCTTTCATACACCTTGAGTGGCAGTGCGTTGCTTCATGCGCACAATAGGTAATGTTCATTTCTGTGGGCCAGTATTTGTCATTATTACCCATACTCGACCTTTATATATCAGCCAATATATGTCAATATGAAATCAAACACATTCGCAGAAATACATCCATCATTTTACATCTAACTTACTATAACTAAATCCTCCCCCTCCCTTCTCCCACATGCCCGGCAATCGCATTCCATTGCCTTTATGTCCCCATGCTCATATCATTTACTTATAATCATAGTCTCCCTATATGCAGACCTGTCAGTAGTCCATCATGTACTGTATTGGTTACTGTTGACATCGCACTGAGGGCCGATTCCGATTTCGGCCGGAAGGGCACCGAACGATGGCCGGAGCCCTTCCGACCGAATCGGAACGTGCCGGCCAGATTCCTTTCCGACCGAGCCATTCCGATGGGCTCGGTCGGAAAGGAATCCGACTCGGATTTCCGGATGGCTTCCGACGGGCTCGGAGAGCCTGTCAGCCGTCCGGAAATCCTTCAGTACTCCCCGGCCGCCTCTTCACGACCGAGGGAGTACGATGGCAGTTTTCACTGCCTTTTCGTGCCGGTCTTTCCGGCACGAAAAGGCAGTCGGTAACTGTCTTTGGGGGCCCCCAGTAGGGCCCCCATGGGTGCGAGGCCGCCGAATGGCGGCCTGGGGGCACCTATGGTGCCCCTCTGTTGATCCCTGCACCCGGTGGCAGGCACCTTGGGGTGCCGGCCACAGGGTGCAGGGATGAACTGCACCCCTGCTTTTCACAATGCAAACATGCATTCCGCTCGGAATGCATGCTCCCATTGTGAACTATACGAGTGCGACCGAACAGGGTTCGGTCGCATCGTACTTGCAGGGCCGTAACCGACGACAGCAGGTCGGTCGGTTACGGCTCTCTGACCGATGTCGGACGGACCTGAGTCCGTCCGACATCGGAATCGGCCCCTTAGTTGTGATAAAAAACGTCAACCAGGGGTTTGAGTAGGTGCAACTATACCCCCTCAGTACGATTGTATGTCAATCGCAGCAAATTCATCCATTAATGCATTCCACTCCATAGAGATCGGTGTTTTGCGCAACCCCCTGTGTTCTTCTCTTTGCAATTCAGCCCCTTCCGCTTTACCCCATCTGATCATTTCCACATGCCATTCCTGCAAAGATGGCGCTCTGGTAGCTTTCCATCGTGTTGTAATGTTTCTTTTGGCTAGTAAAAGGGCAAGATGTGCGAACTTATGAAGTGGGCTACCTTTCTTCCCTTGCGGTCCCAATCCCAGTAAGCAGTATTCCATTGAGTCATTATTCCGCACTGGGGTGATATCCTTCAATATTTGACATACAGACGCCCAGTAGTGTCCCAATCTCTGGCAATCCCATAACATGTGTATTAGTCCCGCATCAGGGGAATGACAGCGCGGGCATGTATCCCCGTGCCCGGGAACATGGTGCTCAATCTTCGCGGGGTCAAATAAGCCCTGTGCACTAGCATAAGCTGGATGAATTTAAATTTGGGATTACAAGATACTTTCTTTGGATGCCCCAGAATGATGGCCCATTCCTTATCTGTGAGTATGCGTCCCACGTCCCTATCCCATTTATCACGGAGTGGCTGTAGTGATACCGCTGCTACTGTACGGATCCCCTGATATAGCCACTTTGTCAGGTGAGCCCCGTTTCCCATTAGGTATTGCATAGTAAGTAGTGCGTGTGTGTCTGGTTCGCTACCCCCTGAGCCCAAGTGTCCCGAATAAATCTAGAGACACTAGCGTGTAATAGGAACAGTCTATTCGGCACTCCATGCTCTCGTACAAAGGCGTCATGTGACATTAGGGTACCCTCTAAAAGAACGTCCCAATTGTAGTAATCCCTGCGTCTGTCCAATCCGACAATTGTCGACTAGTAACTACACCCGACTGTGTGGGGATACCTATCAGCGGAATGGTAGGAGCATATGGTGACATCTGTTTTGTATATCTCAATGCGCTTCTCCAATATATTATCGCTATTCGTAACAGATGGGGTGTCGATGCTGGGATCTTGGCCTTGGGCAGTAAGAGCCTATGTATGTCTCCGCGTTCCCACGCCTGACGTGTCATATCTAGTTCCTGTAGGTTGCGACCCGCCACCCAATACGCCAGCCATTGTAGCTGGCTTGCATAGCAGTACGCCTTCAGGTCCGGTGCCCCCAGTCCCCCTTGTTTTGTACTCAGTTGTAAATTCATGAGTCCAATACGTCTGCGCCCGTACCCCAGATCAACTCTATTACTAAGGAATTCAACAATTTAAAAACCCCTGCCGGCACAATTATGGGTAGATTGATGAAATAGTAAAGCAATCTTGGAAGCAGCACCATCTTGGTTATGGCAACCCTTCCTGCCACCGATATGGGCAGAGAGGTCCAAAATTTAATTTGGGTCTTGAGGGCAGTTACCGCACGGGTTAGGTTGCCGTCTAATAAATCTGTCGTATTCCGGTATATCTGGATTCCCAAATACCGAAAGGTATCAGGTGCTATGTGAAATTTCCACTGCCCAAAGCATAACTGTCCATTACGTGTGTGGTCAGCAAAAAAATAGGCATAAGATTTATTGGCGTTTATCGAGAGGCCTGTTAATTCCTGGAAAAGAGCAAAAGTGGAGGGCAGAGGTTCAAAATCCACATCCATATTATTGATATAGAGGATGAGGTCGTCTGCGTATGCAGAAACAATATGTGTCGTGTGTCCCCTCATTATTCCCTTGTATCCCATTAGGGTCCGGAGTCTATGCAAAAGGGGTTCCAGCGCCAGTATAAACAATAACGGCGATAGTGGGCAGCCCTGTCTCGTACCTCTGGCTACACTGTACTGCTGTGAGATATGCTGTCCCGTACGTGCTCGTGCTGTGGGGTTCATGTAGAGCAGTCGCACCCAGTTAAACGTGTGGTAATGTATAACCGTGATTTTGCTTTGATTCCGTTGCCGTCTTTCAGCCTCGCATTTGTTAAAAAAGGCCTCTTTTAGTTTGTTCTTAGGAAAGAGCGTACACTTACTGGGTGATGTGTACAAGAAGGCCAAACCCAGATCTATAAAAGACTTCCTAACATATGCAAGCCAGGGAATACAATTGGCTTGGTCAAGGTTGATAATATCATTAATTACGGCTTGGTTCAACCCAACCGAGTCCCTTTTCCATATGCGCTACCATAAAAGGAGCGGGGCCAGTTTAACTATATCAGTGATAAAGGGAGGCCCAGTTCGTTGTGTGCGATCAAATTTGAACAGCCTGGGTTATATGAAAGCAGTTTTTTAACAAACTTATCCTCCACTTTCTGCAAAGCACCCACTTCAGCTGTACCCCAAATTCCTGCGCTGTAGGTAGCTACGGCAACAGATTTTGCCTGGTATATTTCAAACATTTCCCTGATTGATTTTTTGCCTAATTTAGAGGCAAATTTCCACAGGGCGACTATGCTTTTTTGTAACATATTTATTCTATTTGTAATCATGGCGGACCAGTTCAATTTAGAGTAAAAAAGATGCCTAAATACATAAAGGACTCTACTCGTTCCAGAGTGCCCCCATCTAAGTTAAATAAAATAGACCTTTTCCTTCCCATTTCTGCTGTTAATATAAAGGTTTTCGATTTCACCAACAAACCCAATTCGGCCATAAAAGATGAATAGGAGTTAATCAGGCGCTGTAGGGCCATAGGTGTCCTGGCCATCAAGACCGCATCATCTGCATAGAAAGGGCTGGCAGCGATATGCCGCCTGATGATGGAACGTCCAAGCACTGTGCGGTCAAGACTTTGTTGCATTTGTTGGTATATAAGGAGAAAAGAAAAGGGGCAAGAACGCAACCCTGTTGCACCCCCTTTTCTATTTTAAATGTCTCTGTGCTTTCCCCCTGTTTTCCAAATCTACTACAGCTACGGCCTCTCTATAGAGATCCCTGATAAAACAAATTATGGATTTGTCCACGCCCATAGACTCCAGAAGGACCCATAATTTTGAGTGGTCCATGCAGTCGAAGGCCTTGGACAGATCCACAAAAGCCCTATAAAACTGGACCTTCTTCGCACAGACATACTTTGCTGCTAGTAGGGCCAGATTTAGCCCTTGGTCAATAGTTCCCCTCACCTTTCTGAACCCATATTGAGTTTCTGCTAAAATGTTGTTGGAGGATGCCCATTCCTCCAGCCTATTTATGAGCAATCGGCCCATTAGTTTGGCAGTGCTGTCTAGCAAAGAAATTGGGCGATAACTTGCAGGATTCATGGGGTCACCTTTCTTGTATATTGGAATGATCACCAATTGTTTCCAGGATACTGGAGATCCCATTTTAGAAACTGCATTAAAAACTTGTGTTAATAACGGGATCCATGAATCTTTATGTGTAAGGAAAATATCCAGAGGGACCCCATCCGGTCCAGCAGCCTTTAAGGCTGGCGATTGGGAGAGTGCAAGATCAATTTCCTCTATGGAGAACTCAATCCCCCGGTGGACGATCATCGAGTCATCCAGATTATTTGGAGCTCTGTCCTTCACTACATTAAAAATACTCTTTAAATGAGAGAGCCAGGAGGATTCGTCTATGTGGGTGTCAAGAGAGGGCCCTCCCTCTTCCTGTAGGAAGGGGGAATTTACTACCTGCCAGAATGCCTTACTGTCTTTACTTTTCGATGCCTCTCCCAATTTTTCCCAAACTTCATCCCATAGCTGCTTTTTCTTCACCATTCTAGCTCTCTTATAATCAGCACGCAATGACCTTATTAGGTCTTTAATTCTAGGATTCGATTTTAGAGCTGTGCGAAGAGCTCTAGAAGCCTTTGAACAGTTTAACTCGAACCACTTTTTCGTGGATGGAGTGTTTCTCATAAATGGGCATGTAAGATTAGATTTTATAGATGTTAAGATTTTGTTGAATGATATTATTACCTGGTGATTGTCAGTGTTAGGTTCTAGACAAGTTTCAGTCTTGGGTAAGACCTCTTTGATATACCTTTGGGAGGAAATGAGTTGTATCGATTTTCTCCCATATAAGGGTAAATCCATTTTTCTTGCTCAGTATCGGTTTAGGGGTACATAAAGGTCTTAATTTAGCATCAAAATACCAAGCAAGCTTAAAGGCAAGGAAAGCATGGTCACTAAACTCTGTCCACTCTACCTTAATAGACTTAATACTGCGCATATTGTTGGATTGAGTGATTATAAAATCAATTGTCGATGTGACTCCGTTGCGTTGGAAAGTGGTGAGGAGTTGGCCTGTCATTTGGTGACATGGATTTATTATTTTTAAATCCCAGGTTAATAGGAAACTGTTTAAAATGTTACCATAATTATGATGCACAAAGTGGGTAAGGAGCAAATCATTTGAATCAGTAACACCACAAGTATGGTGATCTGTTTTAAGACAACAATGTATATCAAAGTCTCCTGCCCATATTAAAAAGAGAGTTTGTGGATGAAATGTGAAAAGAGCTTCCAGTATTTCCCTAACTTGTCTATCACATGTGTGGGATTCTTAAAATTATTGTTATAAAAATTAATCAATAACAGATCGACTTTCCCAGGGGCTTCAGCCAAAATTATGTGAAAATGAGGGGAATTATTAATAACCTTCAACTTACCTATGGTGATCGAGTTTGAGGTAAGGGTAAGTAAACTCCCTTAGATCTGCCACCAGTTGACGGGACTGCTGGCGTAACATAAGAACGATAACCATCTACAAACAAAGGCTGTTCTGACCAGGTTTCCTGGAAGCAGATGATATAAGAAGTTAGGAAGACTTTATGCCAGTTTGAGTTATCTTTTTTGGTTCCGTATCCTGCTATATTCCATGATAGAAGCTTTACGTCTCTGCTGGAATCTTGTGAATGGTGCATTGTCGGTGCCGGGGAGGTAGATGAAATATCATTAGTTCGTATTGAGGGGATGCTATTTGTTAAATCAGAACTAGCCAAGCAAGCCCGTTCTACAGATACCAGACCAGAAGCCATTTGTTCAGAGGACAGTCAATCATAAGCCTCCATATCTTTTAACGTTGAGTACCTGTTAGATAAGGGAAGCGGGCGGGAGCCACCTTTGCATGCTTAGGGCCAGGTCTCCTGGGATAGTATTCCTGATTGGCGCATGCTGTTGCGGGCCTATAAAAGAAGCCAAGAGGAACTGCATAAATCTGGGAATCAAGAGAAGGGGAAGCCGGCAGACTTCCTAATAAAACTCTAACCAAACGTTCATTATCAAAATACAAAATTACACAGTCATTATTAACTGATTTTATATAAGTCCCTATCCACTGTGTTCTTCTAGCCATTATCAAGTGATTTTGAATCAGGTGTCCTTTTTCTGAGTTTTGGTTCAGCTAATGTCGAGCCTTGTCCATCAATTGGATTGAAGATTCAAATAAATGTGGGCACAATAAAGGTACGTTTACCAAATTTACAACAAAAGGGCATGCAGCAGGAAAAAGATTCATATGTTTTTGGTTTAGTCTATTATGTACCTGCCTGGATGGTCGGATTGCCTTACCCTGTGTACTTGATATATATTGTGATTGTCCTTTATTCCTTAAGTCTTTTGTAGACACCTGCGGTGGGCAGCACCTGGGGTCGAGACTTGCATGGTTAGGCCTGCTAGATGACAACTCATTGACTACACCAAGGTAACCCATAGATATAGCTTGCGTACAGCCTTGGGTAGTATTATTACTAATATTACATTTGGAACCCATATTATTGATTTCAAAGTTAGTGTTGTTGGAGGTTGTACGTGCATCAGAGATAGCCAAGAGATTGGGCAGGGCACTAGAAGTGGCTGGAATAACCCCTGGATCTAACCCCGCTTCATGAGCTACTTGAGACTGAGATAAACCTTGTAAAATGCAATCTATGTAATCTAAGTGTGAATAGATAGGTTGCAAGAGTTGTTTAAAGTTGTCCAAGAGTGCAGCCCAGTTCGGAGGAGAGGCGAAGTCTGTGGGTTGCTGGCCATTCGGATAGGATGAGTTCACAGACGTGGCGACCATTCTGATCTTTTTCGCTCGGCATTTAGTGGGTAATGTCACGTTGCCTCTTTTTCGTTTCCCATCAACAGAGGTAGGTGCTGTCAGTTTCCCGCTATGTGTGGTAACAAACTCTGTGTGTTCTGTAGGTGATCTAGTAGGTAATCCAATAACCACGTGCGGTTCTATAGGGGCTGCCCCAGCTGTGAGGGTTGCATCCCCCTGCGTAGGTTGAGTAGGTATGGTTAATAATTGGCCCGCCCCTAAACCCAACGAGAGGCTCCTTTCTGTAAGGGCAATTTATTTCTCTAAGACCGAAGTTGCTCTGGCCAACAAGGTACCTAGAGTAGTCACAGTTACCTCCTCAGTTGCTGAAGGCTTTTTCTACCCCATTGTGGTTCAGCGGCAATGGTCTGTTGACATTAGTGGGGAGCCCAGCTCAACCTTCTCCATGGTCCGTGCTGTATTGAGCACCTCCTGGAGCAAACAGAGATCGTAGGCGGTTCCTCCACCAATTCCAGCTTCCCGGGCTCAGTCGCAATGCAGTGGGACAGGAGAGCGCTCTCAAGCCTCAAGCGGACCGTGCCGCATCAGCAGCCCCGCCTGCCGGCAGAAGCTGCGAAGGCACTCTCACTCCTCAAAGGCGAAAGCCGCAAGTCCAAATCTTGCACCCAGGACCAGCGCAGCTTTATCCGCCACGGGAGGGGGAGCGTATGCCCAGGCGAATTCTCCTACGTCCTACGCGGCCGTAACAGCTCCCCGCCCACAGCTCGATCAAAGGCGGCCCCACAATCTCGCAGCCCGCAACAAGCTCCCGCCGGCTTGGTAGGCAGCAGCGAGTCCAGTCGCCTCGGAAATCTCCAACTCAGCCCCTCACTGTTGTACAATGACTGAAAGGTGAAAGGGATCTGGAAGGTAGCGGTGAGATCAGTCAGCCAGATAGGCAGCCACACCAAATTGGTCCGAGAAGATTGGCCCCAATAAAACACGTTTGGCCAGAGGGATGCGCATTCCCAACACACCATAAAGTTAGATGCCACATGTAGTTAGGAACACTCAACCAATCAGAACACCACACGCACACTGCACACATTGATCATGTGCTCCCAATGCCATCTGGACACATTACTCACTGGCCCGCATTGTGTCCACGCAAGGTCAGAAGGTTGAGACCCACCTGCACTCCTCATCAGGTGAACGAATATATATCCCCGTGACTAGTCCCGGGATTACTGTTCTAAAAGAATGTACAAATTGCTTTATGACACGTTGTGAAATGTATAAAATAACGGCCTACACCAATGTACTTTGAGACAATCTTCAGACCCCTACTCTGCTGCAGCTCTCTCGCCTTCTGCATTTAATTTAAATCAACTGTTCCTGTTTTGCCAAATGCCTTTTGTCTTTTCTTTGTTATCGTAAATCCACATTCGAGCAACAAGGACCTGCAGCTCTTAGTGTGCCAGCTCTTAATGTGCCACTCAGTTAAGTAGCCCCTTAAAACATGCCCCAGACCTTCCATTGCAGCTTGAAGTCAGTTTTATAACCTCTGGCTACCCTTAAACTCTCCTTTTATTGCATATAAGTCACCCCTAAATTAGGCCCTAGGTAGCCCATATGGCAGGGTTCATTATAATTGCAAGGTTGAACATGTACTTTTACGTTTTACATGTCCTGGTAGTGAAAAACTCATAAATTCATTTATCACTAATGTGAGGCATACCTCTTATAAAGAATAACATTGGGGTGCCTTATCACATTTAATAAATGCTAACGTTTGATTGGGAACAGTTAGACTTTTCATGTTTTGTGTCTGTGAAATTTGTTAGACCTGTCAGCCTTTGGGTGATCTCCCCTAAGTTTTGCCCTCTCGCCTCCCACTTTAGACTATACCTTTTGTTGGACTCAGTACTCTGGTCACCTTACCACTGTTAACCGGTGCTAAGGTGCAGGCACTCTCCCCTAAAACATGGTGACATTGGCAAACCTGCTTCAATAATAATAATAATAATACAACCATTTATAGAGCGCAAACAGCTACCTCCCGAAGGAGGTGTCCCGGCGCTATAACAACAAGTGACAGCGAAATAAAAAGGACAAACACCAGCCAACCATCGGAATTAATCCAAGTTAAAGAGCCAAGTCTAACTGTCTACCTGAATAGCCATTCTGATTCGATCTGCCGCAAAGCAGGCGGCAAAGAATTCCATAGCTTGGCCACTCTCACCACAAAGGATCTGCCGCCCCAACGCTCCTTCCTAACTTGTTTGGATTCTGATTATTGGAACGCAGTAGCCAAGTCTGTTTGTAGGCACATAACCGTTGTTTCAGATATCTGGGACAGAGTCCATGGAACGAACGAAAAGCTAAGGTTAAGGCCTTAAATTGAATTCTATTGGCCACCGGTAACCAGTGAAGTTCCTTAATATATGCGGAGAGATATGTTGACACATAGGAATGCATCTAATCAATCTCGCAGCCGCATTTTGGACCAGTTGTAGTCTCTTAACCATGTAAGCAGGGAAGCCCAGGTAAAGGTCATTTGCATAGTCCAGTCTGGACGTCACCGTTGCATGAACTACGGCTCGACTGCAGTTTTCTGGTAACAAATATAGAAATTTCCTCATATACCTCAATTTACCAAAACAGGAGGATGTTACCTGCGGGATTTGAGAGGAAAATGACAGATCTGCCTCCCAATGTACTCCAAGATTTTTAACAGTGCCCGCTGGGGTGGGTGGTAACCCCATTTCCTGCGGCCACCACAAATCCGAGTCAGGATGCTTGTTGGTCCCAAAGAACATCACTTTTGTCTTTTCAGCATTTAATTTTAATTTATTATTGTTCATCCAAACTGCAACATCCTTAAGGCAACTCTTGAAGCTCTTAAAGGAATCAGCCGAATGGTCTTTAAAAGGGAACACCAGCTGGGTGTCATCGGCATAAGATATTGCCTTGACCCCCCAGTTGGCAATAAGGGAAAACAGAGTGCCAAATAGATGTTGAACAGCAGTGGACTTAAAGCTGATCCTTGGGGCACCCCACACCACAAGCGCTTCTGCTCGGACTGATAAGGTTGTAAAGCCACCCTTTGAGTCCGCTTGTGGAGGAATGACCTCACCCGCTCAAGGGCGGTTCCCCTAATGCCGAAGTCATGGAGGCATCGAACCAAACTATCATGGTCTACCGTGTCAAATGCGGCGGATAGATCCAGGAGCACCAGCATGGCTGATGCCCCAGAGTCTACCGCCAACTTCACTGATTCGGCCACCTCTACGAGGGCCATCTCTGTACTAAAACCGGCACGAAAGCCAGATTGAGCATCATGTAAAATGTTATTGCTCTCAGAAAATGTAGCCAATAGACGCTGGACAACCTTTTCCAGCATCTTGGCTGGCGCCGGCAATAAAGAAATAGGTCTGTAGTTCGACAATACCCAGACAAGCCTCTGCCATTGCAGTGAGGCATAATCAATCAATCAATCAATCACGGCATTTATAGAGCGCGCTACTCACCCGGGAGGGTCTCAAGGCGCTGGGGGAGGGGGTAAGTTACTGCTCGAACAGCCAGGTCTTGAGCTGCTTCCTGAAGGAGAGATGGTCCTGGGTTCGCCGAAGGTGAGTGGGGAGGGAGTTCCAGGTCTTGGCTGCCAGGTAGGAGAAGGATCTTCCTCCGGCGGTGGTTCTGCGGATGCGTGGTACGGTGGCGAGGGCGTGGCTGGTTGATCGTAGCTGGCGTGTGGGCGTGTAGAAGGTCATGCGGTCGTTGAGGTACTTTGGGCCCAGGTCGTGGAGGGCCTTGTGTGCGTGGGTGAGGAGTCTGAACGTGATTCTCTTGCTGACGGGGAGCCAGTGCAGGTCTTTCAGGTGCACGGTGATGTGGCTGTGTCGGGGCATGTCCAGGATGAGTCGTGCGGAGGCGTTCTGGATGCGCTGGAGTCTCTTTTGAAGTTTGGCTGTGGTTCCGGCGTAGAGGGTGTTCCCATAGTCCAGTCGGCTGGTGACGAGTGCCTGGGTGACGGTCTTCCTGGTTTCAGTGGGGATCCATCTGAAGATCTTGCGGAGCATGCGCAGGGTGTTGAAGCATGAAGATGAGACGGCGTTGACTTGTCTGGTCATCGACAGGGAGGAGTCCAGGATGAAGCCCAGGTTGCGTGCGTGGTCCGTTGGCTTGGGCGCGGTGCCCAGGGCCGGGGGCCACCAGGAGTCGTCCCAGGCGGAGGGTGATGAGCCCAGGATGAGGACTTCCGTCTTGTCTGAGTTCAGTTTAAGGCGGCTGTTCCTCATCCAGTCGGCGACGTCTCTCATCCCGTCGTGTAGGTTGGCTCTGGCGGTGGTGGGGTCGTTGGTGAGGGAGAGGATCAGCTGGGTGTCGTCGGCGTAGGAGATGATGTTGAGGTTGTGTCGGCGTGCGATGGCTGCGAGGGGGCTCATGTAGACGTTGAAGAGGGTTGGGCTGAGTGAGGATCCTTGTGGAACGCCGCAGATGACTTCGGTGGCTTCGGATCTGAACGGGGAGGCGGACTCTCTGGGTTCTTCCGGCGAGGAATGAGATGATCCATTCCAGTGCTTTCTCTCGGATTCCGATGTTGCTGAGGCGCTTCACTAGGGTGCGGTGGCAGACGGTGTCGAACGCCGCAGAGAGGTCCAAGAGGATGAGGGCAGCTGTTTCCCCGTTGTCGGTTAGGGTTCTGATGTCGTCGGTGGCTGCGATAAGGGCGGTCTCGGTGCTGTGGTTGGCCCGAAACCCGGACTGCGAGGGGTCGAGGGATCCATTCGTCTCGAGGAAGGCGGCAAGCTGTCTGTTGACGGTCTTCTCGATGACTTTGGCCGGAAACGGAAGGAGCGAGATGGGACGGTAGTTCTTGAGGTCGGTGGGGTCCGCCGTTGGTTTCTTCAGGAGGGCGGTAAGCTCGGCGTGCTTCCCCTCTGTAGGCCAGCATTAGGAATTCCCTTATATCCCTTTAAGTGATAACTCCTGCATAGGAAGGAGTAGATATATCATGTTTGGTATGGGTGGAATGGTCATGAGAAATCCCCCCTGTTGGTGTATTGGGTTTTACCCTTACTGTTGCAGAAATGCCACCTTTGGAAAGTGGACATGTCTCTGTCCTTCCCTATGTCATGTCCCTTAGGTTAGTTCCATCATGTATATACCGATTGCATACATTGTGTCCTGTCCACTCGACATAACGGTCTTACATTGGTGACCTTTTACCCAGTAGCTTCCTTCTGTCTCTCCGACAACAGGCTCTTGGTACCATATCTTAATCCCTGTACCTGACGTACACAAAACATGTCCCCAGGCATGGTAGATTTATTCTGTACAAGGGTCACCACTTTTTTTTCATTCATGGCCAACATCCTGTTTGTTTAGAAAAGGATTAGCAGGGGATTAGAAAATGTTTTCAAAACATATCTATTCTAGAAAATCCCCGGAGTGACCACTTTAGTATAAAAGACCCTAACTCCCCCTTACCTTACAAGACAGAGGAGAAATTCCTTCCAGGCTGGACCAAGTCTCTGCAGGCTGAGCCTTCGAAAAGCAGAAATTCGACATCCCTTGCATTGTGCCATCCTTGACGTAGAGACGGGGTCCTTCATTCAGAACCATCAGGTATGGGGTTAGCACTTCTCCAGGGAATATTTTGCTCCATTAGGCTACATCAGGTTCCATTAGAACATATCCTAGCACTTACACATACATGCTTCACCTACAGCTCTAGTCTAGGCGCGGTTAGGTAGGCTACGCATCGTAGGAGTACACCAACGCTATTGTTTTATGTAATATGCTTTTATTCATCTTATTAGCACTATGGTAGAAATGTATCTACTTTTTACAATATTGGTACTAGCCATTACATTTGTCTGCTCCTGTCTTTTGATTGTTGCAGCTAATATGTTTCATACTAGACTGACCCTTGACCAATAAATAATTATTGAAACCATACCAAACGTCATTCTATGTATTCTGAGAAAAGCAAGCACGAGTGACTGAGCGAAAGATACTGTATTGTTTACACGATAGCTGAGGAATCAGGGTTGTCATGTTCAGTGGTTGCCAGAAACTACCTACCACACTGTATAGTACAGGGGGTGGTAGTGGCACTGTAGAGCTAGCAGGTCTAACGGCTGACTCATTCTGTGGGGGTGTCCAGAGTCTGTCTTCACACCAAGCCCTCAGTTTAGGTCATCCACAAAGCGCAGGTCCTGGGGGTCCTACGGAACTACACAACACCTAAACTCTGTGTACCTGCTGCCTGCCCCAATCCACATATGGCCAAGGGTAGCAGCCCCACACTTGAATGCTCCCTAGACTCCCCCAAACACAGGAAGGGCTGCCACATCTACATACTGATGGCCTTCTTGGGCTGAGAGGATGGAGTAGTGATTCGCACTTACACCTGAATAGGCTGATTCGGCCACCCCACAATAGGCTTAACGGCTCTGCTTTGTCAGTGCAGACAGCAATGAAACAGGTCAGGTGAGACAGGAAACCCCCAAAATTTCAAAGACGTCTCTAGAAGTTTCTGCCCCCGACTAGTAAGTGAGCATCAGGGTATAAAATAGAGCCCTGGCCCCACATCTGTGTGACACTAGTGGACCTGCACGAAGCTGGAGTAAAGGATGTTGCATGGGAAGGACTGCCTCTATGCTGTGTCTGACTGGTCCCAGGAACTCCTGTCCTGCTTTGTTGAGCCGCCCTCCTGCCTGCTGACCTCTGCCCTGCAACCAAGGCACCAAGAACTGCCTCCAGAGTGACGCTTGGGGGCTTGTCAACTGCCCCGTTGACCCTACCGGGCTTCAAAGCCCCACCAGCCTCGAGGGTCCTGACTGTGACGTCAGCTTTCATGCTGTCCAGGTGCCAGGGTCCTAGTGCGCTGTGAATCGCCTCAAGACCGTGCCCTTGCCCTATCACTGCATCAATTGCCAACCGGGAACGGGGTGCCTCCCTTCACGCGGTTGTCAGGATTACACTGCAACGGAGTACTTGGGCCATGGACGTCCCGCGCAACACCGGCGGGGAACAGAGGACTTGGGCTCCAACCAGCACCAATTTGCCAGCTGATTGCCTCTCCCCCCACTGCCTGTGTGCGAGGACGGCCATGGTAACACCAGTCCCATGACTGTCTATCTCAGAAGTTCTCCAGATTCCCTAACCGCCAGGCTGACTTCCACGGACCCTCAGCCGCAGTGGTGTGATTCGTTGCCATCTTGGACACGACCAGTCTCCCGCGTCGTGGTGCTTTGCGTCTCACTGCCTGAAGGCGCCCCCCACCTAATTACAGCTACAATATTGCCCCCAACAGACTCAGTCTCACTTGCGGAAAGTGCAGAGGATTCTAAAATCACCGTAATGCTCCTGAAGGGAGCCCAATCCGTTCAGCACTGTCTGCCTATAACCTCGTAAATGAACTCGTATCCTGATTCTTATTAAGAAGAGATTTATTGTATTGCCTTATTTTACGTGCATATAAATCACCCATATTTTTCTACCACTCTGTGGAGTCTATTTGTTGTGGTGTCCTCTGTGACTTGCTCTGTGGGTGTATACAAATACTTTACCAATAGCCTCTTGAAGTTAAGCCTGTCTGCTCTGCGCCAAGCTACCAGAGGGTGGGTACATGATTCCCTAGGGGGATTGGGAACTTAACCTGAATAGAGTGGTGGTCCCTGACTGGACAAGGGTGCATACCTCTGCCAATCAGAGACCGCATTTCTAACAGAATTATATAATTAAAAATCCTCTTTAATGGTAAAGTCAGATTTTAAGTTACAATTTTGAAAATGCCACTTTTAGAAACATGGCATGTTTTTTGCAGCATTTGATACCTGCAGCCTGCTCCAAGGCCGCATGACTGGGTGTAGTTGGCAGCTGGACTTTGTTTATTCCTTCCAGCTAGCAACCCAATAGAGGGATTAGGTGTGCCTGGATGGGCCACAAATCGGCAGGATGGGGACGGACCTGGGCAGAGACTCACTTGCAACTGAACAGACTGTGCCTGGCCTTCACACAAATTACTTGTTATCACTGCATTGTTCATGCAGCCAGATTGGAGCCAGAACAGGAGAGGCAGAGAATTCAAGGACTTCAAAAGGGAATTCTCTAGAACCTTTTCCTACTTCAAAGTGGGTACCAGATATAAATATTGAACCCTCAGACCCAACTCTTCAGTACACCTCTGGACCTGTGGAAAGCTCAAAAGAACTGTGGTGCTGCTCTGCAAGAAGGACTGCTACTCTGTTGCCTGGCTGCCTTAGTGCCTGTTGCCTGGCTGCCTGCGAGAATGTCTGGATCAGCATCTTGAATGCCGGACCACTATTGTGACTCCAAGAGGTAGTTGGCTGACCTCCTAATCATAGCCTCAGGGAAGAAATCACCTTGAAACCGGACCTAGACTCCGCTTGCTGTGAGTTCTGCCCACCAAGTGGTGGCACCCCTGTCCTGGTCCCTTGGGAGTGGACCTTAAGGTAATCTTACCGCCAAGCTGTGGTCCCCATCAGAACTGACACAAAGCGTGATGAAGCACCACAAATCCTCATCATATACCTGCCAACTTCATTGGAATCAGTGCAGAGTGTCACAAAGCCCCGCAAAGCATCGCTGCTTGGCTTCATCGGAAGCGACTTCTGATAATGTGAAGCCTCGCAAAACAAAGCCATGCAGAATGCACGCCAGGATTTAAAGTATGATGTTCAGTGGGGCTAATGGGGACCCTGTAACCGGCCCACGCTCCGTCGTGGTCAACCAGTCACCACATTTTTAACACTGTCTATTCTTGAATCCACATATATCAAGAAATGATTCATACCTTTTGAGGATTTGTTCATGTTTCTTTATCATGAATAAATGCATGTTTGTAAATTAATTCAATATCCGTAGTCACTGTGTGTGGGACCTGCCCCATTTGCAGGGTTATCCCCCAACTTTTTGCCTTCCTCCAGTGTTTTTCTGACTTCGTTTTTGCTGGGTTTAAGACTGCTGACCGGTGCTAAAGTGCAAGTGCTCCCTGTGTAAAATTGTATCTGTAATTGGTTATTCGTGATTGGCATGTTTGATTACTGGTAAGTCACTATTAAAGTGCACTGTGTTCAATGCTACCAGTGGACCTACAGCACTGATTGTGCCACCAACATGAGTAGGCTTGCAACCTTGTCTCAGACCTGCCACTGCAGTGTCTGTGTGTGCCATTTAGAACTGCAATGTCGACCTGGCAAGTGTACCCACTTACCAGAACTCAAACCTTCCCTTTTACTACATGTAAGACACCCCTAATGTTGGCCCGAGGTAGCCCAATGAGCAGGGTGCAGTGTAGATGAAAGGTAGGACATGGACTGGAGTGTTTTACATGTCCTGATAGTGAAATACCGCTAATTTATTTTTTCCCTATTGCTAGGACTATCTCCCACATAGGTTACCATTGGAGCTGCCTTCTAAACTCTTACAAGTGTAACTTCCCATTGGGAATAGATCAAGATTTGGAGTTTGGGGTCACTGAACTAACACGTTAAAATACATCTTTTAGTGAAATTGGTTTTTAAATTGTGTGTTTGAAAATGCCACTTTTAAAAAGGGGGCATTTTCTTGCTTACCGTTTTGTGACTCTTCCTGTCTGTGGAATCCACGTCTGAGGAAGGGTGAAAGTTGGGCTGTTTGTGCATTCACTAGAGACAGTCACACAAAGGGAGTTGAGATGTGCCCTGCATATGCTGATGGCCCATCACCAGGCTGATAGGACTTCCTGAGCTGGAGTGGTGGAAGGAGTTGTCACTGACAAGTGAATAGGGCTGTGCCTGTCCTCACACAAAGAGGTCGCTGCCCCCTGTAGTGTGTCTGGAGCCAGGTCAGAGTAAGGCAGGTCCTGTGAACTACAAAGACTTTCCTTTAAAGTTTGCTACTTCAAAGGTAGAAACTGGTATAAGTACTGGAGCTGTGACACCATAAGTTCAGAACACTTCTGGACTAAGAGGACCTTCTTTCAGGAAGAAGAGCTGGATGCCATAGGAAGAACTGACATTCTGTTGGCTGCTTCTGTCCTGGGAGTGAAAGGACTGGACTTTTTTTTTGGAGGTGGTTTGGCTGCTAAGAACCCAGAAAATCCATGCATTGACTCTCAACAGCTGTTTTTCCAGCGCAGCACCGCCGAGCGGTTTGAAATCCAGTGCATCATCGATGTGCGGCCAAAGAATCGATGCAGTGTCTACTTGTGGCTGAAGAATTGCTGCAACCCGAGTCCTGAGCACCGTGTAATCGATTTCAATGGTGCACACTTCGACTCCGACTATGGGCCCTGCTGTGTGGCTGAAGAAATCAGTGCATCACCTGCTTCGGGGCTGTTATATCAATGCACTGCCTGCTCCTCCACATCAACAGAACGTGTCTGGATTTTCAATGCATCGTACCTATGAGCCAAGTTCTTCATCGATGTGGCCCAGCAGTAAGGAACCAAGTCCGTGTATCCGGAGTTCGACACATCACCTCCCCTGACAGTAAGGAACCAACGGATCAACTCCTCTGACAGTAGGGAACCAATGCATCACCTCCCCTGTGCTGCATTTAGAAACTGCATCACCTCCCCTGGCAGTAAGGAACTGACGCATCACCTCCCCTGGTAGTAATGAAGCAATACTTTGCTTTTACGGCATTTCACCTCCCCTGCGCCTGTTTTCGGCTTTGATTTTAGCCCATTCCAGGTACTTTGTGACTGAACTATTTTGTACCTTTTAAATGTGATATCTTTACTTGCATATGGCGGATTTTTGGTGTTTTATTCTGATAAATATAGGTTATTTTTCTAAACTGGTGTGGTGTCCTTTCGTAGTGTTTTCACTGTTATTGTGTTTGTATGTACAAATGCTTTACAAATGCTTTGACTGCTCGAGCCAAACTACCAAGGGCGTGAGCAGGGGTTATCTGAGGTCTATAATCACCCTACCCTGACTAGAGTGAGGGTCTCTACTTGGATAGGGTGCAAACCACTGTCTAACACTGTGTTTCTTAACACTTCAGTCCCCTGTGGATTTCGGCTCAAGCTCGAGGCCTCTTTTGCACTGTTAGTATTTTAACTTTAACCAAAGAAAACAACAAGCTGTGAAACTGATTTATGTTCCATGTATTGCAAAAGAGTTGATGTTCAGAAATTGTATTTCTAAACAAGGCAGGATTTGTGTGAATCTTTATGTGCTGCTTTAGTATTGCAAGCTCCAACATGAATGTACCATGTAAACAATCATATAAATATGTTGACAAGAATCGTAACTCATGGTATAAATAATTGGCCAAGCTAGATTTAATAAGTCAAATAGGAGGTAGAATCCAAGTGCTACAAAATACCAATTTGTGCAATCACTCCTATATTGTGTGTTATTGGCGCAATTTATCATGAATGTGAATGATTAACAAATCCATGCCCATGAACTACAAAGTGTGTCATCAGAAGTAGGGCTCCCGGTTTTATGGTATTTATTTTTCGGCCATTTCCGTCTGTATTTATCCATATTTATTTTTTGGCTATTTTATCTGTATTTATCCATATTTATTTTGTGTTTTGCGTATAAATTAAGTTGTAAAACTGTACATTTCCATATCTATTTAACTGATAGACTTGCACCTCTTACTTTGATGTCTGTTGTGTTTTAGCTATTTAAGCTGCCAAATATTACATAACAATACATCCATTGGTAAATACTAGCATTATACCATAAATGTCTTATTTAAAGAAATGTCATCCTGTTTTTTAATTAACCATGCTGTTCATCTGCTCAGCTGCTGGCCTATAATTCATGAAAGAAAGCACGTAGAGTCACTTAAGAGAAGCAACATTTTTTGTATTTATCCACTTTTAAAAATAAATCCAGACAGAAAACACATTGTTTTCTGTCTGTATTTATCTGTAAAAATCCGTAAAAACGGAAAACTGGGAGCCTTAATCATAAGATATTAAACGTGCCTAACTGCTGTTGTGTGTCATAACACTATAAGATACTATAAAGTTCTATGTATGGGCAGTATACTACAGAACACTTGCTTTTTGAGAGCTGCTTTTGCTCAATCGTTCATTGCCCCATGATAGTTGTTTAATACCCTTCTACCAGTCAGTGCTTAAATTGAGCCAGTGGTTGCCAGTGTGGGGCAGTAGCACTTATTTTTGGGGACCAGCACTTATTTTTCCGCATCTGTTGTTTCAAGATTGCAAAAGAGGAAAAAAGGGGTAAAGATAGAGAAAGAAAAAAATGAGAACAACATCACATAGGGAGAAAGCAGGATAGGCAAGAGTGAAATAAATGGGCAGGTATTTGTGTGCCAGTGGAGTTAAGGTGCATCATGAGTTTTGAGACAACCAGCTTTGGTATTTCACGCACCAACTTTTAATTGCACGGCACACGGGCTTCTCATAAAAGTTGCGGGTAGCAGCACTCAGTATTTTACGAATTATGTGCTGCTACTGGTGCTCTCCTTAGGCTTTTCTGTGCATCACTGTGTATCATCATCATGCAGCTGAAGTAAATGCCAATTGTGTTCGGTAGTCATACTTAATTACGCTAACTGAGCACCCATGTCTTATCATCTGTGTATGTTTATGTAAGTATACTTGCTAAGCAATTAGAAAACCAAAGCTTTTCTTCATCCTATAGTGATTTTGCCGACTGTAAGTCATATCTGTCATCTACCAACATACACTTCATGCTTCTTTATCTCGCTCTTGCAGGTTCCATTTTATTTCTGCTTTCTCCCTTTCTCACTATTTCCTGTCTTTCTCTTCCTTCCTTGGGTTTTCACCTTTCTCTCTGGGCCAAAGCCCAATTAAAAATATTTTCCTTTTCACCAAAAAGAGAGTCGCCTTATGCCCCACCTTATGCCACAGACTCAAAATAAGCACCGATGATCACATTTCAGTGTTCGTTTGACAAAGTGTCTTTGATAGGATCACATTTAGGACATTGACATATTACACAGAAACTACATGGTGATTTGGAAGGTTTTGGACAGTGATCTTTAGGACACCACAGACCTTGATCCAGGCCCATGCTTCTGCTTACCTTGTCTTAATGGCAAAATGTGGAGTGGCTATGTCAGAATCCTGTTTCTGTCAGCAATTCTCCAGGATGAGTGACACAACCTGCATATGAAAGGTGCACTTTTCACCGCTTAAGCAGGTAGAAGTGGTAGTTGATGAGGTAGATTATTCCACTGTATGGCAATATATTCGAAAACAACCTCACAAAATAACTGGAGCTAAACAGGGGTGTCACATGACATAGAGGAAGGCCTGTCAATGAATTACCCTAATACTTGAAATAGAAAAGGGACTGCAGTTTTTTTTATTTAAAGATTTATAAAGAGCGCAGCTATCCAACAGGGTTTCTCGGCGCTGACAGCGGAACAAGCAAGATAGAAGCTCAGTTGGCATTAGGCCTGGCTAAAAAGAAAAGTCTTGAGCTTTTTACGGAAGGCAAAGAGGGATTGACAATTCCTGAGTTCTAGCGGAAGAAAGTTCCACAATTTTGGTCCCAGGAAGGAAAACGAATGCCCACCCATACGGGCCAGCCATACTCTAGGGACTGAGAAAAAGAAAAGATTAGCAGATCTTAGATTGCAAGAAGGTCGATAGGGCTTGACAAGATATGGTATGTATGTGGGGCCCAGGCCGTGCTGAGCTCTAAACATGTAGCAGAGAGCCTTAAATTCGATACGCTTGCAACCCTGAGCCAGTGGAAATGATAGAGCAAAGGGGAGACAGAGGCGTGGCGAGGCAACCTGTAAAGTAGGCGGGCAGCCGCATTCACAATGAGCTGGAGACGGCGTACAGAGGTCTTGTCCGCACCCAGATACAATCAATTACCGTAATTAAGCCTGGAGATCACCAAAGACTGCAGGACAGTCCTCTGAGCAGCAGGTGAAATTAGCCAGAGAATTTTCTTTCACCTCTTGAGGACCACAAAGCAGGCCGAGGTGACTCCTGAGACCAGAGCAATGAGAGAAAGCTTGTTATCGATGGAAAATCCCAGGTTCTTAACCTTAGGAACCGGGGTGGGTAAAGGTCCCAGAGATACAGGCCAGTGGTTGGCTCCCCAAAGCTCAGGATTGATCCCCAGAATGAGCACCTCCGTTAAAGAACCATTCAGCCTTAAAGCATTGCTGGACTTCCACAAGGAGATGTTATGCAGACCATGTGTAAGTGAAGAAGGATCTTAATGTTGAGCAGATGATAAAAAATAATAATCTGCGCATCGTCAACGTGTGAAAAGATGGTCAACCCAGATTGTTCCGCAATGTCTGCCAAAGGGTGAACGTAAAGATTAAACAGCAGGGGACTCAGGATCGAACCATGCGGAACTCCAGATGTCAAGGCAACAGGGTTAGATTTCACGGTGTGAGAAAAGACTTGAAAGGAGCGATCTTCCAAAAAAGAAATCAGCCACTGCAAGGCTACACCTACAATACCAGAGCTTACGAGGCTCTCCACCAGAATGGAATGGGATATCGTATCAAAAGCAGCGCTCAAATTCAAAAGGATGAGCACTGCTTAGCCCCCACAATCAAGCTGCTGCCTAAGGTCCTCCATGACCCCCAACAGAGCTGATTCGGTACTGTGACCAGGACGAAAGCCAGACTGAGATGGATGAAATAGCTTATGTTTCGTCACATGTGCATAAAGTTGAGAGTTAATGTGTTTTTCCAATATTTTGGAAAAGGTGGAGAGAAGAGATATAGGCCTGAAGTTAGACCAGCAGAGGGGATCTAAACCAGTCTTTTTCAACAGTGGATGCACCAGAGCGTGCTTCCTACTGCAAGGCAACTGGCCCAGATTTAGGGAGGAATTAAGAAGCTGAGAAATCACCTCAAGGGAAGGCTCATCCAGGCATCTGAGCTTGGAAGGAGGGAGAGGATCAAGTGGGGAGCCAGACTTGATGTTTCCAAGTATATTTCTCAAAGGAATTAAATCAATTGGGAGCCAAGCCTTAACTTGACAAGATTCATCAGATGCAAAATCAGGGGAACAGTCACAACCTGGTCAGAAAGTTGAGTAGTGGGAAAGATGAAGTTGTCATGAGAAGAGGAATCCAACTCAAGCGCACGATGAATAGACACAACTTTATTATGAAAAAACTGTGCTAGTTCATTGCAATAATGTAATGGAAGGGAGGGGGATGGCAAGAACATATTGGATGCAGAAAGTTCGGACACCACTTTAAATAGGGTTTTCTGACAATTTTGGGCGGACATCATTTTATCCGTATAGAAGGAGGCACGAGCAGATCTGCAAAGAGCTCCGCAAAGAGCATGATATTTGTTTTGTGCCTCCAGATAAGTGGCTTTGGCCTCTGGCGCGTAATGCTTTCTCCACAGTCTCTCCTAAACTTTACATTGTTTTATTACAGCTCTAAGGGAGTCAGTAAACCACGGAGCGGGGGAAGCACTCTAGATTGGGATTTAGTAGAAAGGGGAAGAATGGAATCGACAGCCTCAGACAACCAGTGATCGACAAGTAGCTGGTCTGAGTCTAGTTGAGATGAAATGGAAGGAACAGTCTGCCGAAGCAGCTCATTAATTGCCTTCATATCAAGTAGAGGCCAGTTCTGAGTTTTCTTTGGCAAGGCGGGAGGGAGAGGCGAATGAACCAAGGAGAAATCAATAAAGAAAGGAATGGCAAGGTGATCAGACCAGCCTAGCTGAATGGGAGGAGCAGTGGACACAGTAGGAAGATTCGAAAAAATAGGGTCCAAAAGATGACCTGCTACATGGGAAGGTGAGCAACTGCTGAGTGAAAGATTCAGGGTCAACAGATTGTCCAAAAGAGTTCGAGCAGATTTATTACTAGGATCATCAAAATGAAAATTGAAGTCCCCATGCACAGAAAATTTGCAGCACGAAGAATAAGAGGGGCAAGTGATTCGGTCAACAGGGAACCCCAGTTTTTAGATGGGCCGGGGGACGGTAAATGAGGGCACCAGAAAAGGTAAGATTAGGTGAGAATGGGATAGAGAAAAGTAGAGCTTCACAGTTGGAAATCGTGAATGCCTCAATTTTGCAGTTATAGAATTTTTTTTTAAAATGGCAATTCCTAAACCAGTTTTAAGAGGTCTATTTATACCTAATAGAGCAAAATACTGTGGAATGTCGCAATCATATCTGGTATGGACCCGTCGTGGAGCCATGTCAACTAGGAAGTGAAATGGGTGCAACTGGTGTTTGGGAAGGGAGCGACAATTGAGACTAAAACAGCGGAAAACCTTAGATGAATGTGAGCCAGAATTGTCAACTCTGGAAAGGTAGGAAGTGTCTCCTCCGAAAGAAGGGTGGGGGCCAGGCTGGGAATAGGTGGGGAAGATATTATCAAATAAACAATGCGAGCAGAAGCTGACGCTGTGATCAGGGGCTAGAACTTGACAAACATCATTAGGGGTGGGTTTAAAACTCCTAAGATCTTGAGAGGAGTAAGTGAGTCGAGGCTGCAAGCAAAAACGAGCAGGGGTTCTGGCCGCTGGCCCCGGCCGGACGCAGACGGGCGCAGACGGGCTTGCCTTAGGCGCGCCTTTGGCGCACCAGCGGCGCACCCGCCATGGCATGGGTTTAAATAGGAAAAACCCGGAAATGCCGTGAGACGCGAGTCTGGCTGGTTCGGGAACACCCTCCGCCCAATCGGCACACAGCTGCGGCGGAACGGGGCGGAACCAGGAAGGAAGAGAAATTCCCCAGCATGTGGAGGTGAGAGCCCGTCAAGTAAAAATACAAAAGTAAGCGGTAATTAGCCACCAGTTAAAAAGTTAAAAAGCGAACATCATAAAATCAAACAATGGGATAGCGTACAGCAACTGCGCAACTGACCTCACTCATGTTATTGGATGCAAAATCCTTTAGGCAAAATACAGGAACTAAGAAGCTGCTTGGTTGTTATCCAGGGTTATAGACCGACCAGTAGAATGTTTTAAATGCACTTTTCTTACATAATTGAAAACATTTAGCAATCCTATTATATAGAACACAAAGAGAAAAATGAATAGCTATTTTGTGGCTAACAGTCTTGAAAAGTAAAAGTGTTTTTAAGGCATGCAAAATACATATGAAATTGTGGCAGAAGTTATACAGAAAGAGTTTGTGAGAAACATATATTTATGGGACTGATCTCAGAATGAAAGAGAGGGAGGGTTATTTATTTATAAAGCATGAAAAGCAAGTGTGGATGAAAATTTTTATAGCTGACGCATCAAGAATTCTATTAAGGACACGGAGGCGAGGAATATGCTTCTCCTTTCTTTACTACTAATTTCAGCAGCCAATCTCAATAAAGTAAAACACAAACTACATTATCCATGTTTCCCTGTACCTCCCATGCCACATGCGCCAATCATATATGAGCTATCCATGTAACTGTGGAAGTCATCATTTTGTGTCCTCTTTCTTTGTTAGATAAGTCCATAAGAACAGAGTATTCCAAAGGGAAACAGGGTAAAAGTCACCAAAGATCCATACAGCCCAACGTGGACTTAAAACTTCCAGTTGATCAAACAGGGATGTGTATCACCAACCACAGCCCGTGACTGAACTCTGCAATGGGATTAAAATTGCAGCGAGTCAACAAGCCATATATAACTCCTCTCAAGGGAAAGAATTCCAAAGCAGAGTGCATCTCACAGCTGTTCTAGGCGGTTCCTGAAATAGAGAGAGATCCCCAAAGTAAAATCTGGCATCATAAATATAAAGCATAGACTATTGCCAAAAATCATCAGGTGGGAGACAGAAGACAGAAACAACTCAATTTTGTATCAACATTAGTTATAACAATACACTTTTAACAATTGAATTATAGTTCAAAGACAATTGCATCTAAAGGGTGAGCCTCACCTCTGTGTACTTAATAGAATTGGAAATTCTTGATGCGTCAGCTAGACACATTTTCATTCTATGTCAGGACCGGAGGCTCCGATTATGCTAGTTTAAAGTCGTGTTAACACCACAGATGCCACATCTACAATAGGTTTATAATAGTATTTCTTACATGTAGACTCAGAGATCCAGTCTGCCGCTCTTATGATGTCTTCTACACGAGAGCCGAGAGCATATGATTTGGATGCCATGGCTCCTCTGGCAGAATGCACCACAAAGACAGAAATGGTGACGCCTGCATCTGCCAGCAGTCATTTCATCCACCTGGCTAAGGTAGCTGCAGACACTGGTTTTTAGGGTTTTTGTAAGGCAATGAGTAGTTGTCCTCCAGCCTCCTATCTCATATCACAAGTAGCGATTTCATAATCCTTTGAGCATTGCACCACACATAATTTACTACTGTTTGGGAAACTTGAATAGGTTACCAACATGGAAATAGATTTGGTGCGGCGTGTGATAGTACAGGAAATGCCTTCTGGAGAGAATACTCTACCTGATAGATCCAATACTCGTAAGTCCAATACCCTCTTACAGGAAATCAGACATAATAACATTGTGAGCTTGGCCCGAAAGCTGTTTGCACAACAAGTATTTGTTTGCAGGCCATTGCTCCAAGAATTTGAGAACAACATTCAACTCCCAAATGGGTGTATACTTGGGTCTCGGAGGGTTGACCATACGGATACCTTTCATCCATTTGCAGACTAGAGGGTGTTCATCCAATAGTTTACCCTCTACTGGGAGGTGTCCTGCGGAGATTGCCGATCTGAAGTTATGAACTGTTCGGTATGCTAAACTAGAAGATGCTAGTTCTGATAGATAGTTTATTACTATACAATGTTGTGCCCCCATGGGATCAACACTCCATGTGTTGCACCAAGCACACCATCTCCTCCGAGCTAAAGAATATCTTTTATGGGTGTTATCTGGCCAGGTCTGCCTGATGAAGGATGCAGCTTGTTGCGAAATGCCTTGGGTATGCCATCTTTGCCTGAAACCATCCAAGCCATCAGCTTGAGTTGACCTGATAGATTCAATGGGTGAGGAATACCTTCCGGGTCTAAGAGGAGATCCGGCTGAACTGGGAGTAGAACTGGAGGCGCACTCGCTAGAGTTAGAGCTACTGGTAACCAAGGTTGCGCTCTCCAGTAAGGTGTCACCAAAATGAATTCTGCGCCTTGTGAACTGATCTGTGACAGGACAAGGGGAATCATCAGGAATGGGGGAAAGGCATAGCCTCGGAACTGATCCTAGTCCTGGATAAATGCATCTGTCGCTGGGCATCGGATCTGGGCGCAAGCTCAAAAAATGTGTCAGTTGCCGATTGAGTCATGATGCGAACAGATCTATTTTGCACGGGCCCCACAGTCTGTTCAGAGCTTGGAAGGCCGAGTGATTCAGTTTCCAGTTGCTGAAATCTCGTAAGTGTCTGGAGTTCTAGTCGGCTATGGTGTTCCTCTTGTGTGGTAGATGCTCCACTATGAGGGAGATGCAATGATCGAGGCAGAAGTGACAGAAGTCCTTGGCAATCTCTGCTAGTAGACGGGACTTTGTCCCCCCAAGTTTGTTGACGTAGCGGACTGCTGAGATGTTGTCCATCTTAGTAAGATATAATAGTCCGTCTTTATCGGGGCGAGCCTCCTGATAGCGAAAGAGCCTGCCAGGAGTTCCAGGCAATTTATGTGGAGCCTGAGCTCCGCCTCCGACCACTGACCCCCTGTCGACATTGTCCTGCACCTCACTCCCCAACCCAACCGGCTGGCATCCAATTCGATCCCTATTTCTGGTGAGGTGCCGAAAATGGCTCGATCATTCCAGGATTCCATGTGGTCCAACCACCATGTTATCTCTGTCCTGGCTTTGCCCATCAGTGGGACTTGTTCTGTGTAAGATAGACCCTTCCATAAGTGTTGGATTTTTAATCTCTGAAGGGCTCTGTAATGGAGGGGGCCTGGAAATATGGCTTGTATCGATGAGGCCAGGAGTCTCACGATTCTGACAGTCTGTTTGCACAACGCAGACCTCAATTCCCTCTTGATGTTGCGTATCTTTTGGGTTGGAAGGAAATTGTGCTCGGACTGATTCTATCTGGAAAACCCAGAAATGCCATTTGCTGGACTGGTGACAGGACTGACTTCTGGGAGTTGATCAGGAATCCCAGACTCTGAAGAAGTTGTATAGTACATGATAGATTAGTCCTGAGTGTCCGAAGGTCCTTGGCCATCAACAGGAGATTGTTTAGTCAATTAGACATACTCCTTAAGCCCTCAGTGCTTCTACGACTGGTCTCATCAATTTAGTGAAACACCACGGGCCCTCAGTACGATTGTATGTCAATCGCAGTAAATTCATCCATTAATGCATTCCACTCCATAGAGATCGGTGTTTTGCGCAACCCCCTGTGTTCTTCTCTTTGCAATTCAGCCCCTTCCGCTTTACCCCATCTGATCATTTCCACATGCCATTCCTGCAAATATGGCGCTCTGGTAGCTTTCCATCGTGTTGTAATGTTTCTTTTGGCTAGTAAAAGGGCAAGATGTGCGAACTTATGAAGTGGGCTACCTTTCTTCCCTTGCGATCCCAATCCCAGTAAGCAGTATTCCATTGAGTCATTATTCCGCACTGGGGTGATATCCTTCAATATTTGACATACAGACGCCCAGTAGTGTCCCAATCTCTGGCAATCCCATAACATGTGTATTAGTCCCGCATCAGGGAATGACAGCGCGGGCATGTATCCCCCATGCCCGGGAACATGGTGCTCAATCTTCACGGGGTCAAATAAGCCCTGTGCACTAGCATAAGCTGGATGAATTTAAATTTGGGATTACAAGATACTTTCTTTGGATGCCCCAGAATGATGGCCCATTCCTTATCTGTGAGTATGCGTCCCACGTCCCTATCCCATTTATCACGGAGTGGCTGTAGTGATACCGCTGCTACTGTACGGATCCCCTGATATAGCCACTTTGTCAGGTGAGCCCCGTTTCCCATTAGGTATTGCATAGTAAGTAGTGCGTGTGTGTCTGGTTCGCTACCCCCCTGAGCCCAAGTGTCCCGAATAAATCTAGCGACACTATTGTGTAATAGGAACAGTCTATTCGGCACTCCATGCTCTCGTACAAAGGCGTCATGTGACATTAGGGTACCCTCTAAAAGAACGTCCCAATTGTAGTAATCCCTGCGTCTGTCCAATCCGACAATTGTCGACTAGTAACTACACCCGACTGTGTGGGGCTACCTATCAGCAGAATGGTAGGAGCATATGGTGACATCTGTTTTGTATATCTCAATGCGCTTCTCCAATATATTATCGCTATTCATAACAGATGGGGTGTCGATGCTGGGATCTTGGCCTTGGGCAGTAAGAGCCTATGTATGTCTCCGCGCTCCCATGCTTGACGTGTCATATCTAGTTCCTGTAGGTTGCGACCCGCCACCCAATACGCCAGCCATTGTAGCTGGCTTGCATAGCAGTACGCCTTCAGGTCCGGTGTCCCCAGTCCCCCTTGTTTTGTACTCAGTTGTAAATTCATGAGTCCAATACGTCTGCGCCCGTACCCCAGATCAACTCTATTACTAAGGAATTCAACAATTTAAAAACCCCTGCCGGCACAATTATGGGTAGATTGATGAAATAGCACCATCTTGGTTATGGCAACCCTTCCTGCCACCGATATGGGCAGAGAGGCCCAAAATTTAATTTGGGTCTTGAGGGCAGTTACCGCACGGGTTAGGTTGCCGTCTAATAAATCTGTCGTATTCCGGTATATCTGGATTCCCAAATACCGAAAGGTATCAGGTGCTATGTGAAATTTCCACTGCCCAAAGCATAACTGTCCATTACGTGTGTGGTCAGCAAAAAAATAGGCATAAGATTTATTGGCGTTTATCGAGAGGCCTGTTAATTCCTGGAAAAGAGCAAAAGTGGAGGGCAGAGGTTCAAAATCCACATCCATATTATTGATATAGAGGATGAGGTCGTCTGCGTATGCAGAAACAATATGTGTCGTGTGTCCCCTCATTATTCCCTTGTATCCCATTAGGGTCCGGAGTCTATGCAAAAGGGGTTCCAGCGCCAGTATAAACAATAACGGCGATAGTGGGCAGCCCTGTCTCGTACCTCTGGCTACACTGTACTGCTGTGAGATATGCTGTCCCGTACGTGCTCGTGCTGTGGGGTTCATGTAGAGCAGTCGCACCCAGTTAAACGTGTGGTAATGTATAACCGTGATTTTGCTTTGATTCCGTTGCCGTCTTTCAGCCTCGCATTTGTTAAAAAAGGCCTCTTTTAGTTTGTTCTTAGGAAAGAGCGTACACTTACTGGGTGATGTGTACAAGAAGGCCAAACCCAGATCTATAAAAGACTTCCTAACATATGCAAGCCAGGGAATACAATTGGCTTGGTCAAGGTTGATAATATCATTAATTACGGCTTGGTTCAACCCAACCGAGTCCCTTTTCCATATGCGCTACCATAAAAGGAGCGGGGCCAGTTTAACTATATCAGTGATAAAGGGGAGGCCCAGTTCGTTGTGTGCGATCAAATTTGAACAGCCTGGGTTATATGAAAGCAGTTTTTTAACAAACTTATCCTCCACTTTCTGCAAAGCACCCACTTCAGCTGTACCCCAAATTCCTGCGCTGTAGGTAGCTACGGCAACAGATTTTGCCTGGTATATTTCAAACATTTCCCTGATTGATTTTTTGCCTAATTTAGAGGCAAATTTCCACAGGGCGACTATGCTTTTTTGTAACATATTTATTCTATTTGTAATCATGGCGGACCAGTTCAATTTAGAGTAAAAAAGATGCCTAAATACATAAAGGACTCTACTCGTTCCAGAGTGCCCCCATCTAAGTTAAATAAAATAGACCTTTTCCTTCCCATTTCTGCTGTTAATATAAAGGTTTTCGATTTCACCAACAAACCCAATTCGGCCATAAAAGATGAATAGGAGTTAATCAGGCGCTGTAGGGCCATAGGTGTCCTGGCCATCAAGACCGCATCATCTGCATAGAAAGGGCTGGCAGCGATATGCCGCCTGATGATGGAACGTCCAAGCACTGTGCGGTCAAGACTTCGTTGCATTTGTTGGTATATAAGGAGAAAAGAAAAGGGGCAAGAACGCAACCCTGTTGCACCCCTTTTCTATTTTAAATGTCTCTGTGCTTTCCCCCTGTTTTCCAAATCTACTACAGCTACGGCCTCTCTATAGAGATCCCTGATAAAAAAAATTATGGATTTGTCCACGCCCATAGACTCCAGAAGGACCCATAATTTTGAGTGGTCCACGCAGTCGAAGGCCGTGGACAGATCCACAAAAGCCCTATAAAACTGGACCTTCTTCGCACAGACATACTTTGCTGCTAGTAGGGCCAGATTTAGCCCTTGGTCAATAGTTCCCCTCACCTTTCTGAACCCATATTGAGTTTCTGCTAAAATGTTGTTGGAGGATGCCCATTCCTCCAGCCTATTTATGAGCAATCGGCCCATTAGTTTGGCAGTGCTGTCTAGCAAAGAAATTGGGCGATAACTTGCAGGATTCATGGGGTCACCTTTCTTGTATATTGGAATGATCACCGATTGTTTCCAGGATACTGGAGGTCCCATTTTAGAAACTGCATTAAAAACTTGTGTTAATAACGGGATCCATGAATCTTTATGTGTAAGGAAAATATCCAGAGGGACCCCATCCGGTCCAGCAGCCTTTAAGGCTGGCGATTGGGAGAGTGCAAGATCAATTTCCTCTATGGAGAACTCAATCCCCCGGTGGACGATCATCGAGTCATCCAGATTATTTGGAGCTCTGTCCTTCACTACATTAAAAATACTCTTTAAGTGAGAGAGCCAGGAGGATTCGTCTATGTGGGTGTCAAGAGAGGGCCCTCCCTCTTCCTGTAGGAAGGGGGAATTTACTACCTGCCAGAATGCCTTACTGTCTTTACTTTTCGATGCCTCTCCCAATTTTTCCCAAACTTCATCCCATAGCTGCTTTTTCCTCACCATTCTAGCTCTCTTATAATCAGCACGCAATGACCTTATTAGGTCTTTATTTCTAGGATTCGATTTTAGAGCTGTGCGAAGAGCTCTAGAAGCCTTTGAACAGTTTAACTCGAACCACTTTTTCGTGGATGGAGTGTTTCTCATAAATGGGCATGTAAGATTAGATTTTATAGATGTTAAGATTTTGTTGAATGATATTATTACCTGGTGATTGTCAGTGTTAGGTTCTAGACAAGTTTCAGTCTTGGGTAAGACCTCTTTGATATACCTTTGGGAGGAAATGAGTTGTATCGATTTTCTCCCATATAAGGGTAAATCCATTTTTCTTGCTCAGTATCGGTTTAGGGGTACATAAAGGTCTTAATTTAGCATCAAAATACCAAGCAAGCTTAAAGGCAAGGAAAGCATGGTCACTAAACTCTGTCCACTCTACCTTAATAGACTTAATACTGCGCATATTGTTGGATTGAGTGATTATAAAATCAATTGTCGATGTGACTCCGTTGCGTTGGAAAGTGGTGAGGAGTTGGCCGGTCATTTGGTGACATGGATTTATTATTTTTAAATCCCAGGTTAATAGGAAACTGTTTAAAATGTTACCATAATTATGATGCACAAAGTGGGTAAGGAGCAAATCATTTGAATCAGTAACACCACAAGTATGGTGATCTGTTTTAAGACAACAATGTATATCAAAGTCTCCTGCCCATATTAAAAAGAGAGTTTGTGGATGAAATGTGAAAAGAGCTTCCAGTATTTCCCCTAACTTGTCTATCACATGTGTGGGATTCTTAAAATTATTGTTATAAAAATTAATCAATAACAGATCGACTTTCCCAGGGGCTTCAGCCAAAATTATGTGAAAATGAGGGAATTATTAATAACCTTCAACTTACCTATGGTGATCGAGTTTGAGGTAAGGGTAAGTAAACTCCCCTTAGATCTGCCACCAGTTGACGGGACTGCTGGCGTAACATAAGAACGATAACCATCTACAAACAAAGGCTGTTCTGACCAGGTTTCCTGGAAGCAGATGATATAAGAAGTTAGGAAGACTTTATGCCAGTTTGAGTTATCTTTTTTGGTTCCGTATCCTGCTATATTCCATGATAGAAGCTTTACGTCTCTGCTGGAATCTTGTGAATGGTGCATTGTCGGTGCCCGGGAGGTAGATGAAATATCATTAGTTCGTATTGAGGGGATGCTATTTGTTAAATCAGAACTAGCCAAGCAAGCCCGTTCTACAGATACCAGACCAGAAGCCATTTGTTCAGAGGACAGTCAATCATAAGCCTCCATATCTTTTAACGTTGAGTACCTGTTAGATAAGGGAAGCGGGCGGGAGCCACCTTTGCATGCTTAGGGCCAGGTCTCCTGGGATAGTATTCCTGATTGGCGCATGCTGTTGCGGGCCTATAAAAGAAGCCAAGAGGAACTGCATAAATCTGGGAATCAAGAGAAGGGGAAGCCGGCAGACTTCCTAATAAAACTCTAACCAAACGTTCATTATCAAAATACAAAATTACACAGTCATTATTAACTGATTTTATATAAGTCCCTATCCACTGTGTTCTTCTAGCCATTATCAAGTGATTTTGAATCAGGTGTCCTTTTTCTGAGTTTTGGTTCAGCTAATGTCGAGCCTTGTCCATCAATTGGATTGAAGATTCAAATAAATGTGGGCACAATAAAGGTACGTTTACCAAATTTACAACAAAAGGGCATGCAGCAGGAAAAAGATTCATATGTTTTTGGTTTAGTCTATTATGTACCTGCCTGGATGGTCGGATTGCCTTACCCTGTGTACTTGATATATATTGTGATTGTTCTTTATTCCTTAAGTCTTTTGTAGACACCTGCGGTGGGCAGCACCTGGGGTCGAGACTTGCATGGTTAGGCCTGCTAGATGACAACTCATTGACTACACCAAGGTAACCCATAGATATAGCTTGCGTACAGCCTTGGGTAATATTATTACTAATATTACATTTGGAACCCTTATTATTGATTTCAAAGTTAGTGTTGTTGGAGGTTGTACGTGCATCAGAGATAGCCAAGAGATTGGGCAGGGCACTAGAAGTGGCTGGAATAACCCCTGGATCTAACCCCGCTTCATGAGCTACTTGAGACTGAGATAAACCTTGTAAAATGCAATCTATGTAATCTAAGTGTGAATAGATAGGTTGCAAGAGTTGTTTAAAGTTGTCCAAGAGTGCAGCCCAGTTCGGAGGAGAGGCGAAGTCTGTGGGTTGCTGGCCATTCGGATAGGATGAGTTCACAGACGTGGCGACCATTCTGATCTTTTTCGCTCGGCATTTAGTGGGTAATGTCACGTTGCCTCTTTTTCGTTTCCCATCAACAGAGGTAGGGGCTGTCAGTTTCCCGCTATGTGTGGTAACAAACTCTGTGTGTTCTGTAGGTGATCTAGTAGGTAATCCAATAACCACGTGCGGTTCTATAGGGGCTGCCCCAGCTGTGAGGGTTGCATCCCCCTGCGTAGGTTGAGTAGGTATGGTTAATAATTGGCCCGCCCCTAAACCCAACGAGAGGCTCCTTTCTGTAAGGGCAATTTATTTCTCTAAGACCGAAGTTGCTCTGGCCAAAAAGGTACCTAGAGTAGTCACAGTTACCTCCTCAGTTGCTGAAGGCTTTTTCTACCCCATTGTGGTTCAGCGGCAATGGTCTGTTGACATTAGTGGGGAGCCCAGCTCAACCTTCTCCATGGTCCGTGCTGTATTGAGCACCTCCTGGCGCAAACAGAGATCGTAGGCGGTTCCTCCACCAATTCCAGCTTCCCGGGCTCAGTCGCAATGCAGTGGGACAGGAGGGCGCTCTCAAGCCTCAAGCGGACCGCGCCGCATCAGCAGCTCCGCCTGCCGGCAGAAGCTGCGAAGGCACTCTCACTCCTCAAAGGCGAAAGCCGCAAGTCCAAATCTTGCACCCTGCACCAGCGCAGCTTTATCCGCCACGGGAGGGGGAGCGTATGCCCAGGCGAATTCTCCTACGTCCTCCGCGGCCGTAACAGCTCCCCGCCCGCAGCTCGATCAAAGGCGGCCCCACAATCTCGCAGCCCGCAACAAGCTCCCGCCGGCTTGGTAGGCAGCAGCGAGTCCAGTCGCCTCGGAAATCTCCAACTCAGCCCCTCACTGTTGTACAATGACTGAAAGGTGAAAGGGATCTGGAAGGTAGCGGCGAGATCAGTCAGCCAGATAGGCAGCCACACCAAATTGGTCCGAGAAGATTGGCCCCAATAAAACACGTTTGGCCAGAGGGATGCGCATTCCCAACACACCATAAAGTTAGATGCCACATGTAGTTAGGAACACTCAACCAATCAGAACACCACACGCACACTGCACACATTGATCATGTGCTCCCAATGCCATCTGGACACATTACTCACTGGCCCGCATTGTGTCCACGCAAGGTCACAAGGTTGAGACCCACCTGCACTCCTCATCAGGTGAACGAATATACATCCCCGTGACTAGTCCCGGGATTACTGTTCTAAAAGAATGTACAAATTGCTTTATGACACGTTGTGAAATGTATAAAATAACGGCCTACACCAATGTACTTTGAGACAATCTTCAGACCCCTACTCTGCTGCGGCTCTCTCGCCTTCTGCATTTAATTTAAATCAACTGTTCCTGTTTTGCCAAATGCCTTTTGTCTTTTCTTTGTTATCGTAAATCCACATTCGAGCAACAAGGACCTGCAGCTCTTAGTGTGCCAGCTCTTAATGTGCCACTCAGTTAAGTAGCCCCTTAAAACATGCCCCAGGCCTTCCATTGCAGCTTGAAGTCAGTTTTATAACCTCTGGCTACCCTTAAACTCTCCTTTTATTGCATATAAGTCACCCCTAAATTAGGCCCTAGGTAGCCCATATGGCAGGGTTCATTATAATTGCAAGGTTGAACATGTACTTTTACGTTTTACATGTCCTGGTAGTGAAAAACTCATAAATTCATTTATCACTAATGTGAGGCATACCTCTTCTAAAGAATAACATTGGGGTGCCTTATCACATTTAATAAATGCTAACGTTTGATTGGGAACAGTTAGACTTTTCATGTTTTGTGTCTGTGAAATTTGTTAGACCTGTCAGCCTTTGGGTGATCTCCCCTAAGTTTTGCCCTCTCGCCTCCCACTTTAGACTATACCTTTTTGTTGGACTTAGTACTCTGGTCACCTTACCACTGTTAACCGGTGCTAAGGTGCAGGCACTCTCCCCTAAAACATGGTGACATTGGCAAACCTGCTTCAATAATAATAATAATAATACAACCATTTATAGAGCGCAAACAGCTACCTCCCGAAGGAGGTGTCCCGGCGCTATAACAACAAGTGACAGCGAAATAAAAAGGACAAACACCAGCCAACCATCGGAATTAATCCAAGTTAAAGAGCCAAGTCTTAACTGTCTTCCTGAATAGCCATTCTGATTCGATCTGCCGCAAAGCAGGCGGCAAAGAATTCCATAGCTTGGCCACTCTCACCACAAAGGATCTGCCGCCCCAACGCTCCTTCCTAACTCGTGGGGTAACAAGCAGATTCTGATTATTGGAACGCAGTAGCCAAGTCTGTTTGTAGGCACATAACCGTTGTTTCAGATATCTGGGACAGAGTCCATGGAACGAACGAAAAGCTAAGGTTAAGGCCTTAAATTGAATTCTATTGGCCACCGGTAACCAGTGAAGTTCCTTAATATGCGGAGAGATATGTTGACGCATAGGAATGCATCTAATCAATCTCGCAGCCGCATTTTGGACCAGTTGTAGTCTCTTAACCATGTAAGCAGGGAGGCCCAGGTAAAGGTCATTTGCATAGTCCAGTCTGGACGTCACCGTTGCATGAACTACGGCTCGACGGCAGTTTTCTGGTAACAAATATAGAAATTTCCTCATATACCTCAATTTACCAAAACAGGAGGATGTTACCTGCTGGATTTGAGAGGAAAATGACAGATCTGCCTCCCAATGTACTCCAAGATTTTTAACAGTGCCCGCTGGGGTGGGTGGTAACCCCATTTCCTGCGGCCACCACAAATCCGAGTCAGGATGCTTGTTGGTCCCAAAGAACATCACTTTTGTCTTTTCAGCATTTAATTTTAATTTATTATTGTTCATCCAAACTGCAACATCCTTAAGGCAACTCTTGAAGCTCTTAAAGGAATCAGCCGACTGGTCTTTAAAAGGGAACACCAGCTGGGTGTCATCGGCATAAGATATTGCCTTGACCCCCCAGTTGGCAATAAGGGAAAACAGAGGTGCCAAATAGATGTTGAACAGCAGTGGACTTAAAGCTGATCCTTGGGGCACCCCACACCACAAGCGCTTCTGCTCGGACTGATAAGGTTGTAAAGCCACCCTTTGAGTCCGCTTGTGGAGGAATGACCTCACCCGCTCAAGGGCGGTTCCCCTAATGCCGAAGTCATGGAGGCATCGAACCAAACTATCATGGTCTACCGTGTCAAATGCGGCGGATAGATCCAGGAGCACCAGCATGGCTGATGCCCCAGAGTCTACCGCCAACCTCACTGATTCGGCCACCTCTACGAGGGCCATCTCTGTACTAAAACCGGCACGAAAGCCAGATTGAGTATCATGTAAAATGTTATTGCTCTCAGAAAATTTAGCCAATAGACGCTGGACAACCTTTTCCAGCATCTTGGCTGGCGCCGGCAATAAAGAAATAGGTCTGTAGTTCGACAATACCCAGACAAGCCTCTGCCATTGCAGTGAGGCCTACCCCTCCGTAGGCCAGCATTAGGAATTCCCTTATATCCCTTTAAGTGATAACTCCTGCATAGGAAGGAGTAGATATATCATGTTTGGTATGGGTGGAATGGTCATGAGAAATCCCCCTGTTGGTGTATTGGGTTTTACCCTTACTGTTGCAGAAATGCCACCTTTGGAAAGTGGACATGTCTCTGTCCTTCCCTATGTCATGTCCCTTAGGTTAGTTCCATCATGTATATACCGATTGCATACATTGTGTCCCGTCCACTCGACATAACGGTCTTACATTGGTGACCTTTTACCCAGTAGCTTCCTTCTGTCTCTCCGACAACAGGCTCTTGGTACCATATCTTAATCCCTGTACCTGACGTACACAAAACATGTCCCCAGGCATGGTAGATTTATTCTGTACAAGGGTCACCACTTTTTTTTCATTCATGGCCAACATCCTGTTTGTTTAGAAAAGGATTAGCAGGGGATTAGAAAATGTTTTCAAAACATATCTATTCTAGAAAATCCCCGGAGTGACCACTTTAGTATAAAAGACCCTCACTCCCCCTTACCAAGACAGAGGAGAAATTCCTTCCAGGCTGGACCAAGACTCTGCAGGCTGAGCCTTCGAAAAGCAGAAATTCGACATCCCTTGCGTTGTGCCATCCTTGACGTAGAGACGGGGTCCTTCATTCAGAACCATCAGGTCAGGGGTTAGCACTTCTCCGGGGAATATTTTGCTCCATTAGGCTACATCAGGTTCCATTAGAACATATCCTAGCACTTACACATACATGCTTCACCTACACCTCTAGTCTAGGCGCGGTTAGGTAGGCTACGCATCGTAGGAGTACGCCAACGCTATTGTTTTATGTAATATGCTTTTATTCATCTTATTAGCACTATGGTAGAAATGTATCTACTTTTTACAATATTGGTACTAGCCATTACATTTGTCTGCTCCTGTCTTTTGATTGTTGCAGCTAATATGTTTCATACTAGACTGACGCTTGACCAATAAATAATTATTGAAACCATACCAAACGTCATTCTATGTATTCTGAGAAAAGCAAGCACGAGTGACTGAGCGAAAGATACTGTATTGTTTCCACGATAGCTGAGGAATCAGGGTTGTCATGTTCAGTGGTTGCCAGAAACTACCTACCACACTGTATAGTACAGGGGGTGGTAGTGGCACTGTAGAGCTAGCAGGTCTAACGGCTGACTCATTCTGTGGGGGTGTCCAGAGTCTGTCTTCACACCAAGCCCTCAGTTTAGGTCATCCACAACGCGCAGGTCCTGGGGGTCCTACGGAACTACACAACACCTAAACTCTGTGTACCTGCTGCCTGCCCCAATCCACATATGGCCAAGGGTAGCAGCCCCACACTTGAATACTCCCTAGACTCCCCCAAACACAGGAAGGGCTGCCACATCTACATACTGATGGCCTTCTTGGGCTGAGAGGATGGAGTAGTGATTCGCACTTACACCTGAATAGGCTGATCCGGCCACCCCACAATAGGCTTAACGGCTCTGCTTTGTCAGTGCAGACAGCAATGAACCAGGTCAGGTGAGACAGGAAACCCCCAAAATTTCAAAGACCTCTCTAGAAGTTTCTGCCCCCGACTAGTAAGTGAGCATCAGGGTATAAAATAGAGCCCTGGCCCCACATCTGTGTGACACTAGTGGACCTGCACGAAGCTGGAGTAAAGGATGCTGCATGGGAAGGACTGCCTCTATGCTGTGTCTGACTGGTCCCAGGAACTCCTGTCCTGCTTTGTTGAGCCGCCCTCCTGCCTGCTGACCTCTGCCCTGCAACCAAGGCACCAAGAACTGCCTCCAGAGTGACGCTTGGGGGCTTGTCAACTGCCCCGTTGACCCTACCGGGCTTCAAAGCCCCACCAGCCTCGCAGGTCCTGACTGTGACGTCAGCTTTCATGCTGTCCAGGTGCCAGGGGCCTAGTGCGCTGTGAATCGCCTCAAGACCGTGCCCTTGCCCTATGACTGCATCAATTGCCAACCGGGAACGGGGTGCCTCCCTTCACGCGGTTGTCAGGATTACACTGCAACAGAGTACTTGGGCCATGGACGTCCCACGCAACCCCGGCGGGGCCCAGAGGACTTGGGCTCCAACCAGCACCAATTTGCCAGCTGATTGCCTCTCCCCCACTGCCTGTGTGCGAGGACGGCCACGGTAACACCAGTCCCATGACTGTCTATCTCAGAAGTTCTCCAGATTCCCTAACCGCCAGGCTGACTTCCACGGACCCTCAGCCGCAGTGGTGTGATTCGTTGCCATCTTGGACACGACCAGTCTCCCGCGTTGTGGTGCTTTGCGTCTCACTGCCTGAAGGCGCCCCCCACCTAATTACAGCTACAATATTGCCCCAGCAGACTCAGTCTCTCTTGCGGAAAGTGCAGAGGATTCTAAAATCACCGTAATGCTCCTGAAGGGAGCCCAATCCGTTCAGCACTGTCTGCCTATAACCTCGTAAATGAACTCGTATCCTGATTCTTATTAAGAAGAGATTTATTGTATTGCCTTATTTTACGTGCATATAAATCACCCATATTTTTCTACCACTCTGTGGAGTCTATTTGTTGTGGTGTCCTCTGTGACTTGCTCTGTGGGTGTATACAAATACTTTACCAATAGCCTCTTGAAGTTAAGCCTGTCTGCTCTGCGCCAAGCTACCAGAGGGTGGGTACACGATTCCCTAGGGGGATTGGGAACTTAACCTGAATAGAGTGGTGGTCCCTGACTGGACAAGGGTGCATACCTCTGCCAATCAGAGACCTCATTTCTAACAGAATTATATAATTAAAAATCCTCTTTAATGGTAAAGTCAGATTTTAAGTTACAATTTTGAAAATGCCACTTTTAGAAACATGGCATGTTTTTGCAGCATTTGATACCTGCAGCCTGCTCCAAGGCCGCGTGACTGGGTGTAGTTGGCAGCTGGACTTTGTTTATTCCTTCCAGCTAGCAACCCAATAGAGGGATTAGGTGTGCCTGGATGGGCCACAAATCGGCAGGATGGGGACGGACCTGGGCAGAGACTCACTTGCAACTGAACAGACTGTGCCTGGCCTTCACACAAATTACTTGTTATCACTGCATTGTTCATGCAGCCAGATTGGAGCCAGGACAGGAGAGGCAGAGAATTCAAGGACTTCAAAAGGGAATTCTCTAGAACCTTTTCCTACTTCAAAGTGGGTACCAGATATAAATATTGAACCCTCAGACCCAACTCTTCAGTACACCTCTGGACCTGTGGAAAGCTCAAAAGGACTGTGGTGCTGCTCTGCAAGAAGGACTGCTACTCTGTTGCCTGGCTGCCTTAGTGCCTGTTGCCTGGCTGCCTGAGAGAATGTCTGGATCAGCATCTTGAATGCCGGACCACTATTGTGACTCCAAGAGGTAGTTGGCTGACCTCCTAATCATAGCCTCAGGGACAGAAATCACCTTGAAACCGGACCTAGACTCCGCTTGCTGTGAGTTCTGCCCACCAAGTGGTGGCACCCCTGTCCTGGTCCCTTGGGAGTGGACCTTAAGGTAATCTTACCGCCAAGCTGTGGTCCCCATCAGAACTGACACAAAGCGTGATGAAGCACCACAAATCCTCATCATATACCTGCCAACTTCATTGGAATCAGTGCAGAGTGTCACAAAGCCCCGCAAAGCATCGCTGCTTGGCTTCATCGGAAGCGACTTCTGATAATGTGAAGCCTCGCAAAACAAAGCCATGCAGAATGCACACCAGGATTTAAAGTATGATGTTCAGTGGGGCTAATGGGGTCCCTGTAACCGGCCCACGCTCCGTCGTGGTCAACCAGTCACCACATTTTTAACACTGTCTATTCTTGAATCCACATATATCAAGAAATGATTCATACCTTTTGAGGATTTGTTCATGTTTCTTTATCATGAATAAATGCATGTTTGTAAATTAATTCAATATCCGTAGTCACTGTGTGTGGGACCTGCCCCATTTGCAGGGTTATCCCCCAACTTTTTGCCTTCCTCCAGTGTTTTTCTGACTTCGTTTTTGCTGGGTTTAAGACTGCTGACCGGTGCTAAAGTGCAAGTGCTCCCTGTGTAAAATTGTATCTGTAATTGGTTATTCGTGATTGGCATGTTTGATTACTGGTAAGTCACTATTAAAGTGCACTGTGTTCAATGCTACCAGTGGGCCTACAGCACTGATTGTGCCACCAACATGAGTAGGCTTGCAACCTTGTCTCAGACCTGCCACTGCAGTGTCTGTGTGTGCCATTTAGAACTGCAATGTCGACCTGGCAAGTGTACCCACTTACCAGAACTCAAACCTTCCCTTTACTACATGTAAGACACCCCTAAGGTAGGCCCGAGGTAGCCCAATGAGCAGGGTGCAGTGTAGATGAAAGGTAGGACATGGACTGGAGTGTTTTACATGTCCTGATAGTGAAATACCGCTAATTTATTTTTTCCCTATTGCTAGGACTATCTCCCACATAGGTTACCATTGGAGCTGCCTTCTAAACTCTTACAAGTGTAACTTCCCATTGGGAATAGATCAAGATTTGGAGTTTGGGGTCACTGAACTAACACGTTAAAATACATCTTTTAGTGAAATTGGTTTTTAAATTGTGTGTTTGAAAATGCCACTTTTAAAAAGGGGGCATTTTCTTGCTTACCATTCTGTGACTCTTCCTGTCTGTGGAATCCACGTCTGAGGAAGGGTGAAAGTTGGGCTGTTTGTGCATTCACTAGAGACAGTCACACAAAGGGAGTTGAGATGTGCCCTGCATATGCTGATGGCCCATCACCAGGCTGATAGGTCTTCCTGAGCTGGAGTGGTGGAAGGAGTTGTCACTGACAAGTGAATAGGGCTGTGCCTGTCCTCACACAAAGAGGTCGCTGCCCCCTGTAGTGTGTCTGGAGCCAGGTCAGAGTAAGGCAGGTCCTGTGAACTACAAAGACTTTCCTTTAAAGTTTGCTACTTCAAAGGTAGAAACTGGTATAAGTACTGGAGCTGTGACACCATAAGTTCAGAACACTTCTGGACTAAGAGGACATTCTTCCAGGAAGAAGAGCTGGATGCCATAGGAAGAACTGACATTCTGTTGGCTGCTTCTGTCCTGGGAGTGAAAGGACTGGACTTTTTTTTTGGAGGTGGTTTGGCTGCTAAGAACCCAGAAAATCCATGCATTGACTCTCAACAGCTGTTTTTCCAGCGCAGCACCGCCGAGCGGTTTGAAATCCAGTGCATCATCGATGTGCGGCCAAAGAATCGATGCAGTGTCTACTTGTGGCTGAAGAATTGCTGCAACCCGAGTCCTGAGCACCGTGTAATCGACTTCAATGGTGCACACTTCGACTCCGACTATGGGCCCTGCTGTGTGGCTGAAGAAATCAGTGCATCACCTGCTTCGGGGCTGTTATATCAATGCACTGCCTGCTCCTCCACATCAACAGAACGTGTCTGGATTTTCAATGCATCGTACCTATGAGCCAAGTTCTTCATCGATGTGGCCCAGCAGTAAGGAACCAAGTCCGTGTATCCGGAGTTCGACACATCACCTCCCCTGACAGTAAGGAACCAACGGATCAACTCCTCTGACAGTAGGGAACCAATGCATCACCTCCCCTGTGCTGCATTTAGAAACTGCATCACCTCCCCTGGCAGTAAGGAACTGACGCATCACCTCCCCTGGTAGTAATGAAGCAATGCAATACTTTGCTTTTACGGCATTTCACCTCCCCTGCGCCTGTTTTCGGCTTTGATTTTAGCCCATCCCAGGTACTTTGTGCTAAAAGTGACTCAACCATAGTTTCCTATGGACTGAACTATTTTGTACCTTTTAAATGTGATATCTTTACTTGCATATGCCGGATTTTTGGTGTTTTATTCTGATAAATATAGGTTATTTTTCTAAACTGGTGTGGTGTCCTTTCGTAGTGTTTTCACTGTTATTGTGTTTGTATGTACAAATGCTTTACAAATGCTTTGACTGCTCGAGCCAAACTACCAAGGGCGTGAGCAGGGGTTATCTGAGGTGTATAATCACCCTACCCTGACTAGAGTGAGGGTCTCTACTTGGACAGGGTGCAAACCACTGTCTAACACTGTGTTTCTTAACACCCCAGTCCCCTGTGGATTTCGGCTCAAGCTCGAGGCCTCTTTTGCACTGTTAGTATTTTAACTTTAACCAAAGAAAACAACAAGCTGTGAAACTGATTTATGTTCCATGTATTGCAAAAGAGTTGATGTTCAGAAATTGTATTTCTAAACAAGGCAGGATTTGTGTGAATCTTTATGTGCTGCTTTAGTATTGCAAGCTCCAACATGAATGTACCATGTAAACAATCATATAAATATGTTGACAAGAATCGTAACTCATGGTATAAATAATTGGCCAAGCTAGATTTAATAAGTCAAATAGGAGGTAGAATCCAAGTGCTACAAAATACCAATTTGTGCAATCACTCCTATATTGTGTGTTATTGGCGCAATTTATCATGAATGTGAATGATTAACAAATCCATGCCCATGAACTACAAAGTGTGTCATCAGAAGTAGGGCTCCCGGTTTTATGGTATTTATTTTTCGGCCATTTCCGTCTGTATTTATCCATATTTATTTTTTGGCTATTTTATCTGTATTTATCCATATTTATTTTGTGTTTTGCGTATAAATTAAGTTGTAAAACTGTACATTTCCATATCTATTTAACTGATAGACTTGCACCTCTTACTTTGATGTCTGTTGTGTTTTAGCTATTTAAGCTGCCAAATATTACATAACAATACATCCATTGGTAAATACTAGCATTATACCATAAATGTCTTATTTAAAGAAATGTCATCCTGTTTTTTAATTAACCATGCTGTTCATCTGCTCAGCTGCTGGCCTATAATTCATGAAAGACAGCACGTAGAGTCACTTAAAAGAAGCAACATTTTTTGTATTTATCCACTTTTAAAAATAAATACAGACAGAAAACACATGTGTTTTCTGTCTGTATTTATCTGTAAAAATCCGTAAAAACGGAAAACAGGGAGCCTTAATCATAAGATATTAAACGTGCCTAACTGCTGTTGTGTGTCATAACACTATAAGATACTATAAAGTTCTATGTATGGGCAGTATACTACAGAACACTTGCTTTTTGAGAGCTGCTTTTGCTCAATCGTTCATTGCCCCATGATAGTTGTTTAATACCCTTCTACCAGTCAGTGCTTAAATTGAGCCAGTGGTTGCCAGTGTGGGGCAGTAGCACTTATTTTTGGGGACCAGCACTTATTTTTCCGCATCTGTTGTTTCAAGATTGCAAAAGAGGGAAAAAAGGGGTAAAGATAGAGAAAGAGAAAAATGAGAACAACATCACATAGGGAGAAAGCAGGATAGGCAAGAGTGAAATAAATGGGCAGGTATATGTGTGCCAGTGGAGTTAAGGTGCATCATGAGTTTTGAGACAACCAGCTTTGGTATTTCACGCACCAACTTTTAATTGCACGGCACACGGGCTTCTCATAAAAGTTGCGGGTAGCAGCACTCAGTATTTTACGAATTATGTGCTGCTACTGGTGCTCTCCTTAGGCTTTTCTGTGCATCACCGTGTATCATCATCATGCAGCTGAAGTAAATGCCAATTGTGTTCGGTAGTCATACTTAATTACGCTGACTGAGCACCCATGTCTTATCATCTGTGTATGTTTATGTAAGTATACTTGCTAAGCAATTAGAAAACCAAAGCTTTTCTTCATCCTATAGTGATTTTGCTGACTGTAAGTCATATCTGTCATCTACCAACATACACTTCATGCTTCTTTATCTCGCTCTTGCAGGTTCCATTTCATTTCTGCTTTCTCCCTTTCTCACTATTTCCTGTCTTTCTCTTCCTTCCTTGGGTTTTCACCTTTCTCTCTGGGCCAAAGCCCAATTAAAAATATTTTCCTTTTCACCAAAAAGAGAGTCGCCTTATGCCCCACCTTATGCCACAGACTCAAAATAAGCACCGATGAGCACATTTCAGTGTTCGTTTGACAAAGTGTCTTTGATAGGATCACATTTAGGACATTGACATATTACACAGAAACTACATGGTGATTTGGAAGGTTTTGGACAGTGATCTTTAGGACACCACAGACCTTGATCCAGGCCCATGCTTCTGCTTACCTTGTCTTAATGGCAAAATGTGGAGTGGCTATGTCAGAATCCTGTTTCTGTCAGCAATTCTCCAGGATGAGTGACACAACCTGCATATGAAAGGTGCACTTTTCACCGCTTAAGCAGGTAGAAGTGGTAGTTGATGAGGTAGATTATTCCACTGTATGGCAATATATTCGAAAACAACCTCACAAAATAACTGGAGCTAAACAGGGGTGTCACATGGCATAGAGGAAGGCCTATCAATGAATTACCCTAATACTTGAAATAGAAAAGGGACTGCAGTTTTTTTATTTAAAGATTTATAAAGAGCGCAGCTACCCAACAGGGTTTCTCGGCGCTGACAGCGGAACAAGCAAGATAGAAGCTCAGTTGGCATTAGGCCTGGCTAAAAAGAAAAGTCTTGAGCTTTTTACGGAAGGCAAAGAGGGATTGACAATTCCTGAGTTCTAGCGGAAGAAAGTTCCACAATTTTGGTCCCAGGAAGGAAAACGAATGCCCACCCATACGGGCCAGCCATACTCTAGGGACTGAGAAAAAGAAAAGATTAGCAGATCTTAGATTGCAAGAAGGTCGATAGGGCTTGACAAGATATGGTATGTATGTGGGGCCCAGGCCGTGCTGAGCTCTAAACATGTAGCAGAGAGCCTTAAATTCGATACGCTTGCCAACCCTGAGCCAGTGGAGTTGATAGAGCAAAGGGGAGACAGAGGCGTGGCGAGGCAACCTGTAAAGTAGGCGGGCAGCCGCATTCACAATGAGCTGGAGACGGCGTACAGAGGTCTTGTCCGCACCCAGATACAATACAATTACCGTAATTAAGCCTGGAGATCACCAAAGACTGCAGGACAGTCCTCTGAGCAGCAGGTGAAATTAGCCAGAGAATTTTCTTTCACCTCTTGAGGACCACAAAGCAGGCCGAGGTGACTCCTGAGACCAGAGCAATGAGAGAAAGCTTGTTATCGATGGAAAATCCCAGGTTCTTAACCTTAGGAACCGGGGTGGGTAAAGGTCCCAGAGATACAGGCCAGTGGTTGGCTCCCCAAAGCTCAGGATTGATCCCCAGAATGAGCACCTCCGTTGTAGAACCATTCAGCCTTAAAGCATTGCTGGACATCCACAAGGAGATGTTATGCAGACCATGTGTAAGTGAAGAAGGATCTTGATGTTGAGCAGATGATAAAAAAATAATAATCTGCGCATCGTCAACGTGTGAAAAGATGGTCAACCCAGATTGTTCCGCAATGTCTGCCAAAGGGTGAACGTAAAGATTAAAAAGCAGAGGACTCAGGATCGAACCATGCGGAACTCCAGATGTCAAGGCAACGGGGTTAGATTTCACGGTGTGAGAAAAGACTTGAAAGGAGCGATCCTCCAAAAAGAAATCAGCCACTGCAAGGCTACACCTACAATACCAGAGCTTACGAGGCTCTCCACCAGAATGGAATGGGATATCGTATCAAAAGCAGCGCTCAAATTCAAAAGGATGAGCACTGCTTAGCCCCCACAATCAAGCTGCTGCCTAAGGTCCTCCATGACCCCCAACAGAGCTGATTCGGTACTGTGACCAGGACGAAAGCCAGACTGAGATGGATGAAATAGCTTATGTTTCGTCACATGTGCAGAAAGTTGAGAGTTAATGTGTTTTTCCAATATTTTGGAAAAGGTGGAGAGAAGAGATATAGGCCTGTAGTTAGACCAGCAGAGGGGATCTAAACCAGTCTTTTTCAACAGTGGATGCACCAGAGCGTGCTTCCTACTGCAAGGCAACTGGCCCAGATTTAGGGAGGAATTAAGAAGCTGAGAAATCACCTCAAGGGAAGGCTCATCCAGGCATCTGAGCTTAGAAGGAGGGAGAGGATCAAGTGGGGAGCCAGACTTGATGTTTCCAAGTATATTTCTCAAAGGAATTAAATCAATTGGGAGCCAAGCCTTAACTTGACAAGATTCATCAGATGCAAAATCAGGGGAACAGTCACAACCTGGTCAGAAAGTTGAGTAGTGGGAAAGATGAAGTTGTCATGAGAAGAGGAATCCAACTCAAGCGCACGATGAATAGACACAACTTTATTATGAAAAAACTGTGCTAGTTCATTGCAATAATGTAATGGAAGGGAGGGGGATGGCAAGAACATATTGGATGCAGAAAGTTCGGACACCACTTTAAATAGGGTTTTCTGACAATTTTGGGCGGACATCATTTTATCCGTATAGAAGGAGGCACGAGCAGATCTGCAAAGAGCTCTGCAAAGAGCATGATATTTTTTTGTGCCTCCAGATAAGTGGCTTTGGCCTCTGGCGCGTAATGCTTTCTCCACAGTCTCTCCTAAACTTTACATTGTTTTATTACAGCTCTAAGGGAGTCAGTAAACCACGGAGCGGGGAAGCACTCTAGATTGGGATTTAGTAGAAAGGGGAAGAATGGAATCGACAGCCTCAGACAACCAGTGATCGACAAGTAGCTGGTCTGAGTCTAGTTGAGATGAAATGGAAGGAACAGTCTGCCGAAGCAGCTCATTAATTGCCTTCATATCAAGTAGAGGCCAGTTCTGAGTTTTCTTTGGCAAGGCGGGAGGGAGAGGCGAATGAACCAAGGAGAAATCAATAAAGAAAGGAATGGCAAGGTGATCAGACCAGCCTAGCTGAATGGGAGGAGCAGTGGACACAGTAGGAAGATTCGAAAAAATAGGGTCCAAAAGATGACCTGCTACATGGGAAGGTGAGCAACTGCTGAGTGAAAGATTCAGGGTCAACAGATTGTCCAAAAGAGTTCGAGCAGATTTATTACTAGGATCATCAAAATGAAAATTGAAGTCCCCATGCACAGAAAATTTGCAGCACGAAGAATAAGAGGGGCAAGTGATTCGGTCAACAGGGAACCCCAGTTTTTAGATGGGCCAGGGGGACGGTAAATGAGGGCACCAGAAAAGGTAAGATTAGGTGAGAATGGGATAGAGAAAAGTAGAGCTTCACAGTTGGGAATCGTGAATGCCTCAATTTTGCAGTTATAGAATTTTTTTTTAAAATGGCAATTCCTAAACCAGTTTTAAGAGGTCTATTTATACCTAATAGAGCAAAATACTGTGGTAATGTCGCAATCACATCTGGTATGGACCCGTCGTGGAGCCATGTCAACTAGGAAGTGAAATGGGTGCAACTGGTGTTTGGGAAGGGAGCGACAATTGAGACTAAAACAGCGGAAAACCTTAGATGAATGTGAGCCAGAATTGTCAACTCTGGAAAGGTGGGAAGTGTCTCCTCCGAAAGAAGGGTGGGGGCCAGGCTGGGAATAGGTGGGGAAGATATTATCAAATAAACAATGCGAGCAGAAGCTGACGCTGTGATCAGGGGCTAGAACTTGACAAACATCATTAGGGGTGGGTTTAAAACTCCTAAGATCTTGAGAGGAGTAAGTGAGTCGAGGCTGCAAGCAAAAACGAGCAGGGGTTCTGGCCGCTGGCCCCGGCCGGACGCAGACCGGCGCAGACGGGCGCAGACGGACTTGCCTTAGGCGCGCCTTTGGCGCACCAGCGGCACACCCGCCATGGCATGGGTTTAAATAGGAAAAACCCGGAAATGCCGTGAGACGCGAGTCTGGCTGGTTCGGGAACGCCCTCCGCCCAATCGGCACACAGCTGCGGCGGAACGGGGCGGAACCAGGAAGGAAGAGAAATTCCCCAGCATGTGGAGGTGAGAGCCCGTCAAGTAAAAATACAAAAGTAAGCGGTAATTAGCCACCAGTTAAAAAGTTAAAAAGCGAACATCATAAAATCAAACAATGGGATAGCGTACAGCAACTGCGCAACTGACCTCACTCATGTTATTGGATGCAAAATCCTTTAGGCAAAATACAGGAACTAAGAAGCTGCTTGGTTGTTATCCAGGGTTCTAGACCGACCAGTAGAATGTTTTAAATGCACTTTTCTTACATAATTGAAAACATTTAGCAATCCTATTATATAGAACACAAAGAGAAAAATGAATAGCTATTTTGTGGCTAACAGTCTTGAAAAGTAAAAGTGTTTTTGAGGCATGCAAAATACATATGAAATTGTGGCAGAAGTTATACAGAAAGAGTTTGTGAGAAACATATATTTATGGGACTGGTCTCAGAATGAAAGAGAGGGAGGGTTATTTATTTATAAAGCATGAAAAGCAAGTGTGGATGAAAATTTTTATAGCCGACGCATCAAGAATTCTATTAAGGACACGGAGGCGAGGAATATGCTTCTCATTTCTTTACTACTAATTTCAGCAGCCAATCTCAATAAAGTAAAACACAAACTACATTATCCATGTTTCCCTGTACCTCCCATGTCACATGCTCCAATCATATATGAGCTATCCATGTAACTGTGGAAGTCATCATTTTGTGTCCTCTTTCTTTGTTAGATAAGTCCATAAGAACAGAGTATTCCAAAGGGAAACAGGGTAAAAGTCACCAAAGATCCATACAGCCCAACGTGGACTTAAAACTTCCAGTTGATCAAACAGGGATGTGTATCACCAACCACAGCCCGTGACTGAACTCTGCAATGGGATTAAAATTGCAGCGAGTCAACACGCCATATATAACTCCTCTCAAGGGAAAGAATTCCAAAGCAGAGTGCATCTCACAGCTGTTCTGGGCGGTTCCTGAAATAGAGAGAGATCCCCAAAGTAAAATCTGGCATCATAAATATAAAGCATAGACTATTGCCAAAAATCATCAGGTGGGAGACAGAAGACAGAAACAACTCAATTTTGTATCAACATTAGTTATAACAATACACTTTTAACAATTGAATTATAGTTCAAAGACAATTGCATCTAAAGGGTGAGCCTCACCTCCGTGTACTTAATAGAATTGGAAATTCTTGATGCGTCAGCTAGACACATTTTCATTCTATGTCAGGACCGGAGGCTCCGATTATGCTAGTTTAAAGTCGTGTTAACACCACAGATGCCACATCTACAATAGGTTTATAATAGTATTTCTTACATGTAGACTCAGAGATCCAGTCTGCCGCTCTTATGATGTCTTCTACACGAGAGCCGAGAGCATATGATTTGGATGCCATGGCTCCTCTGGCAGAATGCACCACAAAGACAGAAATGTTGACGCCTGCATCTGCCAGCAGTCATTTCATCCACCTGGCTAAGGTAGCTGCAGACACTGGTTTTTAGGGTTTTTGTAAGGCAATGAGTAGTTGTCCTCCAGCCTCCTATCTCATATCACAAGTAGCGATTTCATAATCCTTTGAGCATTGCACCACACATAATTTACTACTGTTTGGGAAACTTGGATAGGTTACCAACATGGAAATAGATTTGGTGCGGCGTGTGATAGTACAGGAAATGCCTTCTGGAGAGAATACTCTACCTGATAGATCCAATACTCGTAAGTCCAATACCCTCTTACAGGAAATCAGACATAATAACATTGTGAGCTTGGCCCGAAAGCTGTTTGCACAACAAGTATTTGTTTGCAGGCCATTGCTCCAAGAATTTGAGAACAACATTCAACGTCCCAAATGGGTGTATACTTGGGTCTCGGAGGGTTGACCATACGGATACCTTTCATCCATTTGCAGACTAGAGGGTGTTCATCCAATAGTTTACCCTCTACTGGGAGGTGTCCTGCGGAGATTGCCGATCTGAAGTTATGAACTGTTCGGTATGCTAAACTAGAAGATGCTAGTTCTGATAGATAGTTTATTACTATACAATGTTGTGCCCCCACGGGATCAACACTCCATGTGTTGCACCAAGCACACCATCTCCTCCGAGCTAAAGAATATCTTTTATGGGTGTTATCTGGCCAGGTCTGCCTGATGAAGGATGCAGCTTGTTGCGAAATGCCTTGGGTATGCCATCTTTGCCTGAAACCATCCAAGCCATCAGCTTGAGTTGACCTGATAGATTCAATGGGTGAGGAATACCTTCCGGGTCTAAGAGGAGATCCGGCTGAACTGGGAGTAGAACTGGAGGCGCACTCGCTAGAGTTAGAGCTACTGGTAACCAAGGTTGCGCTCTCCAGTAAGGTGTCACCAAAATGATTTCTGCTCCTTGTCAACTGATCTGTGACAGGACAAGGGGAATCATCAGGAATGGGGGAAAGGCATAGCCTCGGAACTGATCCTAGTCCTGGATAAATGCATCTGTCGCATGGGCATCGGATCTGGGCGCAAGCTCAAAAAATGTGTCAGTTGCCGATTGAGTCATGATGCGAACAGATCTATTTTGCACGGGCCCCACAGTCTGTTCAGAGCTTGGAAGGCTGAGTGATTCAGTTTCCAGTTGCTGAAATCTCGTAAGTGTCTGGAGTTCTAGTCGGCTATGGTGTTCCTCTTGTGTGGTAGATGCTCCACTATGAGGGAGATGCAATGATCGAGGCAGAAGTGACAGAAGTCCTTGGCAATCTCTGCTAGTAGACGGGACTTCGTCCCCCAAGTTTGTTGACGTAGCGGACTGCTGAGATGTTGTCCATTCTTAGTAAGATATAATAGTCCGTCTTTATCGGGGCGAGCCTCCTGATAGCGAAAGAGCCTGCCAGGAGTTCCAGGCAATTTATGTGGAGCCTGAGCTCCGCCTCCGACCACTGACCCCCTGTCGACATTGTCCTGCACCTCACTCCCCAACCCAACCGGCTGGCATCCAATTCGATCCCTATTTCTGGTGAGGTGCCGAAAATGGCTCGACCATTCCAGGATTCCATGTGGTCCAACCACCATGTTATCTCTGTCCTGGCTTTGCCCATCAGTGGGACTTGTTCTGTGTAAGATAGACCCTTCCATAAGTGTTGGATTTTTAATCTCTGAAGGGCTCTGTAATGGAGGGGGCCTGGAAATATGGCTTGTATCGATGAGGCCAGGAGTCTCACGATTCTGACAATCTACCTCAACGATACAGTCTGTTTGCACAACGCAGACCTCAATTCCCTCTTGATATTGCGTATCTTTTGGGTTGGAAGGAAATTGTGCTCGGACTGATTCTATCTGGAAACCCAGAAATGCCATTTGCTGGACTGGTGACAGGACTGACTTCTGGGAGTTGATCAGGAATCCCAGACTCTGAAGAAGTTGTATAGTCCATGATAGATTAGTCCTGAGTGTCTGAAGGTCCTGGGCCATCAACAGGAGATTGTTTAGTCAATTAGACATACTCCTTAAGCCCTCAGTGCTTCTACGACTGGTCTCATCAATTTAGTGAAACACCACGGGGCCAATGAGAGACCGAATGGAAGGGATTTGAATTCCATGCACTGTCCTCGTCATATGAACTGTAGAAACCATCTGTGAGGTGGGAATATGGGGACGGAGAGGTAGGCATCCTCCAGGACCAGACGGACCATCTAGTCGCATTCCTGTAGAATATCTCTTGGCAAGAGAATTTCTTCCATTTTGAAATGTCTGTACATTATCCAGACATTGAAATCTTTGAGGTTTAGGACTAGTAGTGACCTCTGCCCTTCTTTTCGAACAGAAAGATGGGTCTCATGAACCCTTTGGGGTATGGAGTTGTCAGGCATATTGCCCCTTTGGCTAGGAGAGTTTGAATATAAAAACTTGTTGTGTTTGGGAAAAATACATTTGTCTTGGGGGGCCAGATGAGTTGGAGATTCGTAAAATTCCAGTTTGAAGCCCTGAATGGTCTCCAGTACACATGGGTCCATGGATATGCATTTACAATTGTTGTGAATAGCGGCACTCTTCCTCCCAATATCACTTCCGAGAAGGGAATAACTCATACCAGTAGATCCTGTGTCCTGGATTGCATTCTATTGTCCGTGTCTGGATCTGCGGCAGAATCTGGGGCGGCCACCTCTGGGTTGAGTGGGATAGAAGGTGGGATCTGGTTGGTCTCCATACCAACCACCTTTGCCGCAGGCATAGTAGCCTTGTTGAGAGCTTTGGTGGGTTCCACAGCCTGGTGCACCCTCCATGGCACCCGGCCCTGACAAAAAGGCCTCTCCAGAATACTCATTTTAGCATCAATTGGGCCTTGTATATAGTCGAGTAGGTGGCACAAAATCTGGAGAGCCCCCGAATAATAGGCTGTCAGCCATTGGGCTGGCTTCCAAATTGGATAGATCATTGAGTGTAGGATCTAATCTCATCAGGATAGATCTCCGGTGCTCTGTAGAGATGGTGCAGCTGGTGTTCCCTAACATGCAGCCTGCTCGCTGAGCCCAGCCAATCAGATTGTCAGTATTTACTGGGGAGTTGGACTCTTTGGGTTAGTATGCTAAGTCTAAGATCTTAGTCAAGGTTCCTGTCAGGTCAAGTAGTTTATCTTGGCACATCCAACATGAGCGATCCAGGCCCTTTTTCGGATCCCTTGCGTATTTTTTCATAAAAGTGACTATGACGGGATCTACCTCTGGCGTGTCTGCAACCTTACCCACCAGGTCTGGGCGGAGGCACTCCATGCAGAGGCGTGCACGTACCTCTTTATCAAAGCTCCGCCATAGATGGGTTTGAAGGTGTTCTGCAACCTCTGGAGGGGGAACCCAATTGGACTCCCTGGGGAGAATTATTTGGGTGGGCTCGAGTTGGAGCACCCGAAGGGTATGGACTGGAGCCCGTTTCTTCTTACTGGGTCTTGCCTTCTCACCCTCATCACTGTCCTCAGTGTGGTAAGAGCAGTCTGAGTCTAGGGCCTCTGCATGCTGTAAGCTGTGAGACTGAGAGGACTCTCCCTGTGGGTTGGCACTATAATCGTGTTCAGTCTCTCTCTTGCGCCTCAGCTTTGCAAAAGCCTCTCCATGTACCTCTGGCTGTGATTTACTCTTGACTTTGCCCTTTTTTGATGGGCCCACCTCATTGTTGGCCGGAGGAAGTTGGGGTTGCCAGCCTTGTTGGCATGCAAACTCACACAGCTGCCCCGTGAAGGGACCTTGCGCCCGTACCAGGGCCTTATTCACAGATTGCTGTACATTGCAGTCCAGTGCATCCACCAAATCCCGCTCAAGCTGGTCAACACCTTCTTCATGGTAGTTGTCTGCCTCCGCCTTATAGGGCTCCCATTGTGCCATTCTCTCTGCATGCACACTCAATTTACTGGGAGTTGAGAGAGTAAGGGGGGAGTGGAACTAACCCTGCAAGGCCAAGGATTATGCCTTAATTTAAATGTGGAGGGAGATGCCTGGACCAAAAAACCCACTCGAGGCAAAGCCTATGCAAATGTATACAACCCAGCACATACTTGTGAGACAGGGCGTAGGGGGAGCATTCACCCCTGCCACCACATACAGAGCCAAGTCACGTTATGTGTAGAAAAAGTCAGCAAACGCTCTGATCAATATCCCTGAGCGTTGCGTTCAATTTCTGCACATGCGCGTTGTGTGGTCCTTGTTTGCAAGTAAAAGAGGACTGTGCACATCAGCGAGATGTGCGCTGTCTGCTCCCCGCTCCACTGAGGCAGCAAGCAGCGTCGGAGTACGACCGCCGTAAGTGTTCAGAAAATGAAGGCGGAATCCCAGCGCTGTAGTGCATGCAGCAGGTGATCGGTCAACTTACCACTCCTGCCCTCATAGAACCACAACCCATAGAAAGCATGACATTATTCATTAACAGCAAATAGAGGTAGGAAATACCTACAACTATGGCATTACAAGCATATAGAAAAGAAACATTCTAAGCAATAGAGATATGAGATATCTATAATTACGTCAGTACAAGCATAAAGAATTAAACTGCACTTATCTGGCTGTAAAGCAGCAAAGAAAGAGGAAACAAAATGGTGACTTCTACAGTTATATGGGTAGCTCATGTATAATTAGAGCATGTGACATGGGAGGAACAGGAAAACATGGGTAATGTAGTAAAGAAATGAGAAGCATTAACAGAGCCTCCGTGTCATTACATAGAATTTGTGGCATGTAAAAACAAAATGGCATAGACAGAAAAGAGAGGTGGGCACAGTCCTTCCCTGATAAAATGGCTTTGGGCCAAATAAACCTCGCAATCCAATAGGTAGTACAGTGGTAGCTTACAGCGAACATGAGTGCTTTTTGAGAAGGGTTCAAACTCCAGCTGGGAAATGCGATTTTTATATTCTTTTTCATTTTTTTCTATTTTACCCAAATGAAAGATGTCCCTATGTAAATCACCCCTAGCAGTGTCTGTGAGATTTGTGGCCTCTTTAGTCAAGTCAGTGCATGTCAGAAATTTGTGACATGCTGTGGCATGTGGAAGGGGGGGCAAGGTTTGAATTAACAGAAATACCTTAATTTGTGGAACAAGACTTTGGGGATGGTTGTGTAAGAAAAAGAAATGCATGGGGCAAGTCCTAGAGTGAAAGAAAAGAAGGGCTATTTGTTTATAAGTCACGAAAATCAAGTGTAGATTTGTGGCATGTAAAAGCAAAACGACATGGAAATAGGAGAAGGAAAGCACCCTTTTTAATGGCACAAAAGCTATGGACAAGACATTTCTATGTAGAACAGATGGTCCAGTGGTAACTAACAAGGGCTCTGAGTACCTTTTGACAAGGGTTCAAACCCCAGCTAGGGAAATTCGATTTTCATAATTTTTTCAATTTTTCTTCTATTTTACCCAAATGAAAGATGCCCTATTGTAAATCACCCCTAGCAGTGTCTGTGAGATTTGTGGCCTTTTTAGTCAAGACAGTGCATGTCAGACATTTGTGACATGCTGTGTCATGTGGAAGGGGGGCAAGGTGTGCAATGAAAGAAATCCCTTAATTTGTGAAATGAGACTTTGGGAATGGTTGAGTAAAAAAAGAAATGCATGGGGCAAGTCTGAGTGTGAAAGAAAAGAAGGGCTATTTGTTTATAAATAACGAAAATCAAGTGTAGATTTGTGGCATGTGAAAGCAAAACAACATGGAAATAGAAGAGGGACATCACCCTTTTTCAATGACACAAAGGCTTTGGACAAAGAGTTTCTAAGCAAAACAAATGGTCCAGTGGTAACTAACAGGGGGTTTGATTGTGTTTTGACAAGGGTTCAAACCCCAGCTAGGGAAATTCGATTTTTATAATTTTTTCAATTTTTCTTCTATTTTACCCAAATGAAAGATGCCCTATTGTAAATCACCCCTAGCAGTGTCTGTGAGATTTGTGGCCTTTTTAGTCAAGCCAGTGCATGTCAGACATTTGTGACATGCTGTGGCATGTGGAAGGGGGGCAAGGTTTGCAATGAAAGAAATCCCTTAATTTGTGAAATGAGACTTTGGGAATGGTTGTGTAAAAAAAAGAAATGCATGGGGAAAGTCTGAGAGTGAAAGAAAAGAAGGGCTATTTGTTTATAAATAACGAAAATCAAGTGTAGATTTGTGGCATGTGAAAGCAAAACAACATGGAAATGGAAGAAGGATAGCACCCTTTTTCAATGACACAAAACCTTTGGACTAATATTTTCTCTGCAGATCAGATGGTCCAGTGGTAACTAACAGGGGCTCTGAGTTCTTTTTGATAAGGGTTCAAACCCCAGCTAGGGAAATTCGATTTTTATAATTTTTTCAATTTTTCTTCTATTTTACCCAAATGAAAGATGCCCTATTGTAAATCACCCCTAGCAGTGTCTGTGAGATTTGTGGCCTTTTTCGTGAAGCCAGGGCATGTCAGACATTTGTGACATGCTGTGTCATGTGGCAGGGGGGGCAAGGCTTGCTATTAAAGTAATCCCTTATTTTTTGGGATGAGACTTTGGGAATGGTTATGTAAGAAAATAAAATGCATGGGGCAAATCCCAGAGTGAAAGAAAAGAAGGGCTATTTGTTTATAAATAACGAAAATCAAGTGTAGATTTGTGGCATGTAAAAGCAAAACAGCATGGAAATAGAAGACGGACTTCTGTGTTGTGCACAGTCTCATAAAATGTTTAGCCAGAGGATTTGACTAAGGATCTAAATGGTGTAGTGGTAAGTACAAAACATAATCATGTGTTAGGGCAAGGGTTCAAGACCCGCCAAATAAAATTTAATATATGTTTTTGTACTTTTAAAATATTTTTTTCTTAAGTCAACCCAGATAAAAGATACGTCTTTAAAATAACCCACTACCACTTCTGGGGGTTCTAACACAGTTATTCCTGAAACAACATATCCAAAAAATGTGACACGCTGTGGCATATGTCATGGCATATGTCACATGCCAGACTTGGGCTCCAACCCCTTCTCGGGAGGGTAGGGGGAGGGCGGAAGCAGCAACGACGAAAAGCAACCTTTAAAGCTACTGCGGTGCAGTTAAGAAATGCAAATGAAAGGCACGGCATGGGGCAGGAAGCAGTTTCAGAAAGAAGAAGGGGAGTTACCGTAGGAGAGAGCGCGAGGGCTGGTGCACAGTCATGACGACGGCCGCCATTGTCCCTGCTTTGAAAGTGAAAGCGGGCATGGTGCGCTGAGCGCGAATTAAAAAACAAGTAGTCCCTAAATGAATACATAACAGCCAGCAGCGGAAATAAACTGTAGTTGGTCGGTGCTGCTTCCTGCAAAACGGAAGCAGAACAGAAGTGACGTTTCGGACCACCAGCCAATCAATGAGCTACATAAAAAGAGCAATGCCAGATTTAACCAAAGGCAAGCTAAAAAACAAATATAAACGCAATGGGTGGAGTTTCACCACTAATACTGACTACTTGATGCCTCGTAGAGGCAGCGCATGCGCTGCTTATGCGAGACCTAAAAATGGGGATAGGGAACAACCCCACAACTATAGGCCTATTAGCCTAATAGACGTGCTACAAAAAGTATTTAGCCGAGCTCTCCTACAAAAGATTCAGGCATGGGCTGATGAAAACACCATCTTATCATCATATCAAGCAGGCTTCAGAGAAAAGACGGGAATAATAGACCAGGTCTTTCGTCTCCTCCTCTTATATTGGAAAACTGTGGTCATTGGCCAGGGTAGCCTGTATATAGCTTTCATTGAGCTAAAGAAAGCTTTCGACCTAGTGCCCAGACAGAAGCTGTGGCAAGTTCTTAAAGCCATGGGAGTCCCAACCGAACTTCTCAACTTGGTTGTACGACTTCATGAAGATAACTTTGCTCGGGTGAGGTGGGGTCTGCAACGCAAATAACAGAACAAATTCCAGTTAGCAGTGGAGTTCGTCAAGGAAGTGTTCTGGCACCTACGCTCTTCTCCCCATACATGAAAGACGTTGTACGAATTTTATCCCGAGAGCCCTCCGATGTTCCATCCTTAGGCGGGGAAAAGATAGTGACTCTACTATTCGCAGACGACACCCTGTTGGTGTCAAAAACCCGGGGGGGTGGGGGGAGTTACAATTACTCCTAAACTGATTTAAAAACTTCAGTGACATGTGGGCCCTCAAGATAAATACGTCGAAAACTACATTTATGACCCCACACCCCCACAAATCATACAGGGGTAGGCCTACTCTGAGAGGGGCACCACTGGAAAGAGTAAACACATTTGACTATTTAGGTGTTAAATTATCTGAGAAAATATGCTGGAAACCCCACTTGGCAAAGATGGAACTTAAACACAAGCAAATAACTGGGGCCTTGGGGAAAGAACACCGTTCCTCCTTCAGTAGACCGGTTGCCCCCGTATTGCAAGTCTATGACGCAAAAGCAGTTAGTTCTGCCTTGTATGGGTCAGAATTGTGGGGCTTCGACAAAACAGAGGAGCTCACTAGATCAGAGCACACATTTTTAAGAAATCTAGTGATGTGCACTCCACTTCATTCCCTAATGTTAGATATGGGGCGACGATCCATCACCGACATAGCCAAGCTCCGCCCACTGTTATTCTGGGCCAGAATTAGGAGGACCCCGGGACTGACGCCAGATGCTGAAGCCATGGAGGAAGTAATCCCCCTAGATAACTGCAATAAGATTTAGTGGTTAAGCAATATAAGGAGGCTTCTTTCGGATATAGGACTTTGGGAAGCCAGGGAAAGCTCAAATCTATCCCTGCTCCCAAAAAATACAGTAAAGAGGCACTATTGGGATTGGGTTACACAAGTAGACTGCTGCTGGACCAATTATGGGAAACTAAGAACAGAATTAATGCTCCACAAACAGCTTAGCTCCCTGGAGCCTTATCTTGATCTAATTCAAATTCCTTACAATAGAAAGCTGTACATACAGTTTAGGTTTGGTACTCGCCCCTTGAAGGACCTTCTTGGTAAATGGCATAGTAAAGTACAAACACCTAGTACTTGCCCCTGCTGCAAGGCGCTCAGTGAATCTGTGGCACATGTTATGTTCGCTTGTCCGGCCTATGCACGTCCCAGATCAAAATTAATAAAACCAATTTGTAAACGATGTGCGAATTCTTAAGTCAGATACCAGACCACTTTTTGTCTGTGCAGTTGCCAAGTTTCTTGGCCACATGTGTGGCATCAGGAAAAAGGTCCAGGAAGGAAGATTATGAAGGGGGCTGATTCTCCTTGTTATAAAGCTTATTCTGCCTCGATGTGTTTCTGTAACAATTTTGCACCAATTATAAGTAACAGGACTAGGATGCAAAAGAGAGCCCTCCATCTAGCAATAGGTAGCATTGACTAAATTTGAGTATTGACAACATGATTGTATTATCTTCTCGTTTACATGCACTTTCTATGTTGTAATGAATTTTAATCTTTTTAAGATGTCATGATCTAATTTTACTTTTTATAGTATTTACGTAAGGCTATAGTTGTGATTTTTTAATATTTATTTAGGAGAATGTATTATTTTGATGGACTCTTTTTTAAGTACCGTGCATGTGAAAACGTTTAAGTCATGTATGCCGAAATAAAGTATTTGACTTAAATATATTCACTGAAAAAACAAGGTTAAAGTTACTTCATACTTAGGTGAAAATGTCAGTTAAAACCTAAGTTTAACCCTGACAAAAATTCTGAAATTCACCAGTTATAGTTATCCTAAGTAACTGTAACTCTTGTCCTAAAGTAACTATAACTCGTTCCCTTGCCATGCACTAGTAATTACCTCACATATTATATCACTCATGACATGTTCTATGACATAATTGATAACATCACTGCAATATCTAAAATGACATCATTGATAAGGACACTGTGCATGGCGGAGGCGTGAATTATAGTTATTTAAGGACATGAGTTATAGTTACTTGAGATAACTATACCTGGTGAATTTCAATGGTTTAGTTGTTTGAAATGGTATGTTTATCTGACATTTTCACCTAACTGTTAGACCTATCAGCGTTAGGGCGGTCTTCCCCCAAACGTTTCACCTTCCTCCTACAATTTTGCTGATCTTGTTATTGCTGACCTTGGGACTCTGCACACTTTACCACTGCTAACCAGTACTAAAGTGCATGTGCACCCTCCTTAAAACATGGTAACATTGGTTTATCGCCAATAGTCATATTTAATTTACTTATAGGTCCCTAGTAAAATGGCACTACGTGTACCCAGGGCCTGTAAATTAAAAGGCTACTAGTGGTTCTTCAGCACTAATTGTGCCACACTCTTAAGCAGCGCTTTAAACATGTCTCAGGCCTGCCATTGCAGCCTGTGTGTGCAGTTTTAAACTGCCATGTCAACCTGGTCAAATACACCTTTTGCCAGGCCCAAACCTTCCATTTCTATATATATGTCACCCCTTGGGTAGGCCCTGGACAGCTCAGAGGGCAGGGTGCAGTGTATTTAAAAGGTATGACATGTACTTTTAAGTTTTACATGTCCTGGTGGGAAAAATCCTTAAATCTGTTTTTCACTACTGCAAGCCCTACCTCTCCCATAGACTAACATTGAAGTTACCTAATTACATTTTATATGCTGTAATTTCCAAATAGGAGCAGGTACCCAGTTCCTATTTGGTGTCTTTGGAATTGTAATGAAAAATCCTAACTCATGGTGAAGACGGATTTTAAGTTACAATTTTGAAAATTCTACTTTTAGAAAGTTGGCATTTTCCTACCTGAGGGGCTTATTACTAGTCTGGCGGTCCAACTCGTGGGGGCTGGGCTGGTAGAGTTCTACTCCAAATTTATACTCAATTTTTCCAGTGGGGTTTCAGCCCATCCATAATGGCAGCATTTGCCACGCGATCGCTCAAGGATGCAGAGGAACGGTATTCTGTCATCAAGAGGTAGGCGTTGGCATGTGCATGTGCAATTAGACATTTCAAATTCTATCTGTCGGGAATGCCATTTGTGGTCAGGTCTGATCACAGACCATTGGTTCAAGTGTTTCCTATTAGGAAAGTTGATGAGCTAACACCCAGGATTAAGAAGGGTTACGTTTTTTCAGTTTCCAGGTGGAGTATATTGCTGGTTCCAGGAAAACAGTAGCTGATTGTTTACCCAGGTGCCGTTAGATAGGGAGGTGATTTCAATGGACATTGACAACATCAATTGGGTATGTGAAAGTGCTTTGTATGAAGATGATGAGATCAGAGATCTCAAGGAGTGCATAGTTAAGGGATGGCCAGAGTTCCAGTCTCTCTCAGAGGAGACAAAGACGTTTTAGAATGTGAAGGAAGAGTTGAGTTGGAATGGAAATGAACTGTTAAGGGGCTCAAGGTTTATTCCACCCAGGGACATTTAGGGAGGAACCTCACTAAGGCTAGGGTGAGAGAGTTGTACTGGTGGCCAGGGTTAGATAGGCACGTCAAGAGTGTAGTTAAAGACTGCGCTTCTTCTGCCAAGAGTGACAAGAGTAAGGTAGTATCCAGAGTTCTGTTGTCATCTGGAGAAATTCTGGAGAAACCATGGAGGAAGTTGTGGCTGGATTTTGCTGGTCCTTCCCATCTGTTACCTCCTAGTGAGAGATATGTGATTGTATTAGTTGATTACTTGTCCAAATGGGTAGTGACTAAGGGCCTGATTATGATGTCGGGGGGATCACCATCGACAGGCTGTTGGTGGCGGTCCGTCCGACATCTGAGACTGCGGACTGACCACCGCATAATGATGCGTTTGGTCAGTGGGCAGTAGGCGGAGGGACCAACTGACGCCTCTGACAGGCTGAAGGAGCCCACCAGAGCATCGGTCGGAGTGTAATCCCTACAATGAGGGTGGTGCCTGCGGAGGCACCGGCTTAGGGATTATGATGTCCCTTTTCCCTCTGCCTCTACATGGTGGTCTGACTGCAATGTAATGGCAGACGGAATGGGACTTTGGGGTCCCCTAGCAGGGTCCTCGTCCCCTGCATGGTTCTGCTATGGGCCCAGGGGAGCACATGTGATGCCCCACCAAATATCCATGCACCGTTTGCCAGGCATCACATGGGGCCTGACACATGCTGCATGGATGTTTGAGAACTGGCCTTTTCTAGTGCGGCTTGAGCTTCGGCCCTTTTCAAGGGCCGCCGCACAAGTTGCAATGGAAAGGAGCGATTTTCTGACCACCTGCACGGCGGTCACATTGTAATCGAGCAGGTGGGACTGCCGACATATAGGCGGTCGGACACCTGCCCGAGGCGATGGTGGTGGGATGCTCGTGGGACACAGATGACATATAGAAAGAGCACCTCTCTGAAAGACCTTTTGGTGCATAGTCATTTTGCGAAGAGGAAGGATGAAAAATGAAAATCACTGGTTTGTATCCATGCATGCAGTGCAAAACATGTAATCAAAGTACCAAAGTCAAAGATTATGAAGTACCAGGAATAACGAAAAATAAGGCTATAAAAAAATTGTTGAACTATAATTCCTGTTTTGTAGTTTATTGTTTGATATGTCCATGTGTGAGGAAATACATTGGAAGTACTGTACATACGGCCAAATAAAGAGTCTTAGAGCATATGCAGGAATCAAGATGGTCGCCCCCCGGTGAGTTCTTCACCGCGTCAGCCCTTCTTTGACGATTTCTGGACGATTATTATCCAGAATTTTATTTAAAAATACTAGCAGCAATGTTTTAAGGCATATACTGACCGCTGAGGTGATTTTCCAGCTTTGCTGATCGTCGGAAGCTGCACTTCTCCCATCCTGGTTCTGCCTTGATCTCTTCACTCAGGTACAGCCCAGCATTCCAGTCAGGGGGGCGGAGTATTACTCAGGAAAGGGTGAGATTTTGGCCTAGTCACTTCCACAGTCAGTTTTAGTTGCTGCACCAGCCTTTATTGAAAGATTTTTTCTTCATTATTAACTCTTTCCTACATATTGATTCTATTTGGCTGTTGAACTTCATTTTTAAAAAAGATGGAGAGCAAAAATGTGCAAGCTCAAAATAATAAAAGGAAACAAAATATTTCTCCTCCTCCTGTTACATCTAAAGTGCTGGAATCTAGTGAACCTTCTTTGGCTTTGCTACATGATGAGATTCAGGCAATTCGCTCTAGCACTGATACTATTGCGTCAGAGATTAAAAACTTGCGAAAAGATATGGCTAGTATGTCACTGAAAATGTCTGACAATGCAATTAAAATTCAAGACAATAAAGTTAAAATTGATGCTTTCTCACCGCTTGTGTCAAAAATATCTCCTATGTCTGCTCTTCTTCTTGATTTGGAAAATCGTAACAGACAGTATAACCTCCATATTTTTTATTTACCAGAAGATGTAGAAGGTAATGATTGCAGGTTATATTTGGAGAATCTGATACCTGGTCTTTTACGCATAAAATTTCCTGAGAAATTTGAAATAGATAAAGCTCACAGGATTCCTTCTCATCGTAATCCGCATTATACTAAGCTGAGACAAATGATCTTCAAGGTTTTACGTCACCGTCATTTAGTCTTCATTAGAAAAGCGGCACGAGAAATTCCTTCCTTAATGGTAATAACATTTTTATTCACCAAGACTTTGCTAAAGAAACTGTTAAGACTCGCAAAGAAATCACTGACATTCGTCCACGGTTACGAAATCTTGGATTTAAATATTGTCTTTTTGATCCTTCGACAATACGAATCTGGAAAGATAGTTTTTCAAAATCCTTTCAGTGCCCTGAAGACCTATGAATATTTCTGGATCAACATTCTCAGCTTTCTATGGATACACATGAGTCTGCTACTTGACTATTAATACATTATTTCTTCTGGCTAATCTAATTGTTTATTTCCTCACAGGGCTCCAATGGTTCGGTCATGCTTGCAAAGCGTGTGTGCGTTTCAAAATTGTTATTAGTGTTTAAATGTTGTCTTTTTTATGTTGGTATGTATCTTTATTTTTCTTTTTTTCCCTATTGTCCTTTTCTAGAGCTAAAGTTTTTCTTCTTTTGCTTCAAACTTTATCTCTTCTTCTTCTTTGTATTTTCCCTACTTCACTATGGCTAATGTTCATAATATTAAAATTATTTCCTTGAATGTTAAAGGTTTACAACATCCTGTAAAATGTACAAAATTTAAGATTATTTACGTGGTTATAAAGCAAATATTTGCTTCATACAAGAGACTCATATTGAAGACAAGGTTTTGGATTTTATGAAAAAAAAGTGGGTTGATTCTATTATATCTTCTCCTGCTAAGAGTAAAAAAAAGGTGTTGCTATTCTTTTTGCAAAAGGTTGCATTGTCAAATTTTAAGTAAATCTTCGGATGCAGAAGGTAGATATGTCATAGCGAAAGTTAAAATTCAAGATACAGTCATGTTTTTAATTAATGCGTATGGCCCAACAGTTGATGATCCTAATTTCTGGTTTATTTTAACCACTGAAGTTCTCAAGTTGGGTAACGTCCCACTTATAGTTGGAGGTGATTTCAATCGTGTATATGATCCTTTATTAGATAGATCATCTCACACTAAATTTCGACCACCTAGAGCATTTTTTACTTTAAATTCTTTTTTTAAAACTACTAAATGGGTGGATATCTGGCGATTACATTATCCTACTGGAAAAATGTTCACTATTTCTCAAACCCTCACAACTCTTTCTCAAGACTAGATTATTTATTAGTTTCTCGGCAATTAATTAATTCAGTTGTTACTCCTAATATCTATAATATTGATATTTCTGATCATGCTTTGATTTCTATGGTATTACAAATTAACTCAAATATTAGAGCTCAATCCAGATGGCCCATGAATACTAACATTGTTCTGAATGAACAAAATAAACCAAAAGTTTTTACTGCACTTCAAGAGTACTTCCAACTTAACCCAGACGGCTCTACATCTATGGTGAATCGATGGGATGCTTTCAATGCCTATATTAGAGGGACTTCCATCTCTCTTATGGCACATGAAAACAAAACGTTCAATGCAAAAATTTATGAATTGGACAAACAAATTACAAAACTCGAGAGACTTTATATTACTTCTAATGACCCCCAATTTAAAATAAAACTACAAAAACTTTGATATGAGTTTAACTCAATTTTAAGTAAAAGAGCTGGTATACAACTTCCTAACTCTAAAGCCAAATTTTGTTTTAATGCTAACAGATCTGGTCGTCTTTTGGCCAACTACTTACGTATTAAAAAAGATAAAACACAAATAAATTCAATTCATGGCCCCAATGAGAAAATTGCATTATCGCAAAAAGATATTGTTAATGAATTTCTAAATTATTATTCTACCCTATATAATAAACAGATATCCGATGATCCTTCCTTGATTGACTCTTTTTATATAAATGTGGATTACTTAAAGTTCCTCAGTTAACCAATGATAAATTAGATTTCCCTATTACTAAAGAAGAAATTCATTTAGCTATTAAATCTCTTAAACAAAATAAATCCCCAGGCCCTGATGGCATGCCGGCAGAATTTTATAAAGAATTTGATTTGCAACTTATTCCTCATTTGTTTAAACTTTTTACCTTTTATAGTGCTACAGGATCAACTTCAGGTTCTTTTACCGAAGCCTTGATTGTATTTTTACCTAAGCCTAACAAAGACCCGACACTTGTATCGAATTATCGCCCTATTTCCTTAATAAATCAGGATTGTAAACTATATGCCAAAATACTTGCAACCAGACTGACCTCCATATTGGATTCCCTTATCCATCCTAACCAATCTGGTTTCATGAAAAATAGATATTCTCTCAATAACACAAGAGTTTTATTACATGCTATCGAACAGGGTCTACTTTATCCCTACCATCTGGAGTACTCGCATTGGATGCTGAAAAAGCTTTTGACAAAGTTCATTGGCAATTTCTATTTCATACTTTAGCAGCATTTCATTTCAGTTATTTGTTTATTTGTATGATATCTGCTCTCTACTCTACCCCTACAGCTCGTTTATTTATTAATGGTCAAATTTCAAATCAATTTTTTCTTTTTAGAGGTACAAGATGGTCCACTGTCCCCACTGCTATTTCTTCTTGTTATTGAACCTTTGCTTGTTTCCATTAGAAAATGTAATGATATCGCTGGTATTAATGTTAAAAAGGTCATTATTAAAACATTAGCATATGCAGATGATGTACTTTTATTTATTAGCAATCCTGAATCCTCACTTCCTCCTTTATTAGATATTATCTCATCATATTCCTTACATTTCTGGTTATACGTTAAACACCAATAAAACTGATTTTTTTTCCTTTAAATCCTCATTGTACCCCAGATATGTTACCCATAAAAGAAATAATTTGGCGTAGAGATAAGATCAAATTCCTTGGCATTTTGTTCTCTTCGTCTATGAAAAAAACAATTACATTAAATTGTGAATCTATTTTAAATTACATTAAAGATAAATTATCTAAATGGTCTTCGTTTCACCTTTCATGGTGGGGGAAAATGGACTCAATAAAAATGACTATAGCGCCAAATTATTTTTATTTTCTAGCTATGATTCCTAGTCAATTTCCTATAAAGTTTTATAAAATTGTTGATCAACATCTTTCTAAGTTTCTTTGGAATAATAAGTCACCTCGTATTGGCTATAAAAAACAAAAACTGGCAAAGTGCAATGTAGGATTTTGGTTTGCCAGACTTTTTAACTATCATAAAGCGTTCATCTTAAAACAAAGCTCTCTTTGGTTTAATTATTCCCACCTTATTAATCCCAATACATGGCTTCTTATAGAAAAAATGTTGGTAGCTCCGTTTCCATTGTCTACCTTGTTAACCATGTCTAACAGGTCAATATTATTTAACCCCTTCGATGCTCACGACGGAATGGTTCCGTCATGAGCATCGGTGCCCCTGTGCTCATGACGGAACCATTCCGTCATGAGGCCAGGGGCACGAAATCCCTCTGCTGCAGACAGCAGAGGGATTTCTATTTCACCCTGTGACCTTGGGAGCTGGGGAAGAGCTTCCCCAGCTCCCGAGGCCCCCTCCTGGTTTCTGTGTCATGAGGATCAGCACGCACGTTGCGCTGTCCTCATTGCACAGAAACAGCTGAAATGAGCCTTTAGGCTCATTTCAATTTCACTTTCTATGTGCTCAGGGGGCTATCTCAGCCCCCGGGCACGTAGAAAGACGGGAGAGAGTATCATTGGAAAGGGAGAATCTCCTTTCCAATGGTACCCCTCCCAGTGGATCTCTGCTTGGGGATCGCCCCAGGAGGCGATCCCAAGCAGAGATCCACCCACTAGACACCAGGGAGGGAGCGGCCCCTTGGGCAAGGGCTTTTGCTCCCCCAATTTTTTGGTGCGATTTAGACTTTTTGCCCCCGGGGGCTAAAAGCCCACTAGACCCCAGGGATATTTTTGTTTGCCCCATAATTTATTAGGGTGGGGGCTGCCCATAAAGGGCATGTCCATGCCCCCACCCCACAAAATTTACAGCCTTTCTGCCCCCCGGGGGACAAAAGCCCACTATACGCCAGGGATTTTTTTTTAATTATAATTTGTGGTGGGGGCTGCCCAATATGGGCATGCCCATGCCCCACCCACCCCGCAAAAATGACAGCCTTTCTGCCCCCTGAAGAGCGGCTGGGAGCATTAGCCCCAAATCTGCCCCCGGGAGCAAAAAGCCCAGTAAACGCCAGGGATTTTATGGGCAAATTTTAATTAGGGTGGGGGCATTGGTATGCCCATTTTAGGCAGCCCCCACCTAATTAAAATTTGCCTCACTCCTGGCATCTAGTGGACTTTCAACCCCCTGGGGGCAGATGGGGGCATTAGCCCCCAATCTGCCCCGCCGAGAGGACAAAAAGCCCACTAGACACCAGGGATTTTTTGGGGCAAATTTGAATTAGGGTGGGGGCTCCCAAAACGGGCATGCCCATGCCCCCACCCCCTCCCCGCAAAAATAACAGCCTTCCTGCCCCCCGGGAGGCAAAAAGCCCACTAGGCACTACAGATTTTTTTGGGCAAATTTTAATTAGGGTGGGGGCATTGGCATGCCCGTTTGGGCAGCCCCCACCCTAATTAGAATTGCCTAACTCCCTGGCGTCTAGTGGGCTTTGCCCCTGGGGGCAGATGAGGGCATTAGCCCCCAATATGCCCCGCCGGGGGGGCAAAAAGCCCCCTAGTCGCCAGGGATTTTTTTTGGGGCAAATTTGAATTAGGGTGGGGGCTGTCCAAAATGGGCATGCCCATGCCCCACCCCTCCCCGCAAAGTTACAGCCTTTCTGCCCCCTGGGGTGCAGATGGGGCAGTAGCCCCCAATCTGCCCCCGGGGGCAAAAAGCCCACTAGACGCCAGGGATTTTGTTGGGCAAATTTTAATTAGGGTGGGGCATTGGCATGCCCGTTTTGGGCAGCCCCACCTAATTAAGATTTGCCCAAAACTCCTGGCATCTAGTGAGCTTTGCCCCTGGGGGGCAGATGGAGGCATTAGCTCCCAATCTGCCCCGCCGGGGGGCAAAAAGCCCACTAGACGCCAGGGAGTTTTTGGGGCAAATTTGAATTAGGGTGGGGGCTGCCCAAAGCGGGCATGCCCATGCCCCCATCCCCTCCCCGCAAAAATTACAGCCTTCCTGCCCCCCCTGGGGGGCAGATGGGGCAGTAGCCCCCAATCTCCCCCCCCAGGGGGGCAAAAAGCCCACTAGACGCCAACGATTACGCTGGCTTTTTTATATGTGGGGGTGGGGGATGGCCAGAATGGGCCTACCTCCCAAAAAAATAGCCACAGTGTTTCTGCCCCCCTTGGGGGCATATCGGGGCAACCCCACCCCCCGATATCCCCCCCAGGGCAGCAGAAAGCCGAGTAGGAACAGATTTGTTTTTAGCAATATGCCTACCTGTGTATTTTGGGCCCTAGCGCAGCCGGCACATAGGAAACCTAGCAAACCTGTACATTTTTGAAAACTAGACACCCAGGGAATCCAGGATGGGGTGACTTGACTGGCTCTCACCAGGTTCTGTTACCCAGAATCCCTTGCAAACCTCAAAATGTGTATAAAAACACATTTTCCTCGCATTTCTGTGGTGGAAAGTTCTGGAATCTGTGTGGATCCACAAAATTCCATTCACCCCGCATTCCCCAAAGTCTTCAGAGAAAAATGGTACCTCACTTGTGTGGGTGGGTCAAGTACCCGCGACAGGCAAGGGCCCAAAACCTAGTGAGGCGACATCAAAATTTCCTATCACAAACCAACCTGGTTTTGCACGGGGGGTTACCTGGGTTTTTGGCCCGGGGTCGGCAGCCATCTAGGGAAACCTACAAAACCCACACATTTCTGAAAACTAGACACTTGGGGGATTCCAGGGAGGTATGGCTTGTGTGGATCCCCCAACGTTTTCTTACCCAGAATCCCTTGCAAACCTCAAATTTAGCTGAAAAAAATCACTGTTTTCACACATTTGTGTGTGGGAAAGTTGTGGCATCACCGGGCTGACACAAATTTCCTACCAGCCAGCGTTCCCCCTGGTCTCCCAATAAAAATGGTACCTCACTCGGGTGGGAGGCCCAAGTACCCGCGACAGGCAAGGGCCGAAAACGTATTGAGGCGACATCAAAATTGCCTATCACAAAACGACCTGGTTTTGCAAGGGGGGGTCCCATGACTTTTTGGCCCGGGGCTCGTGGCCACCTAGAGAAACCTACCAAACCCACACATTTCTGAAAACTAGACACCCGGGGGATTCCAGGGAGGTATGGCTTGCATGGATCCCCCAACGTTTTCTTACCCAGAATCCCCTGCAAACCTCAAATATTGCCAAAAAATTCACTTTTTTCTCACATTTCTGTGGTGGAAAGTTCTGGAATCTGCGTGGATCCACAAATTTCCTCCCACCCAGCGTTCCCCCAGATCTCACGATAAAAATGGTACCTCACTTGCTTGGGTGGGTCAAGGACCCGCGACAGGCAAGGGCCCAAAAGCTATTGAGCGACATCAAAATTACCTATCACAAACCAACCTGGCTTTGCATGGGGGTCCCATGAGTTTTGGCCCGGTGCTCGGCAGCCATCTAGGAAACCTACCTAACCCACACATTTCTGGAAACTAGACACCCGGGGAGTCCAGCGAGGTATGGTTTGCGTGGGTCCCCCATCATTATCCTACCCAGAATCCCCTTCAAACCTCAAATTTCGCTGAAAAATTCACTTTTTTCTCACATTTCTGTGGTGGAAAGTTCTGGAATCTGCGTGGATCCACAAATTTCCTCCCACCCAGCGTTCCCGAGGTCTCCCGATAAAAATGGTACCTCACTTGTGTGGGTAGGCACAGTGGCTGCAACAGGAAATGGCCCAAATCGTACTCTGGAGACTTCAAAATTACCTATAGCAAAACTACCTGGTTTTGGAGGGGGCACCTGAGATTTTGGCCCGGGCTCGGCGGCCATCTTGGGAAAGTACCAAACCCAAACATTTCTGAAAACTAGACACCCGGGGAGTCCAATGAGGTATGGCTTGCGTGGATCCCCAACGTTTTCCTACCCAGAATGCCATGCAAACCTTAAATTTAGCTGAAAAAACACATTTTCCACATATTTTTGTGTGGAATCACCGTGCCGGCACAAATGTCCTACCACCCAGCGTTCCCCTTGTTCTCCCGAGTAAAATGATACCTCACTTGTGTGGGTGGGCCAAAGGCCTGTGGCTAGGAAGAGCCCAAAACATAGGGATTTATAGTATAGCACCAAGAATTCTAAGCGCTACATTTTTTTTTAAAATACGTTTTTAGCCAATTCTGCTTTGGACACCCACACAAGTGAGGTATCATTTTACTCGGGAGAACAAGGGGAACGCTGGGTGGTAGGACATTTGTGCCGGCACGCTGATTCCACACAAGAATATGTGGAAAATGTGGTTTTCAGCTAAATTTAAGGTTTGCATTGCATTCTGGGTAGGAAAACGTTAGGGGATCCAGGCAAGCCATACCTCGTGGACTCCCGAGTGTCTAGTTTTCAGAAATGTTTGGCTTTAGTACTTTCCCAAGATGGCCGCCGAGCCGAGGCCAAATCTCAGGTGCCCCCAAAACAAGGTAGTTTTGCTATAGGTAATTTTGAAGTCTCCAGAGTACGATTTGGGCCATTTCCTGTTGCAGCCACTGTGCCTACCCACACAAGTGAGGTACCATTTTATCAGGAAGACCTGGGGAACGCTGGGTGGGAGAGATTTGTGGATCCACGCAGATTCCAGAACTTCCACCACAGAAATGTGAGAAAAAGTGAATTTTCAGCGAAATTTGAGGTTTGCAGGGGATTCTGGGTAGGATAATGATGGGGGACACGCAAGCCATACCTCGCTGGACTCCCGAGTGTCTAGTTTCAGAAATGTGTGGGTGAGGTAGGTTTCCCTAGATGGCTGCCGAGCCCGGGCCAAAGCTCATGGGACCCCCATGCAAAACCAGGTTGGTTTGTGATAGGTAATTTTGATGTCGCCTCAATAGCTCTGGGCCCTTGCCTGTCACGGGTCCTTGACCCACCCACGCAAGTGAGGTACCATTTTTATCGGGAGACCTGAGGAGGCAGCTGGGTGGGAGGAAATTTCTGGATCCACCCAGATTCCAGAACTTCCACCACAGAAATGTGAGAAAAAGTGACTTTCAGCAAAATTTGAGGTTTGCAGGGGATTCTGGGTAGGAGAATGATGGGGGACCCACGCAAGCCATACCTCGCTGGACTCCCCGGGTATCTAGTTTCCAGAAATGTGTGGGTTAGGTAGGTTTCCCTAGATGGCTGCCGGACCCGGGCCAAAAGCTCATGGGACCCCCATGCAAAACCAGGTTGGTTTGTGATAGGTAATTTTGATGTCGCCTCAATAGCTTTTGGGCCCTTGCCTGTCGCGGATCCTTGACCCACCCACGCAAGTGAGGTACCATTTTTATAGGGAGACCTGGTTGAATGCTGGGTGGGAGGAAATTTGTGGATCCACGCAGATTGCAGAACTTTCCACCACAGAAATGTGGGTTTTTTGACAATTTTTTAGGTTTGCAAGGGATTCTGGGTAACAGAACCTGGTGGGAGGAAGTCAAGACACCCCATCCTGGATTCCCCTGGGTGTCTAGTTTTCAAAAATGTATAGGTTTGCTAGGTTTCCCTAGGTGCCGGCAGAGCTATGGTTCAAAAACTACAGCTAGGCACTTTGCCAAAAAGGGTCATTTTTCACTGCGAAATTGAGGTGTGTCCACATTGCGTTTTGCGCCGTATCCTGTCGCGGGCACTAGGCCGACCCACACAAGTGAGGTACCATTTTTCTCGGAAGACTTTGGGGAACGCGGGGTGGGTGGAAATTTGTGGATCACGCAGATTCCAGAACTTTCCACCACAGAAATGTGGGGAAAATTTGGTTTTTGACAATTTGTTAGGTTTGCAAGGGATTCTGGGTAACAGAACCTGGTGGGAGCCAGTCAAGTCACCCCATCCTGGATTCCCCTGGGTGTCTAGTTTTCAAAAATGTATAGGTTTGCTAGGTTTCCCTAGGTGCCGGCAGAGCTATGGTTCAAAAACTACAGCTAGGCACTTTGCCAAAAAAGGGTCATTTTCACTGCAAAATTGAGGTGTGTCCACGTTGCGTTTTGCGCCGTTTCCTGTCGCGGGCACTAGGCCAGCCCACACAAGTGAGGTACCATTTTTCTCGGAAGACTTTGGGGAACGCGGGGTGGGTGGAAATTTGTGGATCCACTCAGATTCCAGAACTTTCCACCACAGAAATGTGGGGAAAATGTGTTTTTTGACAATTTTTAGGTTTGCAAGGGATTCTGGGTAACAGAACCTGGTGGGAGAGCAGTCAAGTCACCCCATCCTGGATTCCCCTGGGTGTCTAGTTTTCAAAAGTGTATAGGTTTGCTAGATTTCCCTAGGTGCCGGCAGAGCTATGGTTCAAAAACTACAGCTAGGCACTTTGCCAAAAAGGGTCATTTTTCACTGCGAAGTTGAGGCGTGTCCACGTTGCGTTTTGCGCCGTTTCCTGTCGCGGGCACTAGGCCGACCCACACAAGTGAGGTACCATTTTCTCGGAAGACTTTGGGGAACGCGGGGTGCATGGAAATTTGTGGATCCACGCAGATTCCAGAACTTTCCACCACAGAAATGTGGGGAAAATGTGGTTTTTTTGACAATCTTTTAGGTTTGCAAGGGATTCTGGGTAACAGAACCTGGTGGGAGGCAGTCAAGTCACCCCATCCTGGATTCCCCTGGGTGTCTAGTTTTCAAAAATGTATAGGTTTGCTAGGTTTCCCTAGGTGCCGGCAGAGCTATGGTTCAAAAACTACAGCTAGGCACTTTGCCATTTTTCACTGCGAAATTGAGGTGTGTCCACGTTGCGTTTTGTGCCGTTTCCTGTCGCGGGCACTAGGCCGACTCACACAAGTGAGGTACCATTTTTCTCGGAAGACTTTGGGGAACGTGGGGTGGGTGGAAATTTGTGGATCCACGCAGATTCCAGAACTTTCCACCACAGAAATGTGGGGAAAATGTGGTTTTTTTGACAATTGTTTAGGTTTGCAAGGGATTCTGGGTAACAGAACCTGGTTGGAGGCAGTCAAGTCACCCCATCCTGGATTCCCTTGAGTGTCTAGTCTTCAAAAATGTATAGGTTTGCTAGGTTTCCCTAGGTTCCGGCAGAGCTATGGTTCAAAAACTACAGCTAGGCACTTTGCCAAAAAGGGTCATTTTTCACTGCGAAATTGAGGTGTGTCCACGTTGCGGTTTGCGCCGTTTCCTGTTGCGGGCACTAGGCCGACCCACACAAGTGAGGTATCATTTTTCTCGGAAGACTTTGGGGAACGTGGGGTGGGTGGAAATTGGTGGATCCACGCAGATTCCAGAACTTTCCGCCACAGAAATGTGGGGAAAATGTGTTTTTTGGACAATTTTTAGGTTTGCAAGGGATTCTGGGTAACAGAACCTGGTGAGAGGCAGTCAAGTCACCCCATCCTGGATTCCCCTGGGTGTCTAGTTTTCAAAAATGTATAGGTTTGCTAGGTTTCCCTAGGTGCCGGCAGAGCTAGGGTTCAAAAACTACAGCTAGGCACTTTGTCAAAAAGGGTCATTTTTCACTGTGAAATTGGGGTGTGTCCACGTTGCGTTTTGCGCCGTTTCCTGTCGCGGGCACTATGCCTACCCACACAAGTGAGGTACCATTTTTCTCGGAAGACTTTGGGAGACGCGGGGTGGGTAGAAATTCGTGGATCAACACAAATTCCAGAACTTTCCACCACAGAAATGTGAGGAAAATGTGTTTTTTACAAAATTTTAGGTTTGCAAGGGATTCTGGGTAACAGAACCTGGTGTGAGGCAGTCAAGTCACCCCATCCTGGATTCCCCTGGGTGTCTAGTTTTCAAAAATGTATAGGTTTGCTAGGTTTCCCTAGGTGCCGGCAGAGCTAGGGTTCAAAAACTACAGCTGGGCACTTTGCAAAAAAGGGTAATTTTCATTGTGAAAATGTGGTGTGTTCACGTTGGGTTTTGAGCCATTTCCTGTCGTGGGCACTATGCCTACCCACACAAGTGAGGTACCATTTTTATAGGGAGACTTGGGGTAATTCATATTTGTAAAGCAACTGTTATTACCTATTGACTTTCGATGCATTCTGCCTTCCAAATGAAAGACATTGTGTAAAAGAAGTCATTTTAAAAAATGACCGATAATTCTCATGCTAGTATGAGTATTCCCAATTTCGGAAATGTGCAAATATCTACTGTTTCTAAACTCTATATTTTGTTCCCATTTCAGAAATACATAGGTGTCTTTCATACCGATTTTTCCATGTATACATTTTCCCACAATAATTGCTATATACCCGGTACATAATAAAAAAACATTGCAAGATGCTGCTCAGTTATTGGCTCTGGGTTCGTCGGGTTCTTTGTGAACCTACAAGTCCTATATATCCCCACAACCAGTAAGGTCCAGCGGATGTAATGGTATATTGCTTTCAAAGAGCTGTCATAATTAGAAGAAGTTACAGGTGAAAACGTTGACACAAAAGGCTGTTTTTTTCAACTAATTTTCAATTTTCCTATATTTAACTGTTAGTTTCTATAAAGAAACCTTGATGGATCTACACAAATGACCCCTTGCTGAATTCAGAATTATGTCTACTTTTCTAAAATGTATAGCTGTCTAGGATACATTATTGCTTTCATACCCATTTCTACCATTAACTGGAAGGAGGTTGAAAGCACAAAAAATAGCAAAAATAGGCTATGTCCCAGAAAAATGCCAAAACTGTGTAAAAAATGTTGGTTTTCTGACAAAAGTCTGTCATTCCCTAAAATCTGGGAAAATGGTGATTTCAGCCCCACAAACCCTTTTTGATACCATTTGCAGGGAAAAACCCAGATGCTTTCATTTGCAGCCCTTTTTCGCATTTTTCCCAAAAAAAACAAAATTTAGCTGTATTTTGACTAATTTCTGGGACCCCTCCAGGAGTGATCCACAAACCCTGGGTACCTTTACATTCCCCATGATGTTGGAAGAAAAGGACGCAAATTTGGCGTGGATACCATATGTGGTCAAAAAGTTACAGGGGCCTAAGCGCGCACTACCCCAAATAGCCAAAAAAAGGCTTAGCACAGGGAGGGAAAAGGCCTAGCAGCGAAGGGGTTAATAAGTCTATTATTTTGAAATCCACAAAGTTAATATTAAAAGATTTTGACTCACTTTTTCAGTCAACTATTTCAAATACTGTAGATATGTCATTATGGTACAGTCCACGACTAAAACTTTCTCAAACTGTTAAATTTTGGCATTCATGGATTAGTGCTGGTACTTTTTACCTGAAATATATTTACCATAATAATGCTTTTGTATCGTTTGATGTAATACAGGCAAAATTTCACCTACCCTCTTCTGATTTTCACAAATATGAACTTTTATGTAATTCTATAATAGATTCCTTTCCTAATAATATTCCTTCAAATATAAATTCAGATTTAACAATTTATATTCAGTATCCTCTTCGTCTCATGCTGTTTCATTAATGTACAAGAAGCTGAATGCATTTGAAGGTAACAATATCGATGTGATTTCAACGTTTTGGAATTATGAACTCTCAATTTCTTTCTCATTTGATACATGGAAAAAAATATGGTTGAATAATATTTCGGGATGGTTACCTGTATCACTTTATCAAACAAATTCTTGTATTCTGTCTAATTGCTTATGGTCCCCCTTAAAGTTATTTCAGGCTAAGCTTCTTCCGAGTTCAAATTGTTGGCATTGTAACTCACATATTGGTTCGTTGAAACATATGCTTTTTGAATGTACATCTATTTTTAAATTTTGGAATGAAGTTTGGGACGTTATACAAAAAATACTCAATATCTCTGATGGACTTTCATTTAATATGTTGATATGCAAATCTGTTGCTCTTTCTAAGGAACTGTCTGACTTTGATTGTAAACTTTTTAATTTTTTGTTGTCAGCTGCTCTAAAGTCTATTACAACTTGGTGGAAAGCCGTGTAATTATTATCTGTTCATGCTTGGTGGTCATGGATTATTTTCGCTAGAAGAGGTGCCAATTTATCTTTGTCTGGTATTACTCATAACTGTGACTCTTATCATTCATTTTGGAAACCGATTGATCATTATTTATCTTCTTAGCTATATCCCCTTCTATTTATCCCCTTACAGTATACATGTTTTAACTTATAGTAGCTCTACTCAAATTGCTTTTTACGATATTAACTGCTTGTTCCTTTCCCTTCCTTTTTATTTTTATGATTACTACTTTTATATTAGATTGTACCTGTTTTATATTAAATTAATGATCTTCATAGATGTGTTTCTTATATGGGTACTCTATACGGTGCTCTTTTTTGTAATGTCACTATTTATTATAAAATGTAATAAACTGTTTTGAACACAGAATAATAAATGCTGACACTGCATACCCTTTTTCCAGACACTTCCAAACAGAGCATTAAGGTAACAGAAATCTCTTGCAATTTTTTGTCTTGGATCAAGTTCCAAGTAACGAGAGCGGAGGAGACAGGGTGCACAAATTGCGACAACTTGAGTCCAAATATATAATAGAAATGCAGGCCAAGACCCGAGAGGACTTAATAGCGATGAAGAAATGTGGATTCACATTGGGTAATAGTAAGAATAGTAAAATTATTACCATAAGAGGGGGCCTGTGAGAAGCATATTCTCATGTTAAGATTTGAAAGGGACATGGAGGGATAGTGTACCAACTATAAAAAACACTAGCCCATTCAGGGCACAATAGTGAGTGAAACGTGACTGTCTCAAAATCATGCTTGAAATTATCTTTTGGATACATGTATTTGATAAAGGAATGACAGTTCCGTTAATGAGATAAAAATAATCAGCGCATAATATTCATACACATTTGATGTAATTGTTGCACACACAAATAATTGACAGCATTCATGTTAAATATTTGATTTGATAAAGGTGAAAATTATGCATGAAATATAATCACTAGAAAGCCCTGTGATCAATACAAAAGGAATTAAATGGTCTAAAATATTAATTTTTATAATATTTTTGGAACATTTAAAGATAGCCTCTATAACCATTGGTTGTGTATATATGTTTATAGTCTGTTTATTATTTCCATGACTATTGCCATGAACCAATAAAAATATATATTTCAAACGCCAGGTGATTCGACATTGACAAAGGCTAGAAGCCGAAGCGCATTTGTCGGCACAGTTTTGCGAGTGAGCGATATACTTGGATGTGAAACTAATATATATATATAAACTTTACAAAAAATGTGTATATTATAATATAAATTAAAATTATTGTTTTAATCACAGTTTCTAATTATATATGCTTAAATACACATATATAAGTGTGCATTTTTAAATAAGAATAAGATGTATATATAAGTTTTCATTATTTAAATATATTTAATTTACATTATATTACTGTTAATGTATTTAATGTTTACTATTTTTAACTATATATATGCTAAAAATTATATTTATATAATCAATATTAGGGTATAAAAATATTGCTTTCTCAATATTTTTGTCATTTACATTATAAGTATAGGAAAATGTATTTTTGTGGTCAATACTTGTGCACGATATTTATATACCCCGGTATTTGTGAATTTAATATTTTGTCAGTGAACCGTACATGTGGGTTCTCTTTCTACTGCAGATTTGCACAAGCTATGTTCAAGTCACAATTTTGCAAGTGTTGTGAATGTTTCATTGAAATAAGTACAACTACCATGATGCCTTTTTTTCAGTTTTGTGATAATAATATTGCCATCTAATTTTGCTCATTATCCCATTTCTATCATATTTTCACCTATGGTAAAGTGTCATTTATTGATCAATCTCTATTTAATGCTCTCTTTTGAAAATAGTTTGCATTGAGTTTTGTGTGTTGTCCTTTTTTTGTCATGTAATTGAACTGATGTCATTAGTTTAAAAAATCAATGTTTGTTGGCCTTAAAAATCCAAGGCCTGTAAAATTGTATGTTGTATAAAAGTGGCATATTGAAAGCTGAACTCTGCACTGTTTATATGATGACTAATGCTAAACATCTCTTTAAGTTGTGGAAATGTCTGTTTTTTAGCCTGCTATACCTTGGAATGGTGAATTTCACATTTCTCCTCTCTACTGTGTTGTGTTGAATGTTTGGTACATTTCATGTATACTTACTAATTTATCTTTTTTAATTTCAAGGCATCTTCTTACCTGTTTATTTGAAGTCGTTTGTATGAAACATAAATTGTGTAATTAATTAAGTTTTTACTGAAAGGTCTAATCATGATATTCAATTCTGTTTCCCTTTAAGGTTGCTACATTATATTTGCCCAAAACTCATTGGATGTGTAATGCACACTATTACAAAATATCATTTTTGTTACATTCATTATAGGTCCAACAGCCAGACCACGTCACCAAACATCTGTGTCTCAGGTGTGTATCAGGATACCTCCACTCTAACCCAGGATCAAGCCTCCAGGGAGTTCTCCACTCCTGAAAGTCCCGGATGAAGAGGAGTGGTCTGGTCCATCTGGTCTGCCTGGGAAGATAACTCCAGTGAGTCTCCCTCGGCCCACACCTACACCTCCCACACCAGCTGTTACAACTCCTCAGCAGACGTATACCTCCACTTCCTGTGTCCAAAGCAATATAACACCCATCTTGTGCACCCCAGTACGGGCTGGTGATTAGACAACACCACCACCACCTGCAGTTCAGCCAGGACCCAGTGGGACGGGGCACACTGGCTCAAGGCCATAGGTCAGTGGAGGCAGGAGTCATGGGAGGCATCCTGTGGGCCAGCGTAGTGAGGCCACTGGGGTTACTGTTACCCAGGCCACTATCAACCAAGTCTTGGGAGCCCTCCATCAGTCCCAAGACATGATAGGTCATGTCCTTGCAGAGCTCCAGGACATGAAGCAGTCACAGAGGAATCACAATGTTCAGATGAAGAATCTGAACTCCAATTTGGGCTCCCTGATTGGGGTACTGCAGGACATTTACACCCATATGTGCAGGGCTTTTCCTGTACCATTGCCCCCTTTCTGAGGCCCAACTACATCTGACCCTACTACAACTGCCTCAGCCACAGAAAGGGAGGCCTGTCACAAGAGACAACACCTGAACCCACCTCAGTCCCTGCAACTGTAGATCCACCAGCCCCTGCAGGAGCACACATTCATCTAGACCACCAGGAGAGAAGGGCAAGAACCCCTCCACCACCAAGAGACACCGAAACTAATTTCCTCAAGTGTGTGACTACCATTCACTCGGTGGACTATTTTCTGGTCACATTTACCTTTCTGAGGCCATTAGTATTTTGGACATTGGACTTCAAACAATTTTGGCTCAACAATTATGGTTTCATTCACCATGACTAATTTTTCTTATTTTATTTGTTTTTTGGTTTATATCCACTTTTACTTTATTTGCTTTTGTTTACTAAAAGCCCCCATTAAAAAAAAGTTCAAAACTGGTTTTGTAGTTATTTCAATTGTTTTGCCTTCCATCATACATTTAAAAATGTAAACATCCAAAGGATTGTTTATCCATACCTGAATTGCAAGTAGGTATTGTTTCTCACTAATTTCTACCATGACAACAAATACAAATACCAAAAACTCAACAAGTAGTATTTCATTAAATTTGAAAGAGTGTTCTGTAAATTTTATTAAACATAACAAACCATACATAACACAAATACTTAGTGCCATTTTTACATTTCCAGTTCCACACCTTGCCACCATGGAAGAATGGGATGTAATCAAAAGTATCAGATTAAATAGGTAAAATATTATTGTATTATGTCATCAGCTGGAGCCAGATCTTCTGCCTCACAATAGGAATTGTACAAGAATGACACCAATAGTCCAAAATCCTGGCAGTATTCAATTTTGTGGCCACATGGCACAAGTCAAGAGGTGACGCTGGGGGAATATGGTGGAGGGCTAATGCCGGTCGCGGGATCTCCCTGAACGAGGAGAGAGAGCGCAGGCTGGGGACTGAAGGAAACCGCATGAAAGACTTGCCGGGTGCTTGAAAGCTTTTCGGAGTGCTCCCGTGGGGGGAAATCTGTAAGCAATGCCTCGGTGGGGGTGCCTCGCTCCGTTTTTCTTTTCTGCCTTTGTGTGAAGTGGATGGGCGCTGAGCAGCTTTGGGTCATTTGGTGCTGGGGGGCGGCTCTCTGGAGGAGGTCCCGCGCTACAGTGGCTCTCGCTGGGTTCCGGGTGGAGCCTGGGAGAGTCAGTGCCGGGCAGCAATCAGCAAGTAAGCAGCAGTAGTATGAAGAGCCTACGAGTTGCATGAGCTGCAAGAGGAGTACCTACAGAAACAGCTTAGGAATGGCTCCACAGTAGTGAAAAGTTTGGGCCGGAGTTTGATGAGCTTGAGGAAAAAGGAGAAGGGCGACTGCAGCAGGATATGATTTCAGCAGGTACAGGGGGATCTGATGGAAAGGGGCTCCCCCATGCAGGTACTTTTCACTGCGAAGGCGGTTTTGAAGGGGGCAGAGGAGGTGGTGGATGGAGGTGTATGCACAGATGTAAGGAGGGGTACAGGGGAGGTAGATACACACCACGAGAGTCACAACCAAGGAATAGGTATCAGCTAAGGTTGGGCCCCGAGAAAAAAGTGAAAGCTGTGAGAGTAAGGGAGCGATCGACTTATGAGGCGATAGCTGTGTCACCTATTAAGAAACCGCTAAAAGTGGTGGGGAAACCAAAGCGGTGCGGGCTGAAAGAGACACGCATATTACCTAAACCTTCACCCTCGTTGAACTCGTATTTCAAAATTATGGAACAGGCAAAAGTGGTGGCACCTATTCAGGCAGGAGGAGGTGGAGTAAGCCAAACACAGGGTGTTTCAAGAGAAGAGACAGTAACTGGTGTCCCACTTAGTAATCACTTCTCCCCATTGGATAGTCTAACGGAAGGTAAACAAGATGGGGCTGGTGCAAGTCAAGCCCAAGATACTGCAGGGCTCCCGGTGGGGGTAACGCAACTCAAGGGGAGAGTAGCCCCCGCCAGGTGGAGAGGACCGAAAGTCAGCTGGTATCTTGATGAGTTTGAGGCAGGACATCCTCAAGAAATTCAAAGTTTCAGAGGTCAATCAGCGCGATATCCGAGAAAGATGTGGGGTGCTGGAGGAAAAGTTGGATAATATTGCGCTATGCACAGCAGTGTTGGAAGGGGAGGTGAAGGCACTATCGGCAGGAATGATCCAGAATTCCCAGGAAATAGAGGCCCTGAAATTGCAAAATAAGTCATTACAGGATGATCTGGAGCGTCTAGAAACTCAATCTAGGCGTAATAATCTGAGGGTACTCAACATTCCGGAGGGCGCAGAAAAAAATGATACAAAAAGCTTTATTTGCAAATTGCTAATAGAAGGGCTGCTGCAGGACAGACCGGGTCTGGATCTGGAGAGCGAAATTCAAAGAGTCCATAGGGACCCTTTCAAGCTAAATCCCAACAGGAAGACTCCCAGGAAAATCCTGGTTAACTTTCTCACGTATGCGGTTAAAGAATTGGTATTAGGATGGGCTTTAAAGGAGAGATCCTTAAAATTTGAGGATGTTAACTATCAGGTGAGATCAGACATTTGGAGGAGAACAGCGCAGAGACAATGGGAGCTGGGTACTAGAATGAATGATCTGCGGAGCAAAGGCGCTCAAGTCCAGATGAAGTTTCCATCCATGCTAAAAATCATGTGGAGAAACAAGATGTATAGCATCAGTAACCCTGAGGAAGTTGATACCTTATTAACTCAGATGGAGAGCACCACAGCTACTGTATCTAGCTCTAGGTCTGGCTATTTTGTGGCCACAGGACCGGCCCAATACACTGCTGCAGTATCTGGGAGAATGTCACACCCAACTTTAAGTGGTGTGCTACAAGAAGTTCTTTCTACAATGATGAGACATAGCAACATATTCATACACTTAACACAAAATGTGCATTTGGCCAATGTGAATGGGAAAGCCTAAGCTTTTGGTTGACTACCACATGTGGTTAGAGCAAACCTAGCAGCACATATTGGATTGGAGCCACCATTCAACAGAAAACAAGTCAAATGCAATCTTAATAACTTACATTCAATCACTGCACAAGTTGTCTCAGGACAAGCTGTGTGTGTCTTCCACAGGAACAACCCATGGTCGCTTTGTACTTTGAAGCAGCACCATTTAACTGCAAATGTCACAACTTTGAAATGTCAAAATGAAGATGACATGGTGAAGATACCTAAAAAAGATTCAAACAAAAAGATGAGTAATGGAACATGATAAAATAGACACATTACAAAGTCATCTTTTGGAGGACACATTTTCAAAAACACAACCAGAGATAAGCAATGAAAATTAACACAAAAGTCAATGTGTCAAAACGTAGCACAAAAAAGACCTGTAGCATGGATTTAACAGAACTTGCCCTTCCTAAAAAATGTCCAGCACATAATTTTTTCCTCATTACATCAATAGCTGGTATAACAGTTAATGTGATTATATGCAAAGAGATACTTACACTCATGTGAAGAAGTTGTCAATGACATCCTGACATAAGTCAACTCCTTCCTCCTCACCACTATCATCTTCGTTTGGCATTTCAGGATCCTCACCACGCGGCTCTTCATGGTCTCCATTCTCTGCAATGTAAGGGATGTTCTGTTGCAGGGCTATGTTGTGCAGCATGCAGAAGGCCATGGTGATTTGGCCCACCTTTCAGGTGAGTAGAGGAGGGCTTCATCAGTCTTGTCCAGACAGCGAAATCTGGCCTTTAGGAGCCCGAAAGCCCGCACCACTGGCCTCCGTGCTCTTCCATGGGCCTCATTGAAGCGGACTTCCCCTGGCGTTTCTGGATTCCTCAGTGGTGCCAACAACCATGGTCAGTTAGGATAAGCTGAGTCTCCTCCCTGCTATCCATACAGTGCCTAAGGCAGGGAAAATGTAATCAGTGTGCAAAGACTTAGGCTACAATAATATTTCCAAACAGCTCACATTATGAATATATACCTACTAGAGCAGAAAAACAGATCTATACAGCATGTATGGTCACTCCAATTTCTTAATAATGAACATTCAATAATCAATATATCAAATAGTGGATAAACGTTTTAACAAAGATAGAACCTTACACATCAATATTAATTTAAAAAATCTTTGGGTTGTTCAAGCATACACCTTTTGCGTCAACATTCATTCTAAAACTACACACACTAAAAGCAGGGTGCAGAAAAATCAGTAAAACGTATTAGCAGTGGAATGTTATACAGAGAATGCTATATGAAATGCGAAACTACAATCACTCTTTGAATGTATTAAACCACTATATGGTACTGATGTACAAGTTATATTCAGCGTTTGGCAGCAAAGTGACAGTACTCTTACCACTGTAAGAGCACCGTCACTTTGCTGCCAAGTGCAGAATATAACTGTATATTCCTTCATTTCTGTAGTTGACATGCATTATTGCTGTGCCCTCATAGGTATATGAGACTGAGGGCCTTATTACGAGTACGGCGGTCCTGGGACAGATCACCACCACCTGTCTGCCCAAGTACTAGTGTAGCGGTGGGACCGCCACAAGACCACTTTCTCCGATTTGATCAAGGATCCATCTGCGGCGGAGGTCTGACAACGGCCTGAATATATTGCTGGTGCCAATGCCGGCACCGCTGAGCATATTCTGACCTGCATATCCACTGCCCTTTTCATGGTGGGCATGCAGGTAAAGGGACCCTAACAGGGCCCCTGGTTGATTCTGGGCCTGGGGGTGCATGTGGGGGGGCACATGCTGGAATTGCAACCTCCTTCCCGCACGGTGTTGCATGCATGACATGGTGCATGGCACACCATGCAGGAACGTGCTGAAGGTACTCTCACGGCGGCGGTATTCTGATTAGGCTCTCCTATGCGCCTTACACAGCCGCCACCATGAGACTGCCGTAGCACCACCCGCCCACTCATGATTCCACTCATAATCCGGTGGGTGGGTTCACCATGGCCTAGGCAGACTTCCTCAGACTGCCTCGATGGCCACCAAAGTTGTAATAAGACCCAAAGGTTTTCCTTGTTCACATGAAACCCACTTTAGCGTTTTACGTAATCAACGCACTTTCCTTATCTCCTCAGGACGGGAATACTTTGCTCAGCCCGAGACGACAGGAATTGTCAGAAAGCTTTATATGCTTGAACTAGTGCAATATAAACATCTGTCTAAATATAGCAGGTACATTACAAGTTGGTTGATTTTGGCCTACCCTTACAGTGTGTTCCCAACCGGCACAGTGTTTTTCGGTAGCATTCCTGCTCTTAAATTCTACACCACTTGGTTTCTTGTCCTTTTCTCCATATCAGGTTCTTTCTTGTCCTTTTCTCCATATCGGGTTCTTTTCTTTCCATCACTTAGGATCTGTTGAGTTTTTTGGTACATCACAATGGGCCTTTGCACTGTTGGTTTATGCTTCGACACACATTCTCTTCTTGCAGTTTCAATGAAGGTGACCGGATCTGGTCAATGGTTACATACCATAGTATACAGTTTATAACCCTTAGTGCTTTGTTTTAGGGCAATATTTAATGTTCATTGTCTTTGCAAGTATCCTGTGTTGTATTTAGCATGTGGCTTTCCTGAAGAAGGCGTTACACTGAAACGCGCTTAGATATTTGAATCCAAGCCACACGAGGATGCATCAGTACCATGTAGCGGTTTAATGCATTCAAAGAGTGTTTGTAGTTTCTCATTTCATTTAGCATCCTCTGTATAACATTCCACTTCTAATATGTTTTAAAGATTTTTCTGCACTTTGCTTTTTAGTGTGTCCTATTTTTGATATACTGATTATTGAATATTCATTATTATTAAATCCTTGTGATCATACACACTGTATATGTATATGGTAGCCTAAGTCTTCGCACACTGACTAATGTAAAATGTGTACAATCAATTGATCCAACCACATATGGTAGGTGACCCAAACCATAGAAATCGCTCTCTACATTTGCAAAATCCTCAAGTCGTGGAAACTGCATGAAGCTGTTGATGTGTCTCATCGTTGACAAAAGAACTTGAATGTGACATTCCACCAAATACTGCCACAGTGTATTGAAATGATCACATGGCCACAAAGTGAAGTACTGTCATGAGTTTGACAATTGGTGTATTAGATGAGGGATATCTGTTGTGAGGCAAAAGAGCTGGCTCCAGCTGATGACATAAATCCAGTACAGCTTGCCTAGTCAATCTGAATGTTTTGACAATATATAATTCTTCCATGGTGGCAAGGTCTGGAAAAGAGCAGTACACTTGAGTCTGTCACTAACTTTAGAAATGGGTGTAGATAAGGTATCAGGCGCTCATATAGTAATTACATAAGTGTATAGTGAAACCGGGTGTGAGGCCCACGGTGCATTCAATGATGGGAAGATACACCCTACTCCCCTGGTACCAATCAAAGATTGGTGAGTACAGTTTATAGGTTTGAAGCACACGCCATTCGGATCAGTTATAGTTTAGTACAAAAACATTCAAAATATATAATAAGCAGATGGTTTGATTTTGATATCTTGTCTTCAGTTGTTGTATTTTATTTGATCTTCTTCTTTTAGCCTTAGCCAACACGTGGTTCGTCGTTTTGTGGGAGGTATCTTTACGCCTTCATCAGGGCTAAAAGTAATACAGATATCAATGTTGTAATAGAGTATTGTAATACAGTTTACAGATTGGAGTTACAGTAGATCAATTAGGGTGCTTGAAGCATCCTCAAACTCAAAGTGTGTCTTGTTTAGAATTGTGCCATGGAAACCCATGCCAAATTCATTTCAATAATTTCAATGGTTTAAAACATGTGACATACTATGCACGATTAATAAAAAGTCATGTGCAGACTGAAGAAACATCCATTATATCAAGCTCAAACACGTGAATGAAGATAAACAATATGTGACAGATTTTGTAATGTGTGGAATTATCCTTGTGTCTATCACTATTACCCAGATTTAAAAGTGTTCAACAGTTTTTTTTGTGTCCTGGATTAAAATACAAGAATAAGTCCTCCATGAGTCAGCTCACTCAGAAGGCATACTGTACCTGTTATTTGGAGGTGGTCCAGTAGTTAGACCTATGTTCAACAGGAGAAATTACAACATTAGACAGAGATTATTAGATTGGGGCCCCTCGACCATGAATTGCAATATGTGAGGATAGTATTAGACATTGTGACGCTTACCTTCTGTCTTGAAACAGCATAGGAGGTCAAGTGTTCCAGTACTTCTAGGTGTATAGGCAATAGAATGTGGAGTAATCGCTAGATAGAACAATGGAGCAATAAGGGACAGTATTCCCTCTCGCGCAAGGTCTGGAAAAGAGCGGAACACTTGAGTCTGTCGTCTCCTAGCTCAGGGTTCAAATGTCTGCATTGGAAAAATTGTGAACATTTTAAATCATTTTCCACATAACTTTTTTTTATTATTAACACAAATGTAATGTTGTGCAACAAATATATATATGGTTTCACAACTTATTTTAGGCTAACTTTTTTTGGTCATTTTTACTTCATAAATGTCATTTTGTAGCTGTCAATATTTAAAAAACTGAAAGAATGTGTAAATAATAAATTTCTAATGGACTATTTACACATGAATTTAAAAACTAAAATTCAACCTAAATACCCTCAATGGAGTTGTACACAACACAGCGCATATATCGCATTTAGCCACAGTAACTCATTACATATAAATGTGTTTTTTTTTTTAAAAACATGAGTGTCCTTCAAAGTTTAAATATATGTAAACAAAATAGTCACCATTTTGGGCTTAATTATGAGTCTGGCGGTCCACGGACTGCCAGACTAGTGGAGGCGCGGCAGTGGCGGTCTCCTGACCACCCTATTACCAGTTGCGGCTTGTGTATTTTGAAAGTGGTGGGGCGAAATTTGTTGAACCTGAGTATAATGAGCGAGTGAGCAAAGCAAGCGGCCCGAAGTGCAAAAGGAGGGTGCGGGGGGGGGAGTTTCTCCCCCCGTAAGAACATTTTGAAAAAAATTGATTCAAATGGTGGCTTTTATGCCACATATTTACTGTAAATTATTGAAAAAAGGGGATCCAAATATATCATTTTAAAGCACAAGTGTGAAGAAAACATAGTTTTCGTGAAATAAAATATTTGCTTAAGGTGACGCAATTTGGACAGGGAAGCCGTGATTTATCCAAGTTTTCTTGTTTCACTTTGCACAAATCAGCTAGTAAATGGCCATCTATTTGTCTTTCCTTGCGTTAAGGCTTTGTTTCTATGTTTCTGCAGTTTTTATACAGAGCATGAATTCTACCTGAAGGCCGAGCACTTTATATGAGCACCAGTTACATTAAACAAGATCACACTCGCACACACTGTTTATAGATATGTGGAGATTAAGTGATTTGCCCAGAATCACAGTATTTTGAGCCGACGCCGAGACTAAAACCTAGTTCCCTAGTCAGCAGCTCTGACTATAAGGCCAGATCCTGGCAGAGAGAGGGAGGCAGCAGCCACATTAAAGCTCGGCTCATTATGTGCTCTAGGTTCCAACAGGAGCACCAGCTAATCCAGAGCCAAGCTTGAAGCTCAAGCCTGGCTCGAGCTTTCAGTGGCTCGCCCACCTTTAGTAACAGAAGACCCATTTTTAACATACAAGGATGACTTAAAAAAAGAAAAAGAAAAATGATAAGCATTGGACAAGTAAAGAATTTGACCACGAGCACATGTGAAACCAGAAAAAAGGCTTTCACTCACAGTTGAAAATAGTCATTGCTCATGGTGTACGCTGTAGTGGGCAGAAGCAAAATGTGAATCAAAGCTGAACAGACCAATGGGTGAACAAGGTTGTCTCACAACCTCTATATATACATATTACACACTTCCGGTCACGGAAGTTGGCGGACCAGCCCCGGCGGCTCTATTTTAATCACATGCTGCAGCGGATGTGCAGCAGACGCGCGCAGCAGGCACACCGCCGGCGCGCCAAAGGCAAGCCCGTCTGTGCCCGTCCGCGCACGGACCGTGCACAGCACCAGCCATTATGCTGGTTTCAAACCAGATGACTCCAGTAGATTTAGATACCAGTATTAAAAATAAGCCTTGCTACAACTTAGACCTACAGGTAAACCCTACCCGGGTGCTCTCTTTGATCCTCAACTGAGTTCAGGTAAAAAACACTGCCCTCATTGCTCCAATGTGTTTCGCCTTCTTCCGCTATCACAAGTGAGAAGATGGGGCTTTACGCAAAGAACTCCAGAACAGAGACAGAAAAAAACTCGCTGCACACTTCTGAACACTAGATCTCTTGCTAAAAACACCTCGGCTTTCCATGACTTCATGGAGGAGCATCAAATCGATATGGCCTTTGTCACAGAAACCTCGGCCGATCCCTCCTCCGAACCCGATCTCCTAGGGGTTCTCTGTGAGGGTTTTAAAATCCTCAGGAAAGATAGAGTTGAGAAAAGAGGAGGAGGCATAGCGCTAATAGCCAGAAATGGTTTCAATACATGGTTCTTCAATCCCCATCCAAGAGCACGCCAGGGAGCGCGTTTGCAGAGTGGTGGGCAAAGGGGACGTGGCCTGCTATGAGAACTTAGCAATCCTGCTGTGTGGGACTTACTGGAGGTAATAGGAGGAGTAGTTGGCCCCAAGGTTGTCCTTGGGGGCCAACTACCCCTCCTGTTACCCCCAGTAAGTCCCACACAGTGGGATTGTTAAGAGGTCTTTGGAGGCCACGCCCCCCCTTTCTCCACCACTCTGCAAATGCATCTCTTAGCAGACTATGGGATGGGGGATGAAGTCCACTTTACTCCTGAGGGACTTTGGTGGCCAAGAAGCCCTCCTGGTACCTCCTGTAAATCCTACGCAGCGGAATTCCTGAGCGCTGGTCGGAGGCCCAGCACCCTTTCTCCACCACTCTGCAAACGCGTCTACTAGTTAAAGAAGTGTTTGCAATGCAATAGGTTTCGCATTTGCGAAAGTTAGAGCTATTCACGTTGTAAATGTAAAAGTTTTTTACTAATGTTTTTTGGAGTGGAGTGGATGTACCTTGTGTGTAGTGGCATTATGTGGTAAGTTGTGCAGTGAAATTATGTGGATAGAAAGTATGTGGTATTTAGTGTGTAGAAATTATGTAGAGTGGGATTATGTGTTATGGAGAGTAATTATGTGGTATGGTAGTCTTTGTTGTGGAGTGGTAACCTCAGGTTTAGTCTTCCTCGTTTCCATAGAAGCTCAACTATGAACTCAGTGAGACAAAAAAAGACGGAATCACTGAGGAGCACTTGTGGACCTAGTCAGAGGTATGAGAAGGGCCACTGGAATTATGCGACTGTTTGGCTGCACCGACTTTCGCACAATTACACATTTTCCGAATTAGCCGCATAATCCATCATCTGCTCCCTAATCTGCAGATTTGAACAAAAAAAGTCTTGTTTCTAGCTCAAATGTTACTAGAAATGCAGCGACAAGTTTTACAGCGTGGTGGAAGGCCCTTTGCAAACCTAAAACGTATTGCTAAATGTGGTGTTAAATTGGTACTAATGGTGTGCAAGCCACTCTTGCTTCCTTCTGCGCCTCTCTTGCCTCTTTCTGCATTTCTGTTGCTTCTTTCTGCACATTTCTTTCTTTTTCTGCACTTCTCTTGCCTCTTTCTACAAATCTCTTCTACTTTCTGCACCTCTCTTGACTCTTTCTGCACCTCTGTTGCCTCTTTCTGCACTTCACTTGCTTCTTTCTGCACCTCTCTTGCCTCTTTCGGCACCTCTGTTGCTTTTTTCTGTACTTCTCTTGCCTCTTTCTGCACCTCTGACTTAGAGATAGTTTTAATCCCCCTGCCCTATTATATACTAGGGCCTTACAGGGGAGGTCATGGCAATCACAGACGTACCCCAACCCATAGTGTACCCTAGTGTATGTAGGTGTTTTCACTGTATTCTAAGTGTCTTTCAGCATAGGACTGGCTCCAGGCCTGGTTAGTCAGAGTCAGTTACCAGCAGTACCAGTCAGCAAAATGTTGGGTGCACAGGGTGAATTTGCAACAAGGCCTCTTTCTGCACCTCTGTTGGTTCTTTCTGCATATCTCTTGCTTCTTTTTGCACCTTTCTTTGTCTTTCTGGACTTCTGTTGCCTCTTTCTGCATTTCTCTTGCTTCTTTCTGCGCCTTTCTTCCTCTTTCTGCACATGTCCTACCTATGTAGGCATAGTGAGAAATTAGCTTTTAAAAAAACCTTTGAAAATCACTGCAAAAACCAGAGGTTTCAGGGACGTTATAGTTCGAAATTAGCATTTAAAAAACCTTAGAAATTCACTGCAAAAAACACAGGTTTCAGGGATGTTATAGTTAGAAATTAGCATTTAAAAAACCTTTGAAATTCAATGAAAAAACCATAGGTTTCAGGGACGTTATAGTTAGTTGGACATTTCACTCATACAAAACCAGAGAAATTTGGCTATTATAGTTAGTTGAGCTAACTATAACTCGCGCCCCCACAATGCACTGCCGATGACGTCACATATTACATCATTCATGACATGGTCAGTGACATCACTGATGACATCACTAATGACATCTCAAATGACATCACTGATGACATCACTGATGACAACATTCACGTGATAATCTGATGCACCTCCTCACACCCTAATATAACCTTTGATACACCCACTCTAAAATACAGACTACCATTTTCGAAACCATAGACCCACCAATACCAGTTACTACATATCCACTCACTGATTCCTAGGTCTACATACACATCCACTCATTCACTCATACAGTCACTCATACATGCAGTCACTCATCAATACAGTACTATCATATGAACTCATACACCTATACAGACACTCACACACCGCCACTCATCCATAGAGTTACTCACACACCTAGTCAGTCATGCAAAGAATCAATCACAATCCCATTTACTCACCTATACAGTCATACACACACCACCTCACTTATTCATACAGATACTAACACATACTTACTCTCTTATACAATCACTGATACAAGCACACACTCATCCATACAGCCACTCTCACAATCACTCACTCTCACATATAGTGATTCATATACTCCAACACTCACATATACTGCCTTTCACAGATGTAGTTACTCACACATGTTCCACTGAGACATCCATTCACTCACCAACACACCCATACACACACTCACCCACCCATACAGCCCTTCACAGATGCACTCTTGAACCCATACACCCAGTGAATCACCCACTCACACATCTATGCACAGAGTCACACACCCGCCACCCATCCAAACAGACACTCAGGCACCCATACAGATACTCAGACAACCAATCAATAACCCATATAGACACTCATGTAGCTACTCACCAACCCATGCAGCCACTTACACACCAACTGACAGACTGATACAGACATTTACACAGTTTACTCACTAACCCATGCATTCAGTAAGACACGTTTAATCACTCACTTATACAGTCAGTCACGCACCTACTAAATCATCTATTCAGACACATATACATCCACTCATTCTTCAATACACCTTGGCATTTATATATATATATATATATATATATATATATATATATATATATATATATATATATATATATATATATATATATATATATATATATATTATCTACTGGCGGTCGCCAGTAGATAGTTATAGTTAGGACCTATTATCCATAGGAAATCCGCGACATTCTATTTGAAATAACTCTCTTGCCGGTTGATGTATCTTTGCGAAATTTTCAAACTTTGTGGGGCGCTCCGGTCCGCTCCTACCCTGAAAGTCTCGGGGGATTCATCAAGCGGGGGCTGAGAAAAAGGGGGTCCCAAAACGCGTTTTCCCCATTCATTTTTCCATAGGAAACTTTAGACACGGCTACAGCCCGAACTGCTGAACGGAATTACACCAAATTTGGCAAAGAGGTAGTTCTTGGTTCAGAAAGAACCCTTTTGTTAAATGGTGTAAATCCGTTCAGTAGTTGCTGAGAAAATCAAAAGTAAAAGTACATATATATCTATGGGCACGGAGGATCCGCGCACCCTGAGCGCACCCTGCGCGCACCGTCCCGATCAGGAGCTGCATGCTAATTGGCTGTCAGCTGGCTGTCAACATTCCAATTCAGGAAATGTTGGCAGCCATTTTGTCCCTCGGTAGAACCGAGGGACAGAAACAAGTGCGCAAAGCGCAAAAAGGGGGCAGGGTAGAAACACCCTGACCCCCTAGGTCTGCTCAGGGGGTCCCACAAGGACCCCCTGGGCAGAAAAAAGCATTTATTTTTTTTCAAAATCGGCGGGATGCGCTTAGGGTGCGCGGATCCAGCCAATTAAAAAAAAAAAAAGCACAAGAAACAAGTGCGCAAAACGCACAAAGGGGGCAGGGTAGAAACACCCTGACCCCCTAGGTCTGCTCAGGGGGTCCCACAAGGACCCCCTAAGCAGAAAAAAGCATTTTTTTTTTTCAAAATCGGCGGGATGTGCTTAGGGTGCGCGGATCCCAATGATTAAAAAAAAAAACACAAGAAACAAGTGCGCAAAACGCACAAAGGGGGCAGGGTAGAAACACCCTGACCCCCTAGGTCTGCTCAGGGGGTCCCACAAGGACCCCTGGGCAAAAAAAGCACAAAAAAACAAAAAAAAACGACATCGTGCCGAGGCCCCGCCCCTCCCTGCAGCAGTCTGCAAACGCGCCCCCTGGCACGTTTTCAGAAGGGAAGTAATTCCCCTTGAATACTGGGGGTCCCTGGGGGCCAACTAGCCCACCAGGAACCTCCGGTATGCGCCAGGGGCTGCGTTGCAGAGAGGTGTACAGAGGCCACGCCCCTTTTACACCTCTCTGCAACGCAGCTCTGTGGCGCTTTTGGAGGTACATGGTGGGCTAGTTGGACTCCAGGGACCCTCAGTATTCAAGGGGACTTAATCCCCCAACTTAAAACGCGCCACGGGGCACGTTTGCACAGTGGTGAAGGGAGGGGCGGGGCTTCAGGTGACATGTGTGCAAACAGGCCCCGTGGCGCATTTTAAGATGGGGAATGAAATCCCCTTCAATCCTGAGGGTCCCTGGAGGCGAACTAGCCCACCAGGTACGTCCAGAAAGCGCCACAGAGCTGCGTTGCAGAGAGGTGCAAAAGGGCGTGGCCTCTGAACACCTCTCTGCAACGCAGCTCCTGGCGCATACTGGAGGTACAGGGTGGGCTAGTTGTACCCCAGGGACCCTCATGATTCAAGGGGACTTAATCCCCCAACTTAAAACGCGCCACGGGGCGCGTTTGCACAGATGTCACCTCAGGCCCCGCCCCTCCCTTCACCATTGTGCAAATATTCCTCTAAAATCAGCCGAACTACGAATTCCGATTTACTCACCTGTTATCAGGAGAGACCTCAGTCCTGCATCTTTCAGCCCAGTACTGATCCTGAAAAGTAATTTTAACCGTACTTACCAGTAACTTGAATTTCCTTCCATAGGATATCATTGACTGGTTTCACTTGGAAATTCTTCTAAGTGTGGAGTTTTGGAACTTTATAATATTCCTCTAAAATCAGCCGCAATACGAATTCCGATTTACTCACCTGTTATCAGGAGAGACCTCAGTGCTGCATCTTTCAGCCCAGTACTGATCCTGAAAAGTAATTTTAACCGTACTTACCAGTAACTTGAATTTCCTTCCATAGGATATCATTGTCTGCTTTTTGCTGAAAAAGTTTCTAAGTGTCGATTTTTGAAACATACAAATATTCCTCTAAAATCAGCCGAACTACGAATTCCGATTTACTCACCTGTTATCAGGAGAGACCTCAGTGCTGCATCTTTCAGCCCAGTACTGATCCTGAAAAGTAATTTTAACCGTACTTACCAGTAACTTGAATTTCCTACCATAGGATATCATTGACTGGTTTCACTTGGAAATTCTTCTAAGTGTGGAGTTTTGGAACTTTATAATATTCCTCTAAAATCAGCCGAAATACGAATTCCGATTTACTCACCTGTTATCAGGAGAGACCTCAGTGCTGCATCTTTCAGCCCAGTACTGATCCTGAAAAGTAATTTTAACCGTACTTAACAGTAACTTGAATTTCCTTCCATAGGATATCATTGCCTGCTTTTTGCTGAAAAAGTTTCTAAGTGTCGATTTTTGAAACATACAAATATTCCTCTAAAATCAACCAAAATACGAATTCCGATTTACTCACCTGTTATCAGGAGAGACCTCAGTGCTGCATCTTTCAGCCCAGTACTGATCCTGAAAAGTAATTTTAACCGTACTTACCAGTAACTTATATTTCCTTCCGTAGGAATCCATTGTCTGGTTTTCAGCAGAAAAGTTTCAAAGTGTTGATTTTCACAAACTACAAATATTCCTTAAAAATCGCCTGTATGACTTAAACGCATTCTTTCAACTGTTTACAGGAGATGCACCAGTGCTGGATCCAGGATCCACCACTGAGTAAGAAAAAGTAACGATAACACTACTTACCTGCTAAGTGAATTTCCTCCCATAGGATAACATTGGTGATTCTATGTGAAAAAGTTTCTGTCAACTTTTAAAATACAATAATATTCCTTAAAAATCACTACTGTAACCAAAACGCTTTTACTCAACTGTTTACAGGAGATGTCCCAGGACTGAATCTAGGATCCAGTCCTGTGGTTAGAAAAAGTAATCCATAAAGTAACTAATTGCATTTAGCTAGAAATTCACATTGAGCTCAATGTTGCATTGTGTTTGAAATTGTGTTGCCCATTGCAACAACTGTAACTACTGTACTTAAAAGTCTATTGCCTATTTGCAAAGTATTTAAACTAAAGTAATTCATTCTGAGAAAGTATATTTTGTAATGTAATGTATAATGTAATTACAATGTAATTTAAAAAATAAAATATCTAAAAATAAATAGTTTAAAAAAATGTAGTAAATCAGTATAAAAAAAAATAAATATAACAATTAATACATTTAAAAATTGTCATTTACAAAACCTTTGAAATTCACTGAAAAAAACCATAGGTTTCAGACATGTTATAGTTAGGAATTAGTATTTAAAAAACCTTTGAAATTCACTGAAAAAACCATAGGTTTCAGGCTTGTTATAGTTAGGAATTAGCATTTTATGAGTGGGTGTATAAGTGTCTGAATGGATGATTTAGTACGTGCGTGACTGACTCTACAAGTGAGTGATTAAACGTATCTTACTGAATGCATGGGTTAGTGACTAAACTGTGTGAATGTCTGTATCCGTCTGTTTGTTGGTGTGTAAGTGGATGCATGGATTTGCGAATAGCTACATGAGTGTCTATATGGGTTATTGATTGGTTCTCTGAGTATCTGTATGGCTGCCTGAGTGTTTGTGTGGGTGGGGTGGGTGTGACTGTACATAGATGTGTGAGTGGGTGATTCACTGGGTGCATGATTTCAAGAGTGCATCTGTGATGGACTGCTTGGGTGGGTGAATGTGTGTATGGGTGTGTTAGTGAGTGAATGTATATCTCAGTGGTACATGTGCGAGTAACTACATATGTAAAAGGCAGAATATTTGTGTGTTAGAGTATTTAAATGGCTATAAGTGAGAGTGTGTGATTGTGAGAGTGGCTGTATGGATGCGTGTGTGCTTGTATCAGTTATTGTATAAGAGCGTAAGAATGTGCTAGTATTTGTATGAGTAAGTGAGCTGGTGTGTGTATAACTGTATAGGTGAGTAAATGGGTGTGTGATTAATTTTTGCATGACTGACTAGGTGTGTGAGTACCTCTATGGATGAGTGGCGGTGTGTGAGTGTTTATATAGGTGTATGAGTGCATATGATAGTCCTGTACTGAGTGACTGTAAGTATGAGTGACTGTACGGGTGAGTGAGTAGATGTGTGTGTGTGTGTAGACCTAAGAATCAGTGAGTGGGTATGTAGTTATTGGTATTGGAGTGTGTATGGTTTTGAGAATGGCAGTCTGTAATTTAGAGTGGGTGTATCAAAAGTTATATTAGGGTGTGAGAAGATGCATGAAATTATCACATGGATGATGTCATCAGTGATGTCATTTGAGATGTCATCAGTGATGTCACTGACCATGTCATGAGTGATGTAATATGTGACGTCATCAGCAGTGCATTGCGGGCGCGAGTTATAGTTAGCTGAACTAACTATAACGGGGGAATTTCTATGGTTTTGTACGAGTGAAATGTCCAACTAACTATAACTGTCCCTAAAACCTATGGTTTTTTCAGTGAATTTCAAAGGTTTTTAAATGCTAATTTCTAACTATAACGTGTCTGAAACCTATGGTTTTTCAGTAAATTTCAAAGGTTTTTTAAATGCTAATTTCTAACTATAACGTGCCTGAAACCTATGATTTTTAAGTGAATTTCAAAGGTTTTTTAAATGCTAGTTTCTAACTATGCCTACAGAGGTAGGACATGTGAAGAAGAAGAAGAAAAACGCACAGAAAGAAGCAAAAGATGTGCAGAAAGAACCAACAGAGGAGCAGAAAGAGGCCTTGTTGCAAAATCATCCTGTGCCAACAACTTTTTCAGACGGGTACTGGTGGTAACTGACTTTGACTAACCTGAGCCAGTGCTATGCTAAAAGACACTTAGAATACAGTGAAAACACCTACATACACTAGGGAACACTATGCGTTGGGGTACCCCTGTGATTAGCATGACCTCCTCTGTAAGTCCCTAGTACATAATAGGGCAGGGGATTAAAACTACCTCTTAAAACGCGCTACAGGGCGCGTTTGCACAGTGGTGAAGGGAGGGGGGCCTGAGGTGACATGTGTGCAAACGCGCCCCGTGGCACGTTTTAAGTTGCAGGATTAAGTCCCCTTGAATCCTGAGGGTCCCTGGGTCCCAACTAGCCCCCAGGTACTTACAGTTAGGACCATAGAGCTGAGTTGCAGAGAGGCGTTCCGAGGCCACGCACCTTTTTCACCTCTCTGCAACGCAACTCTGTTGTGCTTACTGAAGGTACCTGGTGGGCTAGTTGGCCCCAGGGTCCCTCAGGATTCAAGGGAATTAATTCCCCAACTTAAACGCACCACAGGGCGTGTTTGCGCACATGTCACCTGAGGCCCCGCCCCCTCCCTTCACCACTGTGGAAACGTGCCCGTGGCACGTTTTAAGTTGGGGGATTAGGTCACCTTGAATCCTGAGGGTCCCTGGGGCCCAACTAGCCCACCAGGTACTTCCAGTAAGCACCACAGGCCTGCGTTGCAACGCCTGTAACAAATTGTGCAGTTGTGTTTAGGTAGTGAAGAGGGTCGTGCTGGGGGTAGTGTTTTAGGGTTTAGGGTAGTGCAGTGGTGTTTGTGTAGTGTAGGGGGTCATGCTGGGGGTAGATTTAGGGTTTAGGGTAGTGCAGTGGTGTTTGGGTAGTGTAGGGAGTCGTGCTGGGGGAGTGTTTTAGGGTTTAGGGTAGTGCAGTGGTGTTTGGGTAGTGTAGGGGGTCGTGCTGGGGGTAGTGGTTTAGGGTAGTGCAGTGGTGTTTGGGTAGTGTAGGGGGTACTGCTGGGGGTAGTGTTTTAGGGTTTAGGGTAGTGCAATGGTGTTTGGGTAGTGTAGGGGGTACTGCTGGGGGAAGTGTTTTAGGGTTTAGGGTAGTGCAGTGGTGTTTGGGTAGTGTAGGGGGTACTGCTGGGGGTAGTGTTTTAGGGTTTAGGGTAGTGCAGTGGTGTTTGGGTAGTGATGGGGATCGTGCTGGGGGTAGTTTTTAGGGTTTAGGGTAGTGCAGTGGTGTTTGTGTAGTGTAGGAGCTGGTGTTTTAGGGTTTAGGGTAGTGCAGTGGTCTTTGGGTAGTGTAGGGAATCGTGCGGGGGTAGTGTTTTAGGGTTTAGGGTAGTGCAGTGGTCTTTGGGTAGTGTAGGGGGTCGTGCGGAGGGTAGTGTTTTAGGGTTTAGGGTAGTGCATTGGTGTTTGGTTAGTGTAGGGGGTCATGCGGGGGTAGTGTTTTAGGGTTTAGGGCAGTGCAGTGGTGTTTGGGTAGTGTAGGGGGTCATGCGGGGGGTGGTGTTTCAGGGTTTAGGGCAGTGGTGTTCGGGCAGTGTAGGGGGTCGTGCTGGGGGTGGTGTTTCAGTGTTTTGGGCAGTGCAGTGGTGTTCAGGCAGTAAAGGGGGTTGTGCTGGGGGTGGTGTTTCAGGGTTTTGGGCAGTGCAGTGGTGTTCGGGCAGTGTAGGGGGTCGTGCGGGGGTGGTGTTTCAGGGTTTAGGGCAGTGCAGTGGTGTTCGGGCAGTGTAGGGGGTCATGCAGGGTTGTGGTATTTCAGGGTTTAGGGCAGTGCAGTGGTGTTCGGGCAGTGTAGGGGGTCGTGCTGGGGGTGGTGTTTCAGGGTTTAGGGCAGTGCAGTGGTGTTCGGGCAGTGTAGGGGTGGTGCAGGGGTGGTGTTTCAGGGTTTAGGGCAGTGCAGTGGTGTTCGGGCAGTGTAGGGGGTGGTGCAGGGGGTGGTGTTTCAGTGTTTAGGGCAGTGCAGTGGTGTTCGGGCAGTATAGGGGGTCGTGCTGGGGTGGTGTTTCAGGGTTTAGGGCAGTGCAGTGGTGTTCGGGCAGTGTAGGGGGTCGTGCTGGGGCTGGTGTTTCAGGGTTTAGGGCAGTGCAGTGGTGTTCGGGCAGTGTAGGGGTCGTGCTGGGGCTGGTGTTTCAGGGTTTAGGGCAGTGCAGTGGTGTTCGGGCAGTGTAGGGGGTCATGCTGGGGCTGGTGTTTCAGGGTTTAGGACAGTGCAGTGGTGTTCGGGCAGTGTAGGTGGTGGTGCTGGGGCTGGGGCTGGTGTTTCAGGGTTTAGGGCAGTGCAGTGGTGTTCGGGCATTGTAGGGGGTCATGCTGGGGCTGGTGTTTCAGGGTTTAGGGCAGTGCAGTGGTGTTCGGGCAGTGTAGGGGGTCTTGTTGGGGCTGGTGTTTCAGAGTCTAGGGCAGTGCAGTGGTGTTCGGGCAGTGTAGGGGGTCTTGCTGGGGCTGGTGTTTCAGGGTTTAGGCAGTGCAGTGGTGTTAGGGCAGTGTAGGGGGTCGTGCTGGGGCTGGTGTTTCAGGGTTTAGGGCAGTGCAGTGGTGTTCGGGCAGTGTAGGGGGTCGTGCTGGGGCTAGTGTTTTAGGGTTTAGGGCAGTGCAGTGGTGTTCGGGCAGTGTAGGGGGTCTTGCTGGGGGTGGTGTTTCAGTGTTTAGGGCAGTGGTGTTCAGGCAGTGTAGGGGGTCTTTCTGGGGGTGATGTTTCAGGGTTTAGGGCAGTGCAGTGGTGTTTGGGCAGTGTAGGGGGTGGTGCTGGGGGTGGCGTTTCAGAGTTTAGGGCAGTGCAGAGGTGTTCCGGCAGGGTAGGGGGTCGTGCAGGGGGTGGTGTTTCAGGGTTTAGGGCAGTGCAGTGGTGTTCGGGCAGTGTAGGGGGTCGTGCTGGGGGTGGTGTTTCAGGGTTTAGGGCAGTGCAGTGGTGTTCGGGTAGTGTAGGGTGTCGTGCTGGGGGGTAGTGTTTCAGGGTTTAGGGCAGTGCAGTGGTGTTCAGGCAGTGTAGGGGGTCGTGCAGGGGGTCGTGTATCAGGGTTTAGGGCAGTGCAGGTGTGTTTGGGCAGTGTAGGGGGTCGTGCAGGGGGTGGTGTTTCAGTGTTTAGGGCAGGGCAGTGGTGTTCGGCCAGTGTAGGTGGTCTTGCTGGGGGTGGTGTTTCAGGGTTTAGTGCCGTGGTGTTCGGGCAGTGTAGGGGTCTTGCTGGGGGTGATGTTTCAGGGTTTAGGGCAGTGCAGTGGTGTTCGGGCAGTGTAGGGGGTCTTGCTGGGACTGGTGTTTC